>CM047908.1:12632700-12911099 GCA_026229545.1 Pistacia atlantica
TTAGATAAGTGGGTTGATGCTTTGTGATCATCATCCAACGGCTAGTAGAAGCGGATTGATGCTTTGTGACCATCACCCGATAGTGACTAGAGGCGGGTAAATGCTTGGTGATCGTTACCCAAAATCCATGAGGAACGGGTAGGTGCTAGGTGACCTCCACCCGATAGTTAGGAGGAACCGAGTTGGTGCTTTGTGATCCTCACTTGGTAGTCACTAAGAACGGGTTGGTACTGTGTAAATTCCACCCGATAGCCATAGAGAGTGAGATGGTGCTGTGTGAACGCCATCCGGCCGTACCTCGGTAAGATGAGGCCATGATGTTTTTAGAAACATAAATAGAATCAGAAATAGTGTAAGGAAAGAATTAAAAGTTATTCATACGGGGACAGACAGATAGAGAGTTTTACTTACTGAGCATTATTTTGTGCTCACCCCGTTATTTTCCTTTGTGGATGCAGGTTCTAGGTGATGATGCGGTCGGAGGGGCGTCGGCAAGCAATGAGGAATAGCTACACTGTTTTCCCCTGTTTTGTCTTTTTAAAATACATTTTTGTAAACAGTACTCTTTATGTATAAAAGACACGTGATTAGTAATGAAAAGAAAGCTTTGGGCCCAATTTTCTATTGTTAAATTGCATGCATTGTACTAGTTTTCAGTAGGTGTTACACTTGGCTTCACCCTGTGACTGTAATAGTCACTACTACTCAAAACTTTGTAAAGAAATACATATAAAATAACATAAAGAAATTGGGCCCAAAATTTTCTTTTATTAAACATATATACATATTCTTTACAAACATATACATTTTTACACAAAATGTATAACATAAACAAAAATCATCAAAAAATAAGGGACAGTGTAACCGCTTCTTCTCGAATGCCGACATCCATCCGACAGTGTCCTCACCTAGGTCCTGCAAAACATAGGAAAAGAGCGGGGTGAGCACTAAAATAATGCTCAGTAAGTAAATCCTCTACTCATACTATTCCCGTAACTCTCTCTCTCATTCTTTCCTTACAACTCCTCATGCAATTTCTCTTTGGGTTCTACTCTATTTTCTCTTTCTCTTTCCCTTAGAACTCTTTTCTCATAACTCTTTCATAAATCACGACCCCATCTTACTGGGGGCACGGCTGGGACTCACTCCCACTCTACGTGACCTCTATTCACTCTAGCCGATCGGACTCGGTTATGCATGGATTCGGAAACTCTACCCATTACTCACGGGTTCCCCATCGCACAACCTACTCTATTCTCTTTCTCTTAACTCTTAAAGTAGCTTATACTCATATTCTCTACTATATCTCAAGCTACATCTTACTGCTTAAGTGCATAAACAATTGTGTAGAACTAGCCCATGCTCACTAATGCACTAATGAAATGCCAACTACAAGATTTCCTCAAAACCGTTATTCTGCACAGGTCACACTAAAAAGACCATAACTTTCATTATACACCTCTGATTTCTACAGTTCTGGTCTCGTTTCAAAGCTTAGAAACAGGGCTACAACTTCTATGTTTTGATCTCAGCCCAGTTCAAACCTTAAGATACCCAAAAATTACTTAGAAAGTTACGGCAGTGACAGGATAGATTTCACTTAGGCATTTCATCAAACAACTCATATGCATATAAACACTCTACTAAAATTACTACTTAACTTCATTTTTCTAGCCATCCAAAATGGGGAAAAACTCCCTCAAATACTCATAATCTCACTCAAGAAAAGCACTCCCAAAAAGGTTTACACTACATCTCTCAAACTTCATCTCAAACTTCCGTTCTCATTACACATTAAAACACTTCTCATACATGGAATCAATCCAACAACTACAAAAATAGCTACTCATCTCAACTCAATTTTCTCATAAATCATACTACATACTGATCATGCATACATCTCTACACAAAAAGCTTGTTTAAAACTCAAATTGGTTGGATTTACTTACCTTGTGCAAAGATGACTTCTTTAGCACTTTTCCTTCCCTTTGTGGACTTGTCTCTTCTCTACAACTCAAAACAACCACAAGGACAGCAACAACCAAATAAGATTTCACTATAATTATAAGAAAACTCACATCTAAAGCATGAATTCTTACCTTAGGATGCTTTAGATGAAATCTCTACTCAAAACCCCTCTTAAATCCCTTAGAACTCTTGGAAGATTGGATGGAGAAATTGAGAGAAAATGGGCAAATGGAAGAGGTGGTGGAATGAAGAAATAAAGGGTTTCTCTACACTTAACCCTTTTTAGTTCATATTATAAGCATCATTTCCCATTTTGCCCTTGTCCTTCCTTGGAATTCCATCTATATCCTTTGATTCTTTACAATTACACCCCCATCCAAACACAATCTCTACTAAATTTCCTTTCATTTTACTCCCCACTTTTCCTACTAATTAGGGGTAGAATGGTCATTGTGTCCCAAAAGAAGAATTCTCTAGAAAACTCAAGAATCTTTGTCTTAGGCTCGTCGCCGCAGCGAAGCATTTTTCGTCGCCTCGGCGAAATAGGGCAGAACCTACCCGTAGTGCAGCTCCTCCTCCTCGCCGCGGCGAAGCTTATTCTTCGCCTCGACGAAGATTGGATTTCCAACTTCACCAAAACTCAACCAATTTCAAGGCAACAATTCAACCAACTCAACATACAAACTCAATTAAAGTTAAAACAATAAACTTTTAACTAATACAGCAAATCTTAAACACGTACCTCAAGTGGGATATTACAGTGCCACTGTAAAAACTCTAGCATTAGCACCTCTAGAAGTCTGAGCTACAGGTGGAAGAGGAGTCGGTGGAAGAGGAAGTTTACAATCCCTCATCAAATGCCTTGGCTGTCGGCGCCTGTAACATACATTTCTGTCCCTCAAATACTCTCCTAAATGGTTCCTCTCGCATTTAGGACAAGGGGGAAACCCTTCTGTTCTGGACTGTTTGTTCTGCAAATCTCTTATATTTTTCCTTGGTTGGAACTTCTTCTTGGCCCTTACTTCTCTATTCCTTGTGACATCTTTCTCTCCCTCTGTAAAGTAGTGGATGGTTCACTGGGTACCGCTAGAGGTAAGCCTTCTGCAAGATATTTGTTTACATAGATCTCTACCCTTAAAGCCCTTGCTAGAGCTTCACTGTAGGTATGAGGGGGCTCGGCTCCTGTCATTACATCTCGGGCAATATCTGATCTCAACCCCTACACAAACTTATTTCTCCTTAACTCTGGTGTATACACTATCCCGGGTGCAAAACGAGCATGGGAGTTAAATCTCACTGAATATTTTTTCACAGAACTAGTCCCCTGCTTCAGATGAATAAACTCTTGGACTTTCTCATGTACTCGATCTTCTGTTCGATACTCAACCTCAAACAATCTTCTGAATTCTTTTTTTTTTTTTTTTTTGATAAGTAAGTAATCATATTAAAAAAAACAGAACAATGTACAAAGGCCTAATAAAAGGCGACCAACCTATTTTGGAACATGCCCTGAAAATAGGAAACAAGAGAAACAAGCCGACAAACAGCCATCCGCTCTAAGGGTTTATCTAAAACCACAAAGGGAGATAAACACCAAGAAGAAAGTAAATAGAACACAAAAAATCCCACCGACCATAGGACACCTCCCTAGGTTAGGATCATTAGAAGAAAAACATGAAATCAAACTCTTTACCAATGAGACAAAACAACCAAGCAAAAACCCTTCTGCGTAACCCTCTGTAATCCAATCTTCAAACGGTGTTGAGAACTTTAGGAACGTCTTTGAAAATAGATCTAGGGAGGCCCCAATCATTGGCCAACTTCCTATTGCTATAGGATGCTGTGACATTCCTAAGGTCCATAGCTTTATCTCTACAACACCTTTGATAGCATCAATTATGGTGAAAGATTCCTTATGGTCACCCCTAAAACCTTCGTGAATTTCGTTCCCTCCAAATCCAATAAACCGTAGCCCCTAAACAAAGCCTACCCAAAGTGAATTTTAGACTCTTACCTTTCCATATCCTTGCCAAATGGGGGATGTAGTCATGCTAGGGTCTAACCACATAACCAAGGTCAACAAGACTAAGGATCTTGCTCCAAATAGATTTAGAAAAAGGGCATGCAAAAAATAAGTGGTCAAGAGATTCCATGGATGAGTTACAAAAGCAACAATGAGCATTAGTAGTAGCCCCATACCTCATCAACCTGTCCTTTGAAGGTAATCTCCCCTTTATAGCCATCCACAAGATCATAGAGTATCTTGGAATAGCCTTTGAGAACCACACCAAGTCACACCACTCCACTTTTGCTCTCCTTCCTCTCCAACAAATCTTGTCATCAACATTAGAAGGAGTGGAGGCGCTCTCAAAGATAGATATGGCAGCCGCATTGTGTATGATTCGGGGCTACATTATCTTGCTAAGGTGTGTGAGATTTGGGATGGGACAAGGTGGAGATGGCCAACGACTAATTCTTGGGCTTTGATGGACATGAAGGATTCTATCGACTTTGATCCAAAGGAGGGCAAGGACGTGGTAGTTTGGAAGCTGAATGCATTCGGTAAGTTCTCTATTAAATCAGCGTGGGAGGTTACTCGTGTGCACAAACACCAAGTGGAGTGGCATCACCTTGTATGGTTCCCAAAAGCTATTCCACGACACTCCATGATCACGTGGATGGCATGTAAGGATCGTCTTCAGACCAGGGACAAACTGATGAGGTATGGAATAGCTTCTAGCAATGCGTGTTGTTTTTGTAATCATGGGCAAGAAACAATCGATCATCTCTTTTTTGCTTGTCCTTTCACCCTAAGGATTTGGAACCCAATCCTTGAGCTCTCTTCTCCTGGGTATGTCACCTGGCCTTGGAACGATTATTTTGAGCACAAAACTAGTAGGTGGAAGGAAGACAAAGATAAAGTACTCTTTAGGGAAGCTAAGTTTGGGAGCCACTGTTTACTCTATTTGGAGAGAGAGGAATAGCCGGATTTTTGGTGGGGAATGCAAGGATGCCCATACTGTCTACAACTCCATCAAGAATGTGGTGAGGGAGAGGGCTATGGACCTTAGCAAGATCATAAGGAATACCTACAATAGAAGACTTACCGAGAAATGGGGTCTCCCTATGTCTATTTTTAAAACATCCCATGGGAGGTAATTTTATGGTTTGTATTTATGTGATGGGTTTTTTTGTCGTGTAAGGGGATTTGGTTTTATGATATTTCGGCGGGTGGTCATGTAAGAGGCTTACTTTGACAATTGGAAGACTTGGGGTGTTGATCTAGTGCTTTGTCTTTGTGTCATTAACGGGCCCTACCTTGTTAATGTCCATGGTTATGGAATTGCTCTTGATAATGCTTATGAATATGGGTTTTGTGCTCTGATACTTTTGAACCTAACCCAGGGCATGTCATGTGGTAGGTGGGATTCATTATATTCTTTAATCTCTACTTAGTTCCATTCCTTTGACAAGCGGAATTGGGAAAAAGAGAAGATCAGGGGTAGACTTAGATAGTATCATTCATTAGCTCCTTACCCAGGGCATGTCCTGAGGTAGATTGGCCGACTCTTAGGCCTTTTGTACATTCTTTCCCCAAGAGAAGAGAGCTCAAGGATTGGGTTCCAAATCCTTAGCGTGAAAGGACAAGCAAAAAAGAGATGATCGATTGTTTCTTGCCCATGATTACAAAAACAACACGCATTGCTAGAAGCTATTCCATGCCTCATCAGTTTGTCCCTGGTCTAAAGCCGATCCTTACATGTCATCCACGTGATCATAGAGTGTCGTGGAATAGCTTTGGGGAACCATACAAGGTGATGCCACTCCACTTGGTGTTGGTGCACACGAGTAACCCCGCCCAAAACGTGAAACGATCCAATTGCTCTCTTGACAATGCCAAGACAGTTTTCATCCGCGTGACAAAAAATCATTAAATCATCTGCAAAACAAAGATGGGTTAGGTTTAACTCTTTGCACCTCCAATGGTGCTTAGAAGAAGGTTCCCTCGTTGCTCTATTTAGAAGTCTTGATAGAACCTCCATGGCTATCACAAAGAGATAGGGAGAGATAGGGTCTCCCTGCCTAAGCCCTCTAGAACCTCTGAAGAATCTGGATAATTCCCCATTAACGACTGCAATGTACTTAGGAGTTTTGATGCACTCCTCTACCCACCCAATAAACTTCAAAGGAAACCTGAGAAGCTCTAGAGCTTTAATAACGAAATCTCATCTTACAGAATCATAAGCTTTAATAAGGTCTACCTTTATTGCACATCTAGCCCCTTTGGCCGACTTCCTGTCATAGTGGTGGAGAAGTTCTTGGCTCAAAAGAATATTATCCACAATTTTCCTCCCCCACGAAGGCACCTTGGGTTTTGTTGACGAACTGAGGCAAAACTCTTTTAACTCTATTGGCCAAAATCTTGGAGATGCATTTGCAGATGGTGTTACAACATGAGGTCGGTCGAAACTCACTACAAGATGAGGGGTTTTCATTTTTTTTTTTTGATAAGTAAGTAATCATATTAAAGAAAACAGAACAATGTACAAAGGCCTAATAAAAGGCGACCAGCCCATTTTGGGGCATGCCCCGAAAATAGGAAACAAAAGTAAGAAGCCTACAAACAGCCATCCGCTCTAGGGGTTTATCAAAAACCACCAAGGGAGATAAACACCAAGAAGAAAGCAAAGAGAACACCAAAAATCCCACCTACCATAGGACACCTCCCTAGGTTAGGATCATTAAAAGAAAAACAAAAAATCAAACGCTTTACCAATGAGACAAAACAACCAAGCAAAAAACCCTTCTACTTAACCCTCTGTAATCCAATCTTCAAACGGTGTTGAGAACTTGAGGAACGTCTTTGAAAATAGATCTAGGAGGCCCCAATCATTCGCCAACTTCCTATTGCTATAGGATGCGGTGACATTCTTAAGGTCCAAAGCTTTATCTCTTACAACACTTTTGATAGCATCAATTATGGTGAAAGAATCCTTATGGTCACCCCTAAAACTTCACGAATTTCGTTCCCTCCAAATCCAATAAACCGTAGCCCCTAAACAAAGCCGACCCAAAGTGAATTTTAGACTCTTACCTTTCCATATCCTTGCCAAATGGGGGATGTAATCATGCTAGGGTCTAACCACATAACCAAGGTCAACAAGACTAAGGATCTTGCTCCAAATAGACTAATCAACCTGTTCTTTGTAGGTAATCTCTCCTTTATAGCCATCCATAAGATCATAGAGTATCTTGGAATAGCCTTTGAGAACCACACCAAGTCACACCACTGAACTTTTGCTCTCCTTCCTCTAATCGCCTCCTAAGCCGATTTGGTAGAGAAATCCCCCGAAGGTGAGGGTATCCAACAAATCTTGTCATTAACATTAGAAGGAGTGAAATTCATAGAATTCCTCATGTTAATAAGAGCCCAAGAATCGGCAGTTGGCCACTTCTAGTTGCATCCATCAATCACAGAACTCACTTTAGCATCCTTACCAATCCCCCGAAGGTAAGGGGTTTTCATTCTTTGGGACTAACGCAATAATGGCACAATTCACCTCTCTAAGCATTTTCCCTGACTTGATGAAATTTTGGATCGCTTTAACAACATCATGACCTACAATATCCCAAGCTTTTTTAAAGAAAAAAGCTCCATAACCATCTGGTCCCGATGCTTTGTCTTTACTCATTCCAAACATGGTCCCTTGAATCTCTGCTTTGGAAACACGTGCACACTTATCTTCAAAAAGTTTTGAGTAGAAAGACACAAACTCATCTTTGATTCTATCTTGGATCACTAGTAACCGAGTCTTCCCCAATTTCTAAGGAATCAATCTTATTTCTATTCCTCCATCTTGCAATTGATTTAAAGAAGTAAGAAGTGTTAGCATCCCCTTCCCGTAACCATCTAACCCTAGACTTTTGCTTGGCTAATGATTCTTCGGCTTTTGAAAGCTTGACCATCTTTTCCACCTTAAGTTTCTCCTCTTGCAAAAGAGCACCATCAACCGGATCCACAACAAGCCTTTCTTGGCCTTGGGCCAGATCATCTCTTGCAAATTTCACTCCTTTCTATTTAGTCTCTTAAGCTCAACCTTTAACGCTTTTAGCTTAGAGACCAGCCTGTACATGGGGTTACCCTCCACCTCCACACTCCATACTCTCTCCACGATCGGTAAGAAGTCCTCATACTCTGCCCAAAAGTTGAAAAACTTGAAAGGGGATTTCTTACCTTGACAATGGTCCGACATGACCGGAGTAAGGAAGGACGCAAAAGAGTTAGGAAACCTGCTGTTCCAATGCTCATTACACATCACCCGATCAAGTTTACACCAAATCCGCATATTGACCTCACCTCTGTTATTCCAAGTGAAGAATGAACCAATGGGATTAAGATCATCAATATCAGCTTCCTTACACATGTAATTAAACTCTTCACATTGCGAATTCCATTTATTAGAACCTCCCTTCTTTTCCCTTGCAAATCTAACCGCATTAAAGTCCGCCATAATAACCCATGGCTCACGTTGGCAAACATTGGCATGGTGGATAAGCTCCTTCCATAGCTCCTTCCTTTCCCCATACTATTCATCCCATAGACAATAGAACAAAAGAGCATGGAATTATCTTTCAAAATTCTAATCTTACAAAGAATTGCTTGAGTCGAAGTTTGGATAACCTGTACATGCAAAATATCTCCATCCCAACCCACCCAAATTCTCCCCCTTTCACAAAAACAATAGTTCTCAACCATATATTACGGAACACCATTTCCCTAACAACATCCATATTATTCTCCCTAACCCTAGTCTTCAAAACAGCACATAAACTTGAATTATTGCTACTAATAAGATTCCTTACCTCTTTTTGTTTAATAGGGGAATTGAGCCCCCTAACATTCTACGCAGCAACTTTAACCATGGCTATGAAGGTAGCTTCGGGGGAGTTCTCGCCTTCTTCACAAGTTTCCTCCTTTTACTCTTAGAAAGACTTCCCTTTTCCTTCTCCAATCTTAACTTTTCATCCACGTATACCAGGTTCCCAAACGGTTGATAAATTGGAGAGCTAGTTCCCATGTCACTGTCCTCAAATGTATTCAAGAAGACAGCATTGGTAGTTGGAGTTCTCTCCTCTCTATCCTCATTGGCATTCGCAGCTTCCTCCCCCAAAACCGCGTTACCCAACTTTGTTTCACCTTCCAGCCCTTCCTCAATACCATTCTCGCTCTTCCTCTCCTCCCCATTGGCAACATCTCTCTTTTCCTTACCCTCTTCGGATAGCACCACAAATTGGTTCACACTCTCACAAGGTTTAGGGGCCTCACCTTCCTTTTTTCCCTGTACCCTTTGCTGACTTACTTCTCGAGGGACACTTATATTCTTCTTGTTAGTACCTTGTCTTCATTCTTGCACATGAGGAGAAGTCGGCTTTTTGGGTAACAACGGTTCGGTTTCCTTGGGAGCCCGATGACAGTTTCTTTGGACATGCCCAAACGTTTTGCACCAAGCACAAGTAAATGGCTTCCATGTATACTCCACCTTAACTAATGCAATCTCACCACTCGGCATCTCTAACTCAAATTCGTCCTCAAACTCAGCCGAAGAATGCATCTCAATGCACACTTTAGCAAACTCAAGCCTTTCGCCCGACTCGGCAATATTGTCCATATAAAGAAAGGTGCCTATTACAGTTGCTATATGACTTAAACCCTTGGGGGTCCATAACTTAAGAGGGATACCATAGAATTTCGCCCATATGGGTACCCTAGTAATCCCATTCATGCCCAATGACAAATTAGGAGTCCATAACTTCAAAGAGAAAGGCTGCCCTCTTATGAACCATGGACCACCCTCTAGCACATCCATTTTAGTAACCTCATGTAGGGAACTTGAGCAAATAGCCCCCATGCCCATATGAAGTGACCCCCACAGCTCCAAAACGACTCCAATATCTATCAACATAGCTCTTTACTTGGTAAAACGGCAATTTCTTCCCAAGGAAAAACCCGACTAGACAATTACTCCATTTGTCTATTCCTAAAGCTGCAATTTCAGTAGGGATTGAAATTCCAGACATATCACCTTCCTTGCTGATATTTGGTTTGACATATTCAAGGGAAATATCAGACCTCTTTGAGACAAGAACACTTGTCCAAGCTCCTTTTTCCTCCTCTTTCACCTGTTTTTGATTACCACAACCGTTTGGCTTCTCAATTCTATTCACTCCATCCACCACTTTGCTTGGGAGAGGGGGTAATCCTTAGAAATTTGATCAACCTTCGCTGCCACATTTTCATAAAATCTCCCCTTTCCATCAGAGCAGCTCCCTAGCTTCGGATTGAACTCACCTTTAACCAATGGCGCATCATTCTGGCCTGATTTTTCTATAGCAGTAGGTGGCCTTGCAACCTCACGGCCCTTATCCACACCATTGCAGATTGTGTGCTGCCCATTTTCACCTACCCTAGAAGAAACATGGGTACCCTCCAAAGCACTCTTGGATTCAGCACAAACAGCTCATTTATCCACCCAAATAATTTCACCTTCTTCAAATTCGAAATTCCCTCCATTAATAGGTTTCACCAACCGGACTTGGACAAACACTCTATTAGAAATGGTGGCCCCTTTCAAGGCTCCAGTAGGCACCAAAGCACCATTCCTAACACTTTCAATTTTCTTTTCTTCAATGTTTGGATATTGCTCACTCAAACCATAGCTTTTCCCACATTCAACAGCCCCCATGGGTGTCAAGGAGGAGAGGCAGCAGAAAAAATTGAATTATTTTTTTTCTTTCACCTGATGACGTGGCACCTAGGGTGACATGGCACACGTGAGGGGATGAGGGATGACAAGGCAGTGAGGTGGAATGACAAGATAAAGGATAGGATGATGTGGGGATTTGTTAGATAAAATCACAATAACCAATAGGAAGAGGGGAGGTGGAAAGAAAATCACTTATAAAACTTGCTATTAACCAGTCCAAAGGAAATGGATAAAACAAAATCCACCAAGCCAATAGGAGAAAAGGAGAATCTTAGCCAAAGATAAAAGGGGAAAGAATTCAAACAATGAACCACACTCAAATTATTGAAAAGGAAACAAGGACCAGCCACACCAGAAATGCTCCAGCCAACAAGATGAACCAAACTCCGGCAGCACAGCTACAAGCTCCCGTAAACAAGAAAAACCAAACTCGGCAGCACAACTACAAGCTCCGGTGACAAGCACAACCAGCCCCAAAGGAACACCCCAGCCACAAACAAGCTTCACCTCAGCAGGATGAAACTCAGGCCAAGCAAGCCCAAATCCGGCCAAATACACTCCCAACAGCAACCTACACCACACAATCGCACCCAAACCAACCAGACTTTCCTCCCCAAAACACTCCCACTCCAAACAGTTGCAACAACTTCTCACCACTCAAGGAGCAACAAACAAACCAGAAAAACACAGAAGAAAACCGAAAAAAAAAAAACGAAAAAGATGGAGGATGGTGGGTGATGAAGGTAGAGAGAGGAGAGGTGGATTGAGGGGAAAAATGATGGAAGGTGGGCTGTTTCACTAATCCTAGAGAGAAGAGAGAGCATTTTCTCTCACTCTTTTTACAAGTCTTTGATAGCTTTCTTTCTTAATACCCAAGAATCGGCAAAAGAGCTTGTTTGCCCTCCTCACTCACCCCAGAGAAGAAAATGTTGCTTTTTGAGGGGTTTGCTTCTAACCCCGCCGAAAACATGAAACCATCCAATGCTCTCTCGACAATGCCAAGAGAGTTTTCATCTGCGTGGCAAAAAAATCATTAAATTATCTGCAAAACAAAGATGGGTTAGGTTTAACTCTTTGCACCTCCAATGGTTCTTAAAAGAAGGTTCCCTCGTTGCTCTATTTAGAAGTCTGGATAGAACCTCCATGGCAATCACAAAGAGATAGGGAGAGATAGGGCTCCCTGCCTAAGCCCTCTAGAACCACTAAAGAATCGAATAATTCCCCATTAACGGCTATAGAGAATTTAGGAGTTTTGATGCACTCCTCTACCCACCCAATGAACTTCAAAGGAAACCCGAGAAGCTCTAGAGCTTTAATAGCAAAATCCCATCATACAGAATCATAAGCTTTCATAAGGTCTACCTTTATTGCACATCTAGCCCCTTTGGCCGACTTCCGGTCATAGTGGTGGAGAAGTTCTTGGCTCAAAAGGATATTATCCACAATTTTCCTCCCCCCCACAAAGGCACCTTGGGCTTTGTTGACTAACTGAGGTAAAACTCCTTTAACTCTATTGGCCATAATTTTGGAGATGCATTTGTAGATGGTGTTACAACATGAGATTGGCTAAAACTGATTACAAGATGAGGGGTTTTCATTTTTGGGACTAACGCAATAATGGCGCAATTCACCCCTCTAAGCATTTTCCCAGACTTGAAGAAATTTTGGATTGCTTTATCAACATCATGACCTACAATATCCCAAGCTTTTTTAAAGAAAAAAGCTCCATAACCATCTGGCCCCGGTGCTATGTCTTTACTCATTCCAAACATGGTCTCTTGAATCTCTACTTTGGAAACCTCACTAATCATGGAGTTACCCTCCTCCTAAAAAATAACAGGGGTGATAAATTCCACCATGCCCTCATAGGAAACACCCGCACACTTATCTTCAAAAAGATTTGAGTAGAAAGACACAAACTCGTCTTTGATTCTATCTTGATCACTAGTAACCGAGACTTCCCCAATTTCCAAGGACACAATCTTATTTCTATTCCTCCATCCAGCAATCGATTTAAAGAAGTAAGAAGTGTTAGCATCCCCTTCCCGTAACCATTTAACCCTAGACTTTTGGTTGGCTAACGATTCTTCAACTTTTGAAAGCTTGACCATCTTTTCCACCTTAAGTTTCTCCTCTTGCAAAAGAGCACCATCAACCGGATCCACAACAAGCCTTTCTTGGATTTGGGCCAGATCATCTCTTGCAAGTTTCACTCTTTTCGGAATGTTCCAAAACTCCTTTCTATTTAGTCTCTTAAGCTCAACCTTTAACGCTTTTAGCTTAGAGACCAGGCTGTACATGGGGTTACCCTCCACCTCCACACTCTATACTCTCTCCACGATAGGTAAGAAGTCCTCATTCTGTGCCCAAAAGTTGAAAAACTTGAAAGGGGATTTCTTCCCTTGAAAGTTCAGCCCGCTATCAACCATCATTGGACAATGGTCCGATATGCTCGGAGTAAGGAAGGACACAAAAAAGTTGGGAAACCTGCTGCTCCAATGCTCATTACACATCACCCGATCAAGTTTACACCAAATCCTCCTATTGACCTCTCCTCTGTTATTCCAGGTGAAGAATGAACCAATGGCATTTGCAATGATCTTGGTGATACATTTATAAATTCTGTTGCAGCAAGAAATGGGCTGATAGTCCTTACAGAAAGAAGCATTATCACACATGGGAATTAGAGCAACTGAAGTATAATTTACCTCCTTGAGAAGCTTGCCCTCTTGGAAGAAGTCTTTAAAAGCCATAATCACATCTTTTCCCACAACATCACAAGCTTTCTTGAAGAAATAAGCACCAAAACAATCTAGTCCTAGGAGCTTTGTTGTTGCCCAACGAAAACAGAGTGTTCTTGATTTCCTCATCCGTCACTTCGGCAATTATCCCATTAGCCATATCACTAGTGATGTAAGGATCAATAATTTCGTCTAAACCCCAGAAGTCTCTCACACCCCTCGGCTCTTCAAAAACTCTTTTAAAGTGGCTAACAATTTCCTCCTTAATGCTCAAAGGGTCTTCAATAACCATGCTAGTATTACACTTAAGCTTGGTGATTCTATTTCCATTCTTTTTTTTTGATAAGTAAGTAATCATATTACAAAAAAGAACAATGTACGAAGGCCTAATAAAAGGCGACCAGCCTATTTTGGGGACATGCCCCGAAAATAGGAAATAAAAGAAACAAGCCTACAAAAAGCCATCCGCTCTAGGGGTTTATCCAAAACCACAAAGGGAGATAAACACCAAGAAGAAAGTAAAGAGAACACCAAAAATCCCACCTGCCATAGGACACCTCCCTAGGTTAGGATCATTAAAAGAAAAATACGAAATCAAACTCTTTACCAATGAGACAAAATAACCAAGAAAAAACCCTTCTGCGTAACCCTCTGTAATCCAATCTTCAAATGGTGTTGAGAACTTGAGGAATGTCTTTGAAAATAGATCTAGGCAGGCCCGAATCATTTGCCAACTTCCTATTGCTGTAGGATGTTGTGACATTCCTAAGGTCTATAGCTTTATCTCTCACAACACTTTTGATATCATCAATTATGGTGAAAGAATCCTTATTTTCACCCCTAAAACTTCGCGAATTTCGTTCCCTCCAAATCCAATAAACCGTAGCCCCTAAACAAAGCCTACCCAAAGTGAACTTTAGACTCTTACCTTTCCATATCCTTGCCAAATAGGGGATGTAATCATGCCAAGGTCTAACCACATAACCAAGGTCAACAAGACTAAGGATCTTGCTCCAAATAGATTTAGAAAAAGGGCATGCAAAAAATATGTGGTCAAGAGATTCCATGAATGAGTTACAAAAGAAACAATGAGCATTAGTAGTATCCCCATACCTCATCAACTTGCCCTTTGTAGGTAATCTCTCCTTTATAGCCATCTATAAGATCATAGAGTATCTTGGAATAGCCTTTGAGAACCACACCAAGTCACACCACTGAACTTTTGCTCTCCTTCCTCTAATTGCCTCCCAAGCCGATTTGGTAGACAAATCCCCCGAAGGTGAGGGTATCCAACAAATCTTATCATCAACATTAGAAGGAGTGAAATTTACAAAATTCCTCATGTTAACAAGAGCCCAAGAATTGGAAGTTGGCCACTTCCAGTTGCATCCATCAATCACAGAACTCACTTTAGCATCCTTAGCAATCCCCGCATCATAAATAATCCTTTGCCCATAGGTGCAAACAAAGGGGCCGTTCGGATGCCAGTTATCAAACCAAAGAGAGGTGGTGTTACCATTGCCAATGTTGTATTTGATGTTCTTTCTAGCGCTTTCCCTATTTTTGAGGATATGTCTTCATGACCATGTACAATTTCGGGGAATGCATAAATCCCGAATGCTTCTATTTCTCAAAAGATAAATTCGGACCCAAAAGACCCATAAAGTATGGTTTCTGTGATTGCACAGGTTCCAAATATATCTTAAAGAAGCTGCGAGGTTCCATTCCTTAGATTTCATAAACCCAAGCCCACCCTCATTTTTGGGTACACATACCTCCTCTCAAGCTATTCTAGCTTTGTGTCTATTCATAACAACTCCGGACCAAAGAAAAGCTCTCAAACTAACATCAATTTCCTTATGAATTTTGGAAGGAAGGGTAAAGAGGGACGACCAATAAATTTGCACACTCCAAAGAATGGATTTAATCAAAATAATCCCCCTGCATAGGATAGAAACCTACTTCTCTAAGAGGCAACCCGAGCCAAGATTTTATCCAAGAGAGGTCGACAATCTCCAAAGGTAAGCTTAGAGGTAATAAGGGGTACACCTAAGTATTTGATGGGAAAACTACCCTCGGTAAATCCTATCAAACTTAGGAGCTCCATCTTTTCATTGTCACTCACACCAGAAAGGAAGATATTGCTCTTATCAGGATTTGCACTCACTCCTAACCAACTTTCAGAAGTAATTAAAGCATTCTTAAGGAGAGACAAAGAAGTACCTTCGGCTTTACAAAAAAAGCATGAGATCGTCTGCGAAACAAAGATGAGTCAGCCCTATTTTATTTCATCTCCAATGAAAACTAAAGTTCGGATTAGCCGCCACTCTATTCAAGAGCCGAGAGAGAACTTCTATAGTAATAACAAACAAGTAAGGGGATAAGTGATCCCCTTGTCTCAGCCCTCTAGAGCTCCCAAAGAAACCCTCCAACTCCCCATTGATAACCATCGAGAACCTAGGAGTAGTGATGCATTTGGATATCCAATTGACAAGAACACTAGGGAAACCAAAATTCTTTAGGACTTGTAAGAGAAACTCCCAATTAACCGAGTCATAAGCCTTCATTAAATCAACTTTCAAGGCACACTTTTTTTCCTTGGCCGTAGCTCGATTATAGTTGTGCACCAACTCTTGGCATAAGAGGATATTATCTCCTATTCTCCTATCACCAACAAAGGCTGCTTGTGCCGGGTCAATGAATAGAGGTAAAGAACTCTTAATTCTATTTGCAATGATCTTGGTGATACATTTATAAATTATGTTGCTGCAAGAAATGGGCCGATAGTCCTTACACAAAGAAGCATTATCTCACTTGGGAATAAGAGCAATTGAAGTACAATTTACCTCCCGGAGAAGCTTGCCCTCTTGGAAGAAGTCTTTAAAAGCCATAATCACATCTTTTCCCACCACATCCCAAGCTTTCTTGAAGAAATAATCACCAAAACCATCTGGTCTAGGAGCTTTGTTGTTGCCCAACGAAAACAGAGTGTTCTTGATTTCGTCATCCGTCACTTCGGCAATCATCCCACTAGCCATATCACTAGTGATGCAAGGTTTAATAATTTCCTCTAAACCCCAAAAGTCTCTCACACCCCTCGGCTTTTCAAAAACTCTTTTAAAGTGGCTGGCAATTTCCTCCTTAATGCTCAAAGGGTCTTCAATAACCATGCCGTTATCGCACTTAAGCTTGGTGATTCTATTTCTATTCTTCCTACCATTCACACACTTGAAGAAATAGATTGGGTCACCCTCCCTAAGCCATTGCACTCTAGATTTTTGCCTAGCTAAAGACTCCTCAGCATGACTTAAACAATTAAAATTAAAAGCTTTGGCTTTTTCCTCAAGAATAAGGTTCTTTTCAAGAGGATTAGAAGCAAGAGCATGCTGGACCCTTAGAATAACAATGCAAGCTTCAATAACTCTTGTTGAGATATTCCCAAACTCCCTCTTGTTAAACACTTTTAATGTTGCTTTGACTCTCTTCAGTTTAGTAACAAATTGATACATAGGGGTACCTCTAACTTCTTCTTCCCAAGCCTTACTAACAATGCTAATGAAACTTTCATGGTGAGCCAAAATGTTGAAGAACCGAAATGGGATTTTCCTAAATTAAGACATAACCCCACATTCAACAATACACGGAGAATGATCCGAGATGCTTGGTGGAAGGAAATTGGCTATGGAATTATCAAACACACTGCCCCACTTTTCATTCACAAGAGCTCGATCAATCTTAGTGGTAATCCTATGTTCCCCTTCTCTCATATTACTCCACGTGAAAAAGTTATCCCATAAACCGAAGGTCCTCAAGCCTAGTCTCATTACACATATTATTCAAATCCGAAACGTAATTTCTCCAGCTGTAAGAACCCCTTATTTTCTCATGCCCAAATCTCATCGCATTAAAATCACCCATAATCACCCGTGGTATATCCTTAAAATCTTGAGCTTTACCCATTAAGTCTTTCCATAATTCTTTCCTCTCTAGCGAACCATTGGAGCCATATACAAATGAGCGAACAAATGAGTAATTAGACTCCAAAATAATAACCTTACCATGGATGGCTTGACTCGTAGATTGTATGATTTCAAACCTCACCAAACTAGGATTCCAAGCAACCCAAATTCTACCATTAGGGTAGCACACATAGTTATGGATTACATCCCATCCCCCAAAAGTCAAGGACTTAGTAACCTCAAAATTTGGTTTACGAACTCTAGTTTCCAAAATACCACAAATTGCAATTTTATTGGAAGAGATTAGATGTCTAACCTCTTTTTGTTTCAAAGGGAAATTAAGACCCCATACATTCCACGAAGCAAGCTTAATCATGGGACGGCTGGGCATTAGGAACCTTCTCTCGCCTTCCTGGTTAATCTCCTCCTTTGGCTTTTAGAAAGACTTATGTTCCCCTCCGTAAGACCTTCCTCTTCATCTACTCGAATCAAATTTCCAAACCTCACAATTGCTTGTGAAGTAGACCCCATTTCACATCCCTCATGGTTTCCCACCAAGGGACCCCTAGGTGGGGTTACTTCACAAGCACTCAAAGCATTCAATCTTTTGCTTACTTCCAATCTCCTCCCTTCTATGTTAGGAACACTCACCCCATATTCATTCCCCTTAACACACTTATCCCTATCATTAGACGCACCTAAATTATAAACCCTGTTAAGACCAGCCCCGCTAGGGACATTTACCCCACTCATTTCATCCTTATCTTTCCCAAACCTGTCTTCAACATTTTCACTACCCTCTTCACCATCAAGTTCCCCATTATCCAGCCTATTTCCTGAACTAAGAACCACAAATGGATTAGTGGAGGGTTTTGTTTTACTAACCGTGTCTCTCGACACATCAATGGGCTGCTCTTTTTTGCGGCTAGAGCTCTCGCCCACATTCTCCACTTGCGCAACCACGTCCTTTGACACATTCTCCTTGCTCTTGGTCACCACTCGCCATTCTTGAGTAAGATTCAAGTTCTTGTTCTCGGCGCTTTGCTTATCAATTCTAGGGGCCAAATGACATTCCTTCAAATTGTGCCTAAAAGTTCTACACAAAGGGCAAGCCCTCGATTTCCAAGAATACTCCACCCCTATGTTCACATAATCACCATTTGGGAGGCCTAGTTCCACTGAATTCGGGAATGAAGAAGCTGTGTCAATTTCAACACAAACTCTTGCATACTCCAATCTAACTCCTGCATGCGTGATGTTATCCATGTAGAGAAGTTTTCCAATAGCACTCGCAACATAGCTTAACCCTTTAGCAGTCCAAAACTCCAATGGAACTCCACTAAATTCGACCCAAATTGGCACACTACTAATGCCTTCACCTGCCATTTTTAAATTCGGATGCCATTTTCTGAGGAAAAGGTGGTGCCCCCCAATATGCCAAGGGCCCCCTTCCGAGGCCTCATCCCTAGAGCTCTCATTATCAAATTTCAGAATAAAGCCCCCAACACCATTTGAGACAACACCAACCTTGTCGAAGCACTTCCAATTCCTATCGATAAAACCCTTCACAAGAGAGAATGGCAACTTTTTGCCAAGAAGGAAACCATTTATCCTTCCCCAAATCAGTAACCTTTTTAGGAGGTATAACCCTTATCCTCCTCCCATCATCAAGGACTTCTGCTGCAAAATATTCAATTGGAGCACTAGATTTCGAAACAAAAAATTTTCTCCAGGATGCAATACCGACGGCTTTAATTCCCCATTTACCTTTTCCCCAATAGTCCCGCCTCCACTCACTGCTTTCTCGCCATGCATCATAATTGGAGACACCTTTGAGTTAACCAGCACATTCCCATCACAAATTTCCACACCAACCTAATCAATCACTCTTCCACCCCCTAGCTTGCTGCCTCTTAAGCACCCCACCAGAACTCTTGGCCTCACTTGTATTCAAAGAATTCACAAGAAACACACCATTGGGAGGCAAAGTATGGCTTTGGGAAGGTTTGGGAAGTGGAGGGTGAAAGATTCAGCATGCATGAAGAGTGGTGGAGATGGAGAATGAAAACATGAAAGCATGGATTAAAAAAAACGGTTTACATGCAAAGCTTGGATATGAGATTATACCTACTCCTTTGCTTTGGATTGATGAAGATTAGCTTCAAAAGGATGAAACCTCCACACTTTAACACCACCTTGAGAGGATTAGAGAGTGGTCATGGCTAGGGAGAGAGAGCTTTTAGTTTGTGTTTGAGTGAACAAGTGAATAATGAACAAAAATGCAACCTTTTGCACTTATATATACTTGGGCTATTTTGCAATTATTTATTTTTCACTTCCAAGCCCAATAAAATCTTATTTTATAAAGGGACCCCACGAATTTAATATGCTACCCTTTGAATAATCAATATTATTCAAGGGCCCATGTAAACTAAACTAGTTTACATTAACAACCCATAAATTTACCCTTTTTACCCTTTAACTATTAAAAAGGTTATTTTTGTTCATCTCATTAATCTTAACACTTTAAGATATAATAATTAAATATAATTAATTATTGCTTGACCATTTTAACCCTTAAAATGTCACAAATTGTTTTCTATGTAACTATTACTATAGAAATCCCGTTATTACCCTTGGAAGGTGCTAGCCCTCTTCGGATAATCATTTCTCTCTCTCATCATTCTCTAACTTCTCAAGGCTATTGGTGTGACCATGTAGGTCCACCGTGGATTAGCCGTGAGCCGGTTCTGGATGCATCCAAAAACCCATCCAGAGGCCCAACGACTATGGTAAACATCTAGCAATGTGCCATAGTCCCTAAACCACGATGAAGAAATACTTCATCGAACCCATTTCAGATCAGGCGTACCATGTAGGTAAAGTCCCTCCATTGAGATATCCTAATCGAGTATGGATTCATGGAATGTCAAAATCCTAAACTCGATCTTCTACCAAATCGTCGATCAATATATTCGGAACTCGTCATCACAAACTTGCTTTTGTATAACTAATAATAGACTCTGGCCAGAGATTCAATTTTCCGACATTTATCGATGTTCGTCTAGGAACTCGAATCCGGATGGAGTCAGCGGTACTCTCGATCCTATATTTCCGAGTCAATGGATCCCCTCTTGACCATCGTTCTTTTCGCATATGAACAACGCATGACCAAATAGGCTTTATTGTATGAAACATGATTAGTCTTGTACTTATACACCGTATGAACCATACACATCCATATCGGGATCCTACTACAATGTCTCAGGTCAAAGGACTACATCGTGCACTGATATAACCAAACGATAAATCATTGACTACATGCTTTTCCAAGTGATTTGTCGTTATTCGGTCACGTTCAAAAAACAGTTCACCAATCGTTAATCCATACGAATGCCCCAGTGACATGACTATCATCGTCATCCGTACTTATATCAACTCATGATATCTTTCGGAAGCATCCGGTATGCCTACTTTGCAATATAGTTGCCCAAATTTATATTGCTTCCGTAGGGAACCCTTTTCGATAATTCATTTACCTATTAAATGAATCATCTGGACAATTCATATACATACTTTATTTTAAATGCATGACTGAATAAAGGAAGCAATTTACATATATGATATATATAGATACAAGACAAAATGCTCTGAAACTGACAACACGAATGGTTTCTAGGGGATACACTAATATACACTCACAGAGGGAAATTTTTTTTTTTTGCTGATGTGGCAGGGCTGGTGACGTGGCATCTTGGGGGATGTGGCAAGATGAGTCAGCTTGAGATTGATGAGGTGGAGGGGAGAGATGGATGATCGGTTGGTGAGTTGTCATAATTTGAAGTCAAAGAGACAAGAGATAAGGAAATCAAAGGGGAACCAATGAAAAACAAGTGAGGTGGCAAAAAAACTTATGAAACAACCTATTAACCAGTCGAAAGAGAATGTGGATAATAAAAAATCTCAAAAATCCAAATGAGCCAATGGGAGAGAAGATTACCAATGGATAGCAAATGGAGGGATTCAAGTTGTCTCACTCAATGAGTGAACCAACCAAAAATGGATGACAACTCCAGCCAAAACAACAAAGCTCTGGCGAAAGAATCACCCACACTCCGGTGACCAGCAAGAATCTGGTAGCAACAGGCTAGCCCACCAACCCACTCTACATTTCCGATCAAAACAGAACCACAAACAGCTCATTTACTCCTACCTCACTTCGAAACCAAACAGCAACTGCAAAAAAAACGAAAATAAAACAAAAAACTCCAGCAACCAGCAAAACTCCAGCCACCCTCCTCCTTCCCAATTCGGCCAAGCCAAGAAACAGCCCGCACAAACCAGCTCAAGCACAACAGCCACCAACAAGCTTGATTTAAACCCAAATAAAACCCCCAAATGCAGCAAAGAAGAACTGAAACATAGCAAACTAAAAGTTTAACAAAAACAGAAAAACAAACTGCAGTTTTTTGAATTAAAATGAGAAAAGAAAAGTAAAGGAAAGGATGAAGCTCTCTGGTTAGAGGGACAGGTGATGTTTAATGGTAAAGGTGGAGGACGAAGGATGAGGGTGGAGCAAAGGGGGGTGGGTGCAGAAGAAAAACATGGAAAGAGGGCTGGTTTTAATCCTAGAGAGAAGAGAGAGCATTTTCTCTCACTTCCTCTCTTTGTTTCAACATTTTCTTCTTGATAATGCTTATATGCATATGGGTTTTTTGCTCTGATATTTTTGAACCTAACCCAGGGCATGTCCTGTGGTAGGTGGGATTCATTGTATTCTTTAATCTCTACTTGGTTCCATTCCTTTGACAAGCGGAATGGGAAAAAGAGAAGTTTAGGGGTAGACTTAGATAGTATCATTCCTTTGCTCCTAACCTAGGGCTTGTCCTGAGGTAGGTTGGCCGACTTTTAGGCCTTTTGTACATTATTTCCCCTTTCTATAAATGCTTACTTATCAAAAAAAAAAAAAAAAACATTGTTAGGCCATTTTTCGATTATTTATTACAAAGATAAA
Organism: Pistacia atlantica; assembly: GCA_026229545.1. Lineage (NCBI taxonomy): Eukaryota > Viridiplantae > Streptophyta > Magnoliopsida > Sapindales > Anacardiaceae > Pistacia > Pistacia atlantica. Next base: position 12,655,148 of record CM047908.1, read on the forward strand.
ACTGCAATGAAAAGTAATTTTATTAGTGTCTTGTAATCTTTTAAACCTTTTAATTCATAATCAAATTAACTCCCACTATTTTATTCAAGTCCTACACTCCTTTAAATAGGATCCGAAAATTTTCGTTGGACTAAATTTCTTAGTGGGGAATCAATTTCTAATTAAATTCAATTAACTTCACATAATAGAATTTTTGGTTAATTAAGTCTAATAAGTAGGAAACTATTTTCCTTTTATATCACTATATAAGGTTTGATTCATATTCCTTGTCCTAGCTTCAGATACCTCACATAATAGAATTTTTGGTACCCTAGGCTAATTAAATCTGAACCATTGTGCTTTCTTAGGATGACATTTTCATCATGTCCTCACATAATAGAAATCTTGGTCAAGGTGAAAATATCCATCCAAGAACAAGATCAACTTAATTTTATGATATAATGATTAAATCCCTCACATAATAAAAATCTTGGGATATTCTATGAGAGTTGGCCATGACATAAAATGTATAAAGATGCTTTTCCTTTTTAAATTTGAAGCATGCAAGAATCATTATATGTTTAATTCATATATATACTTTTTATTGTGACAAAAGTGGTCATGCATTCCTTGACTAGTACATATAATTTTTCTTGCTAAATTCGGCCATGCATGTTTTTTGTTCATTTGATTCTTGTTTTATTCATGAGTTTGTAATGTGTTTTGGAAGTTGTTCCATAAAGGGTCTAAATGTATGCTTGGATGATGGTTATTGCATGAGATGTATTAAGAAATAATCATGCATGTTCTTCTTTTTTTTTTTTTTTTTTTTGTTAAGTAATTATATTAAAAAAAGAAGAATGTACAAAGGCCTAATAAAAGGCGACCAGCCTATTTTGAGACATGCCTCGAAAATAGGAATCAAAAGAAACAAGCCTACAAACGGCCATCTGCTCTTAGGCTTTATCTTAAACCACAAAGGGAGATAAACACCAAGAAGAAAGTAAAGAGGAAACCAAAAATCCAATCTACCATAGGACACCTCCCTAGGTTAGGATCATTAAAAGAAAAACACGACATCAAACTCTTTACTAATGATACAAGACAGCCAAGCAAAAACCCTTCTGCATAACCCTCCGTAATCCAGCTTCAAACGGTTGTCGAGAACTTGAGGACCGTCTTTTAAATAGATCTACGGAGGCCCCAATTGTTCTCCAACTTCCTATTGCTGTAGCATGCTTTGACATTCCTAAGGTCCATAGCTTTGTCTCTCACAACACTTTTGATAGCATCAATTATGGTGAAGGAATCCTTATGGTCACCTCTAAAAATTCACGAATTTCACTCCCTCCAAATCCAGTAAACCGTAGCCCTTAAACAAAGCCTACCCAAAGTGACTTTTAGACTCTTACCTTTCCATATCCTTGCCAAATGGGGGATGTAATTATGCCACGGTCTAACCACATAACCAAGGTCAACAAGACTAAAGATCTTGCTCCAAATAGACTTAGAAAAAGGGCATGCAAAAAATAAGTGGTCAAGAGATTCCATGGATGAGTTACAAAAGCAACAATGAGCATTACTAGTAGCCCCATACCTCATCAACCTGTCCTTTGTAAGTAATCTCTCCTTTATAACCATCCATAAGATCATAGAGTATCTTGGAATAGACTTTGAGAACCACACCAAGTCACACCACTCAGCTTTTGCTCTCCTTCCTCTAATTGCCTCCCAAGCTGATTTGGTAGAGAAATCCCCCGAAGGTGAGGGTATCCAACAAATCTTGTCATCAAAATTAGAAGATTTGAAATTCACAGAATTCCTTATGCTAATAAGAGCCTAAAAATTGGCAATTGGCCACTTTTAGTTGCATCCATCAATCACATAACTCCCCTTATCATCCTTAGCAATCCCTGCATCATAAATAACCCTTTCCCCGTAGATGCAAACAAGGGGGCCCTTCGGGTGATTTTGGTGATACATTTATAAATAATGTTGCAGCAAGAAATGGGCCTGTAGTCCTTACAAAAAGCAGCATTATCACACTTGGGAATAAGAGCAATTGAAGTACAATTTACCTCCCTAAGAAGCTTGCCCTCTTTGAAGCAGTCTTTAATAGCCAGAGTCACATCTTTGCCCACCACATCCCAAGCTTTCTTGAAGAAATAGGCGCCAAAGCCTTCTAGTCCAGGAGCTTTGTTATTGGCCAAAGAAAACAGAGTGTTTTTGATTTCCTCATCCATCACTTCGGCAGTCATCCTATTAGCCATATCACTAGTGATACAAGGTTCAATAAGTTGCTGTAAACCTCGGTAGTCCCTCGCACCCCTCGGCTCCTCAAAAACTCTTTTAAAGTGGCTGACAATTTCCTCCTTAGTGCTCAAAGGTCTTCAAAAACCATGCTGTTATCACTCTTAAGCTTGGTGATTCTATTTCTATTCTTTCGGCCATTGACACATTTTAAGAAGTAGCTTGTGTTCTGGTCACCCTCTCTAAGCCATTGCGCTCTAGATTTTTCCCTAGCTAAAGACTCCTTAGCTCGACTTAAAGATTTAAAATTAAAAGCTTTGGCTTTTTCCTCAAGAATAAGGTTCTCTTCAAGAGGATTAGCGGCAAGAGCATGCTGGACCTTTAGGAGGTTTTCTCTAGCTTCAATAACTCTTGCCAAGATCTTCCCAAACTCCTTTTTCTTAAACACTTTTAATGCTTCTTTGACTCTCTTCAATTTAGTGACCAATTGAATCATAGGGGTACCCCTAACTTCTTCTTTCCAAGCCTTACTAACAATGCTAATGAAATTTTCATGGTGAGCCCAAAAGTTGAAGAACCGAAATGGGATTTTCCTAGGTGAAAACATAAGCCCACACTCAACAATACAAGGAGAATGGTCCAAAATGCTTGGGGGGAGGAAATTGGCTATGGAATTACCAAACACACAGCCTCATGTTTCATTCACAAGAGCTTGATCAATCTTAGTAGTAATCCTATGCTCCCCTTCTCTCATATTACTCCAAGTGAAAAAGTTACCCATAAACCGAAGGTCCTTAAGCCTAGTGTCATTACACATATTATTCAAGTCCGAGACATAATTTCTCCACTTATAGGAACCCCCAATTTTTTCATGTCCAAATCTCATCGCATTGAATTCACCCATAATCACCCATGGTATTTCCTTAAAATCTTGAGCTTTACCCATCAAGGCTCTCCATAATTCTTTCCTTTCTAGTGGACCATTAGAGCCATATACAAATGAGCAAACAAAGAAGTAATCAGAGCCAAGAATAACAACCTTACCATGAATGGCTTGAGCCATAGATTGTATGACTTCGAACCTCACCAAACTAAGATTCCAAGCAACCCAAATTCTACCATTTGGGCAGCACACATAGTTATGGATAACATCCCATCCCCAAAATGTCAAAGACTTAGTAACCTCAAAATTTGGTTCACGAACTCTAGTTTTCAAAATACCACAAATTGCAATTTTATTGGAAAAGATTAGATGTCTGCCTCTTTTTGTTTCAAAGGGGAATTAAGACCACTTACATTCCACGAAGCAAGCTTAATCATGGGACGGCTGGGCAATAAGAAGTTATCTCACCTTTCTGGCTAATCTCCTCATTTGGCTTTTAGAAAGACTTCTGTTCCCCTCCTTAAGACCTTCCTTTTCATCTACTCGAATCAAATTTTTGAATCTCACAATAGTCGGTGAAGTAGATCCCATTTCACACCCCTCATTGTTTTCCACCAAGGGACCCCTAGGTGGGGTTACTTCTCTGCCGTTGTCACAAGCACTCGGAGCATTCAACCTTTTGCTTACTTCCAATCTCCTCTCTTCTATGTTAGAACACTCACCCAATATTCACTCCCCTTAACACACTTACCCCAATCGTCACATGCACCTCGATTATTACCCTTGTTAAGATTAGCCCCGCTAGAACATTTACCCCACTCATTTCAATCCTTATCTTTTCCAAACCTGTCTTGATATTCTCACTACCCTCTTCGCCATCAAGTTCCCCATCATCCAGCCTATTGCCCAAACTAAGAACCACAAATTGATTAGTGGAGGGTTTTGTTTTACTAACCGTGACTCTTGACTCATTAATGGGCTGTTGTTTTTTGCGGCTAGAGCTCTCGCCCACATTCCCTGCTTGCACAACCACGTCCTTTGACACATTCTCCTTCCTCTTAGTCAACCATTCGCCATTCTTGAGTAAGATTCAAGTTCTTGTTCTCAGCGCTTTCCTTCTCAAATCTAGGGGCCAAGTGACATTCCTTCAAATTATGCTCAAAAGTTCTACACAAAGGGCAGGCCCTCGGTTTCCAAGAATACTCCACCCCTATGTTTACACAATCAATATTCGGGAGGCCTAGTTCCATTGAATTCGGGAATGAAGAAGCTGTGTCAGTTTCAACACAAACTCTTGCATACTCCAATTTATCCCCCACATTAGTGATGTTATCCATGTAGAGAAGGTTTCCCAATAGCGCTCGCAACATAGCTCAACCCTTTAGCAGTCCAAAACTCCAATGGAACTCCATTAAATTTGACCCAAATCGGCACACTATTAATGCCTTCACCTGCCATTTTTAAATTCGGACTCCATTTTTTGAGGAAAAGCGGTTGCCCCCCAATATGCCAATGGCCCCCCTTCCAAGGCCTCATCCCTGGATCTCTCATTATCAAATTATAGAATAAAGCCCCCAACCCCATTTGAGACAACACCAACCTTGCCGAAGCACTTCCAATTCCTATCGATAAAACCCTTCACAAGAGAGAATGGCAACCTTCTACTAGGGAAGAAACCAACGAGACAATTTCCCCATTTGTCCCTCCCCAAATCAGCAACCTCTTTGGGAGGTATAACCCTTATCCTCCTCCCATCATCAAGGATTTCCGGTGAAAAATATTCAATTGGAGCACTGGATTTCGAAACAAAAAGTTTTCTCCAGGATGTAATACCAACAGGCTTTAATTCCCCATCCACCTTTTCCCCCATAGTCCCACCTCCACTCACCGCTTTCTCGCCATGCATCATAATTGGAGGCACCTTTGAATCAACCAGCTTATTCCCATCACACATTTCCACACCAACATTATCACCCCACCAGAACTCTTTGCCTCACTTGTATTCAAAGAATTCACTAGAAAATGACCATTGTGAGACAAAGTGTGGCTTTGGGAAGGCTGGGAAGTGGAGGGAAAAAAAATTTTTTTGGTGATGTGGCAGGGCCGGTGACGTGGCAGGCTGATGTGGCATTTTAGGGGACGTGGCAAGATGAGTCATCTTGAGATTGATGAAGTGGAGGGGAGAGATGGATGATTGGTTGGTGAGTTGTCATAATTTGAAGTCAAAGAGATAAGAGATAAGGAAATCAAACGGGAACCAATGAAAAACAAGTGACGTGGCAAAAAACTTATGGAACAGCCTATTAACCAGTCTAAAGAGATGTGGATAAGAAAAAAATCTCAAAAATCCAAATGAGCCAATGAGAGAGAGGGGTACCAATGGATAACACTTGGATGGATTCAAGCTATCTCACTCAACTAGTGAAACAACAACCAAAAATGGTAGACAACTCCAGCCAAAACAGCAAATCTCCAGCCAAAGAAGCTCCCACACTTCGGAAGACCAGCAAGAATCCGACAGCAACAGGCTACACCACTAAGCCAATCTACATTTCCGGTCAAAATAGAACCAAAAACAACCCCTTTACTCCTACCTCACATCATCACCAAACAACAACTCCAGAAAAACACAAATAAACAAAATGACTCCAGCAACCAGCAAAACTCCAGCAACCCACCTTCTTCCTAATCTGGCCAAGCCAAGAAACAGCCCACACAAACTAGCTCACCCACAACAGCCACCAACAAGCAAAAGAGAAGACAAGAGAGCAAACAACCAAGGAGCTTGATTTAAACCAAAATAAAATCCCCAAACACAGCAAAGAAAGACTTAAACATAGCAAACTAAAAGGTTAACAAAAATAGAAAAACAAAGTGCAGGTTTGTGAAGGAAAATGTGAAAACAAAAGTAAAGGAAATGATGAAGCTCTATGGTTAGAAGGAAAGGTGAAGTTTAATGGGAAAAGTGGAGGATGGAGGATGGGGGTGGAGAGAGAGGTGGTGGGTGGAGAAGAAAAAAATGCAAAAAGGGCTGGTTTCTAATCCTAGAGAGAAGAGAGCATTTTCTCTCACTAACATGAACTATGTGTTGAATGTAGGTGGAATTTTTGGTGTTCTCTTCGCTTTCTTTTTGTTGTTTATCTCCCAATGTGGTTTCAGGAAAATCCCATTTCGGTTCTTCAACTTTTGGGCTCACCTATAAAAATTTCATTAGCATTGTTAGTAAGGCTTGGGAAGAAGAAGTCAGGGGTACCCCTATGTATCAATTGGTGACTAAACTAAAGAGAGTCAAAGAAGCATTAAAAGTGTTTAACAAGAGGGAGTTTGGGAACATCTCAGCAAGAGTTATTGAAGCTAAAGAAAACCTCTTGAGGGTCCAACATAATCTTGCCACTAATCCTCTTGAAGAGAACCTTATTCTTGAGGAAAAAGCCAAAGCTTTTAATTTTAAATCTTTGCTACATCTTGCGCGGCCAACCTTACTTGATGGTACCCTAACCTTAAATCAATTTTGGAGAACACTGCTGCTCCTTTTAACTGATCAAACAGATCATCAATACGAGGTAACGGGTACTTATTCTTCGCGGTTACTTTATTCAACTCTCTATAGTCTATACACATCCGTAGTGACCCATCTTTCTTCTTCACAAACAGGATTGGAGCTCCCCAGGGAGAATGACTCGGTCGGATAAAGCCTTTATCTAAAAGCTTTTGGAGTTGCTTCTTTAATTCCTGAAGCTCTGCTGGGGCCATCTGATAAGGGGCTTTAGATATTAGTGCTGTTCTTGGTTCTAGTTCAATACCAAACTCAACCCCCCTTTCTAGGGGCAAACCCGGTAACTCTTCCGGAAACACATGTAAAAACTCTCGAACTACTGGCAAGAAAAATATCATCATCAATGCCTACTTCAGGCAATGTAAGGATTAGAGCTGCAGTTAATATTTTCTTCAACTCCTGAAAGCTTTGCTCCCATGCCTCTTCATATCTCTTCACATCTCTCCACCAAAACTCTTCATGCATGCTGAATCTTTCAACTAGGGTATCATCAATAAACACCACTGTGAACTTGTCAAGGACATCATGAAAAACTTTGTTCATCAAGTCTAAAAATTGCAGGTGCATTAGTCAATCCGAATCACATAACAACAAATTCATAATGCCCTTAGCTTGTTCGGAAAGCCCTTTTTGGTATATCTTCCTTAGCCACTCTAACTTGATGGTATCCTGACCTTATATCAATTTTAGAAAACACTAAGGCACCTTTCAATTGGTCAAAAATCATCTATCGTGGGCAATGGGTACTTATTCTTTTACCGTTACTTTATTCAGTTCACGATAATCTATACACATCCTCATAGACCCATCTTTTTTTTTTTTTTTTTTGACAAATAGAATTGGAGCAGCCCATGGTGAAAGACTCGACCTGATAAAGCCCTTGTCTAATAACTCTTGTCATTGCTAAAAAGCTGGCATCTGCCTATCTTTGGGCCACATTATATACCTTGGTTGTTGTGCCTCCAACTGCGGGTACTGAAGTTACGGAACCAATAGGACAGTCTCTAGCAATATGACCTGACTGGGGGTATCTAAAACAAACATTGGTCCCCACTAGACATTCACCCCTTATGTCTCCTCCGACGTTTCTTACAATAACTAATCTCTCCTTTCCTCTGTTGGCCCTTTTTCTTGATGTCCTTCCTGTTAGCTTTAGGTGGGACTCCTTTCTTGCCTTTACCCTTATCGTCTTTGCCAACAACTTGTTCTACACTACTAGACTGGCCAAGCTGGAGAGGAATACTTGCCATTATTGGGGGAAGAGCTAATCTGGTCTCCTTTCTTAAGTACACATCTGCTCTGATGGCTCTAGAGAGTGCTTTACTATATGTTTAGGAAGGCTGATGACTTGAAATAACATCTCTGGCGATAGTAGTATGAAGTCCATCCACAAATCTCTCTAATCGGGTTTGTGGTGTACTAACCAGTGTCGGTGCAAACTTAGCCAAGGAGTTGAACTTGATTGAATACTCTTTGACCATCATATTTCCTTGTTGCAGACTAATAAACTCTTGTAGTTTAGAGGACATCATGTCTGTTATTCGGTACTACTCCTCAAACAATTCCTTAAACCCTGACCAAGTGAGAGTGGTGGTATCTTGAGTCTGCTCCATAAGCTCCCACCATGTCATAGCATCTCCTTTCAATAGGTACGTAGCATACCTAATCTTCTCTTGATCTATCATAGGAAATATAGCAGTAGCTTTCTTCACCAACTTGATCCATTGTTCTACTACACTGGATCATTGGTGCCGCTAAATTCTGGAGGCTGATGTTTACTTGAGAGGCCATAAATCGGTTCTATCTGCTTTGGAGCAACCATTGGTTCTGGAGTACTCGTCCCTATTGCTTGACATGGTACCACATTGTTTGTTACTGTTGTCACTGGGGTACCTGTACTTTCTGGCGGGGTTCTCCTTAAAGCTCTATTAACAGCCTCCTGGATCATACGCTCCAATGTTGCAACATCTAAACCCAAAGCGCTTGAAGTAGCAGTTGCTGGGTTAGAAGTTTTAGGTGCAGTTGGAACATCTTGTGCATTCAAAGCATCACTACAGCCTGGATCTGTTCTCCTGGTTTTCCTCATATTTATTCCCTAACATTGTCACACATATAACGTTAATCATCTAATCAATCCTTACATAAAATCAGGTAAACATACTTACAACAATTGGACAACTTGAGTAGCGAAACTTTACATGAGGGATACTGTCATCAACTCTCATAAATGCATGACTCTGTAATAGAAAACATCTTAAAACACCCCTTTTTAAAGTAACAAAATACTTGCTCTGATACCAAATGTAAAACCCCCCTCCAATTAGGTATCCTCTAAACATCCCTCAATGAGAATCTTGGGGATACATGTCCGGAGAACGAGTTGTATTTAGAAAAAACATGTGCAAAGATAATAATAACAATGTCCAAAATATGCGTATAAGATGTCACGTAGGATCCAAACTTATAATTTCAGAAAACGTTAAGAATTTATCCAGAAATTAAATCAAAACATATTTATAGGGTTGAAGCTTCTGAAGGTGTTTCACAAACATTTATCATTTACATTATTTACATCATGATAAAAACATCAAGATGACAATAAATCATCTCCCGTCATGTGTAGCCCCGCTATCTCTAGCATCATTCGCTTTTGGTCCACCTGCAAAGCAATCAACAATGAAAGGGTGAGCGCTACTCACTCAGTAAGGAATGATCCATTTCATTCTAAATGTTCTATTTGACCCTCATTTAAACATATTTGTCTTTTACATCTAGGTATGCTTCCCTTTTCTTACTAATTCATATGCTTTCCATCATTTTATCTCATGGCTATATAAACATCAATGTGTACACATACAAATAAGTATGTAAACAGAGTACACACACATCATATATCATGACATAACATCTAAAATCATCTAACATGTAGTATAAATTATCACATGATGTAAATAACATTATAACTCATGTAATGCAACTAAATGCATATGAACCATTTAACGTCTACCCGATCAGACTTTTCTTAGCATCTTAAGCACTTCATATCATCTAGCCTCAAATTCATATAGAGCTCATATCGTCGGGAGGCGTGCTGACACATTATTTATCATCTAAAGCATATATTCATCTTTCTTCATCCGGTATACGAGGATATGCTTAGGTGTTTTCCATCATGTCTATATGCATCTCTATCATGTCTATCTGTATATCTAACATCTTATGTCCATTTGTATCTTACAGGCCCCGTAACTCTTCCCGGATCAAAATTTATGGCCATTTGTATGGGACATGCTCATTTAAGCCCTTTAGGCTTTACACACAGACTTCTTATGTTCAGCCCACTCCACGAATTCACCCACCAAATAATCTACATTAGTCCACATTGATAGACTTCTGACGGGCTCTGAATGAGCTTTCCAATGGTATCTTGCATGCCCTGCAACTCTTCTTGGATCAAAACTTATGGCCGTCTAAATGGGATATGCTCATTTAAGCCCTTTGGGCTTTATGTATGAACTACGTTTAGCCCACTGCATGAATTCATTCGCTAGACATTCTATGTTAGTCCACCTTGATAGACTTCTGACGGGCTCTGAATGAGCTTTCCAACAGTATCTTACGGATCCAGTAACTCTTCCCAGATCAAAAGTTATGGCCGTCTGAATGGGACGTGCTTATATAAGTCCTTTGGGCTTTATGCAAGGACTTCTGACGTTCAGCCCGTTCCATAAATTCATCAGTAAAATTCTACTTAGTCCACATCAATCGACTTCTAACGGGCTCAAAATGAGCTTCCAACGGTATCTTATAGGCCTAATAACTCTTCTTGAATCAAAAGTTATGGCTCTCTGAATGGGACATGCTCATTTAAGCCCCTTCGGCTTTACGCACGGATTTCTAATGTTCAACCAATTCCATGAATTCATCTATCGGATGTTCTACACTAGGCCATATCAATGGACTTCTGACGGGTTCTGAATGAACTTTCCAATGGTGTCTTACAGGCCTCATAACTCTGTCCAGATCAAAAGTTACGGCCGTTTGAATGGTGCATGCTCATTTAAGCCCTTTAGGCTTTATGCATGGATTTCAGCCATGCTCCTTGACTTCATCGGCTAAACACTCTACATTAGTCCATGTCGATGGGTTATGAATGAGCTTTCCAACGGTATCTTGTAGGCCTCATAATTCTTCCCGGATAAAAAATTATGGCTGTCTGAATAGGGCATGCTCATTTTAGCCCTTTGGGCTTGATGTTTGGACTTCTGACGTTCAACCCGCTCCATGAATTCATTGCTAGTTGTTCTACGATTAGTCCATGTCAACGGGCTCTGAATAGGCTTTCCAACGGTGTCTTCCAGGCTCTGAAACTCTTTTCGGATCAAAAGTTATGGCTACCTGAATGGGACATTCTCATTTAAGACCCTTAGGCTTTATGCACGGACTTCCGATGTTCAGCCCGCTCCATGAATTTATCTGCTAGATAGTCTATGTTAGTCCACATTGGTGGAATTTTGACGGGCTCTGAATCAGCTTTCCTACGATATCTTACAACCCTTGTAACTCTTCTTGGATCAAAAGGTTATGGCCGTCTGAATGTGACATGCTCATTTAAGCCGTTTGGGCTTTACGCTCGGACTTCTGACATACAGCCCGCTCTATGAATTCATCTGCCAGATATTCTACGTGAGTCCACATCAATGGATTCTGATGGGCCCTGAATGAGCTTCACAACGATACTTAAAGGCCCCATAACTCTTCCTGGACCAAAAGTTAATGTTGTGCGAATGGAGCATGCTCATTTAAGCCCTTTGGGCTTTACACACGGACTTTTGACGTTCATCCGAACTCTAGGAGTTAAATCACCAGATATTCTACGTTAGTCCACGTCAACGGGCTTTGAATAAGGTTTCCAACGGTATCTGAATTGGACATGCTTATTTAAGCTCTTTAGGCTTTACGCAAAGACTTCTGACATTTAGCCCACTCCATGAATTCATTCGTCAAACATTCCATGTTAGTCCATAGTAACAAAATTCTGACGGGCTCTGAATGAGCTTTCCAACGGTGTCTTACAGGCCCCGTAAGTCTTCTCGGATCAAAAGTGATGGCCGTTGAATGGGACATGCTAATTTAAGCCCTTTAGGCTTTACGCATGGAATTCTGACATTCAGCCTGCTCCATGAATTCTTCCATCAGACATTCTACATTCGTTCATGTTGATGGACTTCTGATGGGCTCCGAATGACCTTTCCAATGGTGTCTTACAGGCCTCATAACACTTCCCGTATCAAAAGTTATGGCCGTCTGGATGGGGCATACTCATAAGCCTTTGGGCTTTACACATTGACTTCTAATGTTCATCCTGGCTCCATGCACTCATCTTCCAAATGTTCTACATTATTTCCACATCGACGGGCTCTGAATGAGCTTTCTAACGGTATCTCACAAGCCCCATAACTCTTCCCAGATTAAAAGTTATGGCCGTCTGAATAGGACATGCTTACTTAAGCCCTTTGCACTTTATGGATGAACTTCTGATGTTCAACCCGCTTGATAAATTAATCCATCAGACATTCTATGTTTGTCCACATTGATGGATTTCAGATAGGCTCTGAATGAGCTTTCCAATGGTATCTTACAGGCCCTGTAACTCTTCTCGAATCAAAACTTATGCGGTTTGAATGCGACATGCTCATTTAAGCCATTTGGGCTTTACACATGGACTTTTGACGTCGAACAATTCCATGAATTCATCTGCCAAATGCTCTATCTTAGTTTACATCAATGGACCTATGATAGGTTCTAAATGAGCTTTCCAATAGTATCTTGCAGGCCTCGCAAGTCTTCTCGGATAAAAAGTTATGGCCGTCTAAATGGGACATGCTCATTTAAGCCCTTTGGGCTTTACACACAAAATTTTGACGTTTAGCCCTGAATTTCTTGCTAGATTTTCTACATTAGTCTTCATTGATGAGCCCTGAATGAGCTTTTCAACGGTATCTTGCAGGCCTTATAACTCTTCTCGAATGAAAAGTTATGGCCATCTGAATGGGACATGTTTATTTAAGCCCTCTAGGCTTTATGCATGAACTTCTGACGTACAGCCCGCTCTATGAATTCATCCTCTAGACATTTTACGTGAGTCCGGATCAACAGACTTTTGATGGACTCTGAATGAGCTTTCCAGCGGTATCCAAAAGGCCCCGTAACTCTTCTCGGGTCAAAAGTTTTGCTGTGTGAATGTGGGATGCTCATTTAAGCCCTGTTGGCTTTACACACAGACTTCTTACGTTCAGCTTAACTCTATTAGTTCAACCAACATATACTCTACATTAGTCCACATCAACGGACTCTGAATGAGCTTTCCAACGATATCTTATAGGCCCCTTTACTCTTCCTAGATCAAAAGTTATGGCCGTCTGAATGGGACATGCTCATTTAAGCCCATTTAGGCTTTATGCACAGACTTCTGATATTCAGCCCGCTCCATGCATTCATTCGTCAAACATTCTACTTAGTTCAAATTGATGAACTTCTGACAGGCTCTGAATGAGCTTTCCAACGGTGTCTTACAAGCCCCGTAAGTCTTTCGGGTTCAAAAGTGATGGTCGTCTGAATGGGACATGCTCATTCAAGCCCTTTAGGCTTTACCCATGGACTTCTAACGTTCAGCCTGTTTCAGGAATTCTTTCACCAAACATTCTACATTAGTACACATCAATGGACTTCTGACGGGCTCTGACTGACCTTTCCAACTGTTTCTTACAGGTTCTATAACTCTTCCTGTATCAAAAGTTATGGCCGTCTAAATTGAGCATGCGAATTTAAGCCCTTTGGGCTTTACATACGGACTTCTAACATTCATCCTAGCTCCATGTATTCATTTTCCAGATGTTCTACATTACTCTACATTGATGGGCTCTGAATGAGGTTTCCAACGGTATCTTACAGGCCTCGTGACTCTTCTCAAATCAAAATTTATGGCAATTTAAATGGGACATGCTCATTTAAGCCTTTTGGGCTTTACGCAAGGACTTCTAACATTCAGCCCGCTCCATGAATTCATCCACAAGACATTCTATATTTGTCCACATCAATGAACTTTTGACAGGCTCTGAATGAGCTTTCCAATGGTATCTTACTGGCCCCATAACTCTTCTCGAATCAAAAGTTATGGCCGTATAAATAGGACATGCTCATTTAAGCCCTTTGGGCTTTACGCACAAATTTCTGACATTCAGCCCACTCCAAGAATTCATCCGCCACACATTCTACATTCGTCTACATCCATGGACTTTTGACAGGCTCTGAATGAGCTTTCTAACGGTATCTTACAGGTCCCATAACTCTTCTCGAATCAAAAGTTATGGCCGTCTGAATGGTGCATGCTCATTAAAGCCCTTTGGGCTTTACGCACAGGCTTCTGACATTCAGCTAGCTTCATGAATTCATCCGCCAAATGTTCTACGTTAGTCCATGGTAATAGCTTTCTAATAGGCTCTGATTGAGCTTTCCAGTGGTATCTTAGCGGCCTTGTAACACTTCTTGGAGCAAAAGTTATGCCCGTTTGAATGGGGCTTGTTCATTTAAGCCCTTTAGGCTTTACGAACGGACTTCTGATGCTTACCCTGCTCTATAAATTCATCCACCAAACATTCTACATTAGTCCACATCAAAGGACTTCAGATGGGCTCCGAATGAGGTTTCCAACAGTATCTTAAAGGACCCTGTAACTCTCACCAGATCAAAAGTTATGGCCGTCTAAATGGGACATGCTCATTTAAGACCTTTGGGCTTTACACATGGACTTCTGATGTTGAATCCACTCCATGAATTCATCTCTTAGATGTTCTACATTATTCAACACTGATGGACTTCTAATGGGCTCTGAATGAGCTTTCCAACCGTATCTTATAGGCCCCATAACTCTTCTCGGATCAAAAGTTATGGCCGTCTGAATGGGACATGCTCATTTAAGCCCCTTGCGCTTTACACATAGATTTCTAACGTTCAATCTACTCCATTAATTCATCCACCAGAAATTCTAATCAATCCACGTCAACGGGCTCTAAATGAACTTTCCAATGCTATCTTACGAGCCTTGTAACTCTTCCCGGATCAAAAGTTATGGCTGTCTAAATGGGACATGCTCATTAAAGCCCCTTGGGCTTTATGCAAATATTTCTGACGTTCAGCCAGCTCCATGAATTCATCCAACAGACAGTCTACTTCAATCCACGTCAACGGGCTCTGAATGAACTTTCCAATGGTAACTTATAGGCCTCGTAACTCTTCCCGGATCAAAAGTTTTGGCCGTCTAAGTGGGACATGCTCATTTAACCCTTTGGGCTTTACACACGAACTTTTGGAATTCAGCCTGCCTCACGAATTTATTCACTAGACAATCTACATTAGTCCATATTGAGTGACTTCTGATGGGCTCTGAATGTGCTTTCCAAAAGTATCTTACAGGCTTTGTAACTCTTCCTAGAGCAATAGTTATCGCCGTCTGAATGAGGCATGGTTATTTAAGCCCTTTGGGCTTTACGCACGGAACTTTGATGTTTAGCTTGCTCCATTAATTCATTTGCCAGACCTTTTACATTAGTTCACATGGACGAGCTCTGAATGATCTTTCTTACGATACTTTACAAGCCTTGTAACTCTTCCCAGATCAAAAGTTATGGCCGTCTGAATGGGACATTCTCATTTAAGACCTTTGTGCTTTACGCACGGACTTCTGACGTTCAACCTAGTCCATGAATTCATCTCCCAGATGTTCTATGTTAGTCAATGTTGATGGATTTTTACCACGCTTTGAATGAGCTTTCCAATTATATCATACAAGGCTCGTAACTATTCCTGGATCAAAAGTTATGGCCGTTTGAATGGGGCATGCTCATTTAAGCCCATCGCCTGTCGCAGGGATTTCTGACGTTCATCCTGCTCTATCAATTCGTCTGTCCAACCTTCTACGTTAGTTCATGTGGATGAGCTCTGAATGAGCTTTCCAACGGTACCTTATAGGCCCCGTAACTCTTCTCGGATCAAAAGTTATGGCCGTCTGAATGGGAACATGCTGATTTAACACCTTTGGGCGCTTTACGCACAGACTTCAGACGTTCAACCCACTCCATGAATTCATCTCCTAGATGTTCTATGTTAGTCAGCAGTGATGGATTTCTGATGGGCTTTGAATGAGCTTTGCAACGGTATCTTACAGGCCTTGTAACTCTTCCCGGATCTAACGTTATGGCCGTCTGAATGGGGCATGCTCATTTAAGCCCTTTGGGCCTTACCCATGGACTTCTAACGTTCAGCTCGCTTCATGAATTCATCCACTGGATATTCTACATTAGTCCACTTTGACGGGCTCTAAATGAGCTTTCCAATGGTATCTTACATGCCTTATAACTCTTCCCGGATCAAAATTTATGGCCGTCTGAATGGCACATGCTCATTTAAGCCCTTTGAGCTTTATGCACAGAATTTTCACGTTTAGCCTACTCCATGAATTCATCCACCAGAGATTGTACATTTGTCTAGGTTGACAAACTCCTGACGGGCTCTGAATGAGCTTTCCAACGGTATGTTATAGGCCTCATAACTCTTCTTGGATAAAAAGTTATGGACGTCTGACTGGGACATGCTCATTTAATGCCCTTTGAGCTTTACACTTGGACTTCTGACATTCAGCCCGCTTCAGGAATTCATTTGCCAGACATCCTACATTAGTCCACGTCAATGGACTTCTAACGGGCTTTGAATGAGCTTTCCAATGGTATATTATAAGCCTTGTAACTCTTTCCTGATCAAAAGTTATGGTCGTCTGAATGGGACATGCTCATTTAAGCCATTTGGGCTTTAAATACGGACTTCTAACGTTCAGCTCGCTCCACAAATTCATCCACCAGACAATCTACAATAGTCCACATTAACAGACTTCTGACATGTTGTGAATGAGCTTTCCAATGGCATCTAACAGGCCCTGTAACTCTTCCCGGGCCAATCTACAATAGTCCAATCGAGAAAGAACAGAGAAAGAATAGAAAGGTGTCATGTGAAGAAAGAAATCCAGAGTTTAAGCAACAGAGAGAGAAGAGTAGCATAGTGGGTTTACTTACTGAGCAATTAGTGCTCACCCCGTTGTTTTCAAAGTTTTTGCAGGTAGTAGATGAGATTGCAGTCGCTTGGAACGTCAAGAAGCGGAAGGGTTTGACAACATTGTCGAGTCATCCTCCTGCCACTTATGGAAAACTTCCTTTTCTTACGGTGTGGCATCAAGATGCAAAAAAAGTGGAAGGGGATCTTCCAAGACATACTCGGCCTTTTCGGAATTGAGAATAATTCTCAAATTCCTTAACCAATTGTTAAAATTAGGTCCGATCAACATGTTGTTATCGAGAATCCTCAAAAGCAAGTTATTGCTCATTTTCATTAACTAAATATCACAAAATACCGAAAGAGACTACAAGGAAAAATATAAGTTTTATTAGTGTCTTGGAATAAATTTCTAGGGGGGAATCAAATTCTTATTAAATTTAATTAAACCTCACATAATAGAAATCTTGGTCAATTAAATTTAACAAGTAGGAAACTATTTCCCTTTATATCACTATATAAAGGTATGATTCATTTCTCACCTCTAGTTTTGGATACCTAACGTAATAGAAATCTTGGTACCTTAGACTAGTTAAATCCAACCCATTATGCTTTCTTAAAATAGAATTCCCATCATACCCTCGCATAATAGAAATGTTGGGTATTATGAAAATTTCTATCTAAGAACTAAGACAATTAATTCCATGTAATAAAATTAGTATCGCTCACATAATAAAATTTTTGGGATCTCTAATTTTATGTCAAAGAATTAATTGGCCCATAATGGAAGGCTTGGATCTAATACTGTTT
Organism: Pistacia atlantica; assembly: GCA_026229545.1. Taxonomy (NCBI): domain Eukaryota; kingdom Viridiplantae; phylum Streptophyta; class Magnoliopsida; order Sapindales; family Anacardiaceae; genus Pistacia; species Pistacia atlantica. Next base: position 12,672,730 of record CM047908.1, read on the forward strand.
GTTAGGGAGATTATTAGGTTTAACCTTCGATTAAAAAATGTTTTACATTTATCACATAAATTAATTCAAATGCATCCATATAAATATAAAACATGGTGGGATGATCATGGGGTTTTTGAAAATACATCCTAATTAGGTAAAATATTCACCTAATTCTATTACTCCTTGCGGATCTTCATCCGGTGATTGATCGGATCTCCATCCTCCGTGTGGTCGTATGATTACATAAACCAATTTAGGACACGCAAGCCCAGATAAAAACCTAATAATAAAATTAATTATTATTACAAGCCATTGAAAGAATATTACATACCCAAATATCAAATATTTTTGGGAAAAATAAATATACACCCATGATCATCCCCTAATTAATATCCATCCATCACATTAATAAATATTAATTCAATCAAGGGCATATAAATAAATATTTATGCACGTTGCAATGTTTATAAATTAAGGACTTCATGTAATAAATACATAAAAACATGCCATGATTGAACAACGGGTACATGCATAATTTTACTACCCTTAAACTTATAAAGAAATATATATATATCCTAAGGATTTCATGCAATAAATGTATAAAATATTTCATCATTAAACCAAGGGTACATGCATAATTTCATCACCATAATATTTATAAAAAAATAATATATTAGCCATCACATTAAAAAATCTCTCACATCACATTCAATCAAACAAAATTAAAAATTGCAAACCTATGCATCATGCACCGATTTTTACTTGAATCACCATCCAAAAGGAAAATATGTGATGAGCGCATATCACCTTAATCCATTCTACCTTCATTTAATCAACATTATGTTGGAGTTGGTGCCCTAGAGCCAATCAATTATTGTAGAATTGACTCTTTGTAATGTTCATTAATCAATAAAGGCATTTTATTCTATATCGCATAAATCATTATTATTGCAATATGTATTGATATATGTCCTTAGAATGGTAGAACCGTGACGAGGGTATCAAGTGTTTCAAATCTTGATAGTGAGAACCCTATGAGCACATATAGTGGCCATTCTAGAAACGTCCACAGCCCTAGTATTATTCTGAAGTAAGGGCACAGATAATACGGTAAGACTATCATAGTGTTGAACGACCTCTCGAAAGGCGTGGATCGATCTCACTTGTCAAGGTTGTTTGGTGACAACCTGGTGCAACACATGGGTGCTTGTTGTGGCGATTACACCGCAAAGAAGTTCACTGGATCGACCCACCACCGAGGATTCCATATGGATGGTAACCCTAGTGTCTATAGAAAAATCCTCTAACGAATGGTGGTGCATGTGATCCTTAGACTTGAGATCACCGAGCGCCTTGTGCACTTGGTGTAGTTTGACACTAGCCTAATGCAGTTCTTTTCAGAGCTGTCAATACGGTGGTGATTGGCTGCATCAAGGAATGTATCAAGACTATGGTGGATTGACAGAGGATTCATCACTCTTGGGTATGGGAGAAAGTTATCTCACGGCGCAATTCTGTATATGGCAATGACACTAAAACTGTGGCCATAGTGAGATTGAGTTGTTGCTCTATCCAGTTTATAATACGGGTCACTGGTCCAGAAACTGAATAAATATTATCGAGAGTAACCGAAGGTTGACACTATTTCTATGCGTTCGTCTCGTCGAGATAACGTATGATGAAAGGATCGAATTGCACGGTAACCATATCGTTGACAGGTAGCTACTTTGTTGAATCCGAATCTATCGGGTGGCCATGATGCCTTGCTAGGGGTCAATCTTGGTCTATGTATTAGTGAGACGATTAATTGGTGTTAATCGCGATGCTATACACTACCGATATGATGAGGAGCCTATGGGTCACACACATAGAAGACAATTTAAGATCCAAGAAGAAAGAATGGCGTTTTCGTCTTTTAGCGCAAAAGGGTATTTTGGTAATTGCACAATGCAATTAAATTTGCTGAGGTCGTAGCCTTTATTTAATTTGTTAGAAAAATTAAATAAGTGAAATTACGTTTAAATGTGTGTTCGCACATATTTAAATATATTATCATTATTGTAAAATGTTAATATATATTTAAATATATATTAATTGATTTTAATTGAGATAATGATGGAAAATAAAATAAATCAAATTGAGAGTGTTTGGCATTATGGGGCGTTTGGGTTGGATGTAACATCTGCTGAAAACTAGTACAATGCATGCATAATAACAATAGAAAATTGGGCCCCAAAAATTTCTTTTCATTATAAAACATATGTCTTTTATACACAAAGAGTATTGTTTACAAAAATTTGTTTTAAAAGACAAAACAGGGGAAACAGTGTAGCTATTCCTCTTCGCTTGCCGACGCCCTCCGACCGCATCATCACCTAGATCCCGCATCCACAAAGGAAAATAACGGGGTGAGCACAAAATAATGCTCAGAAGTAAAACCCTCTATCGACTCTCCCCGTATGAATAACTCTTAATTCTTTCCTTATACTATTTCGATTCTATTTCTGCTTCGATAACATCATGGCCTTATCTTATCGGAGGTACGGATGGATGGCGCCTACACAAAGACCATCTCACTCTCTATGGCTATCGGGTGGAATTCACACAGTACAAACCCGTTCTTAGTGACTACCGAGTGAGGATCACAAAGCACCAACTCGGTTTTTTCCTAACTATCGGGTGGAGATCACCTAGCACCTACCCATTCCTCATGAATTTTGGGTAACGATCACCAAGCATTTACCCGTCTCTAGTCACTATCGGGTGATGGTCACAAAGCATCAACCCACTTCTACTAAATGTCGGATGATGATCACAAAACATCAACCTACTTATCTATTACTAACTGGGTAGTGGTCACAAAGCATCTACCCATTTCTACTACTCATCGGGTGACGATCACAAAGCATCGACCCATCTCTAAGGGCTATTCGGATGGTGATCACAAAGCATCAACCCGATTCCCATAACTATCGGGTGATGATCACAAAGCATCATCCCAACTATACTACTCTTCTAATTCACTCTATTGTAGCATTTCTCAACGCTCTCTACCCTTAGAGTGGTTGTACCCACCAAGCTCTCTACTCATAGGGTAATTGCATACACAATTTTCCTATACTTTCTTAGGTCACTTTTCAATATACAACTAGTGCCTATGGATGGTTCAACTTCACCAATGCACTTATGAGATGCCAACATGCAATGTTGCAAGAATTAAGGTCCATTACTCACACTCAAACCTCTATTAGGCATTTCATCAAACAACTCATGTGCACTATAAAACTCTATTATAGCAATGATTCTGAAACTTTTTCTAACCATCCAAAATGGGGAGAAACCCCTTCACATAGCCACAAAACTTGCCATAGAAAGCACTTCCAAAAAGGGGATCCATAACACCCCTTCAATTCCATCTCAACTACCTCTCTAACCCAACAACTCATTTCTCATATTTGCAAGGTATTAACATTCACAAGGCATAGAAATCTCTATTTAAACCTCCATACATGGTATATCACATGTATATCACATACATACATCATTTCTATCAAAACCCTAATCAAGAAAATTCTTAAATCTCAACTTGGGTTGGGGTTTACTTACCTTGTTATGGAGAGACTTCACCAACCCTTCTTTTCACTTGTTTTGCTTGACTTTTCCTCTACTCTTAACCAAAAGAATAAAAACTCTCAAACTTCAATAAAACCTAAAACTCACAAATCACACAACTTAAGTAGGAATCCTTACCTTAGGAAGCCTTAGGTTGATTTTCCACCCCAAATCACTTCAAAAACCCCTTGATCAAAAGAAAGAGAAGTTGAGAGGAAGAAGAATGAAGAGTTGCGTTTTTGGAGAAGAAGAATGAAGGGTTTGCTAATTCTAATTCCTTTTAATGAAATTTAAACACAATCATTCCCATTTTGCCCTTACTCTTCTTTGGGAATTCCATCTATATCCTTTGATTCATTACAAACTCACCCCCATAACAAGATATTCTCCATGAAAAATCCTTACAAATAACTCCCCACTTTTCCTGCTAATTAGGGGTAGAATGGTCAAATTGCCCTTAGGGAAGAAAATATCTAAAACTTAATCAACATTTTATTCGGCTGTCGCCGCGGCGAAGAAACTTCTGGCACCGCGGCGAAATTGCCCAGAAAGTTTCCCATGGTTTCAACACATCTTCGCCGCAGCGAAGATCCTTCTTCGCCCCGGCGAAGCTTGGTACACTAAATTTCTTCTATTTTCAACCAATTTCAGGGCAAACATTCAACACAACACTCAACCAAACAATATTACCAAAACCCAACTCAAATAAGAGCGAAAGAGGAAACAATAACTACGTACCTCAAGTGGGGTGTTACATTGGAGCCCCTAGCCTATTCCGTATGGGATTAGGGCAAATTGTTTTTAATATAAAAGGAAAAGTGTGTGTTAATTAAATAGAATGAATTGATTTTTCTTTGAAAAATAACACATACAAGACCCTCTCTTTTCACTCCCACGGCAGAAACACTCTTAGCCTAAAATCAATTTCAATTGATTTGTTTTTCTTCTTAATCTTGAAGCCAAAGAGGATCTAGCAAATCCCTCTTTGGTTCTTTTGAGATTGTCTTCATGTGGACTATGCAGGTTCGATCCTACACTCGGATTGGTAGCAAAACGTTCAAAGACAATCGTGGTGGAGCCTCCAAACGTGCGTTTGTTTCTCTAAACACAGATTATTAATTTATGCAGATTCTTGCTTTGATAAAATTGTAAAATTATACCCTTGATCTTGGCTCATGTAAACGATCTCTACATTAATTTTGTTTTGTTTTCCGTTGTGTATACAGGACCGTTTACTAACACATTAACCATCATGAAAAAAAAAAACACTTAAACAAAAATTTAGATCATCATCATTTACTCAAAGTGAATCAACCAACCTGTATTCAAAATACAATCCAACTCAAATGCATTTATAGACTATTACATCATATATAACATCTCAAACATGTATTCAAAGTACATTATGCATCCATATAATGTTTGGCCAAATTCATCTTTTTCAAAGTCATCAAATTTTGCATCAAACATGCTCACATTACACATGCATGTATCATATGAATCAAATATATTCATTATTTAAAAAAAATGCATCAAGATGCAATAAATCAAACATGCATGTTACATATGACTTCAAGAACAAGAAATTTTGTATTCTAAATATCAAAATTTCATAGAAGCATGTTAATAAGGATGAATATCACATATCCATCATCATTTGTATTCAAAATACACAATAACTTCAACATGCATTTAAAGCAAAAACATATTCATGTCCAAACCAAGCCATTTTTCACCAAAAATGCTACATGCATGCATGAATTTAAACATGCTTTGATACCATTGTTGGGATTCATGCATTTTGGACATGGAAATTGAGAAAAAATGATGATCAAGATGATGGACATAAGGTAGAAAACAAACAATTAAAACATTAACTTATTAATGTAAGAAAATGATAGATTTTTTTTGTTAAGTAAATAATTATATTAAAAAAAGAAGAATGCACAAAGGCCTAATAAAAGGCGACCACCCTATTTTGGGACATACCTCGAAAATAGGAATAAAAAGAAACGAGCCTAACAGCCATCTACTCTTGGGGTCTATCTTAAACCACAAAGGGAGATAAACACCAAGAAGAAAGTAAAGAGAACACCAAAAATCCCACCTACCATAGGACACCTCCCTAGGTTAGGATCATTAAAAGAAAAACACGAGATCAAACTCTTTACTAATGATATAAAACAACCAAGCAAAAACCCTCTTGCGTAACCCTCCGTAATCTAGTCTTCAAATGGTGTTGAGAACTTGAGGAACGTCTTTGAAAATAGATCTAGGGAGGCCCCAATCATTCGCCAACTTCCTATTGATGTAGGATGCTTTGACATTCCTAAGGTCCATAGCTTTGTCTCTCACAACACTTTTGATAGCATCAATTATGGTGAAGGAATCCTTATGGTTACCCTTAAAAATTCGCGAATTTTGCTCCCTCCAAGTCCAATAAACTGTAGCCCTTAAACAAAGCCTACCCAAAGTGAATTTTAGACTAACCTTTCCATATCCTTGCCAAATGGGGGACGTAATCATGCCAAGGTCTAACCAAGAGAGAAAATGATAGAAATTACCAACTCCTTTGCTATTAAAACCTTGATTTTGAAACTTGGAGTCTAGATTCTTCAAAAGAGAATGAAGAAACTCAAAATGAAATCCACCCAAGCCAAAGATGAGAGAGCGAGCCAAGAGAGTGAGAGAGAAAATGAGACAGTGCCTTTTTTTTCAATTGTTGCAAAATTGTATTAAAATGGTATAATACTTAATTTATATATCATGGGCACAAAGTGTAATTTTAAATTGTTTTGGGAAGGCCTCAAACAATTTAAAATTAACTTGAGAATAAACATGTAAACCCCACATTATTATTCTGATGCCTTAAGGTATGAAATTTTACCTTTTCAGGTAATTTTCTTTGTTTTTGAATGGAAGGGTAAAATGGTCAATTTGCATGAATTTCGAGATGTGGCCATTATAAAGTGTAAGGGATGATGTCGTTGAAGAGAAATGAGGGTAGAATGGTCATGAAGTTGATTGATAGGGTTAAATGGCGTAAACGGTGACCAAGGATATAATGGTCTTTTCATATAAATCCATATGAAATAAGTATCCATAAAACTGCACCAAGGGTAAATTACTCATTTAGCTAATGGGATTGCTTAATTACCAAGTGTTTAAAAGAAATCAAATGGCATTAAATGAGTGCTAATCATTATGTTGTGGTGGAAATGACCAAAACGGCCTTATATGAAAATTTATGCCAAATGACCCTTATATCTAACTTTTAATGACCAATCATAATAGAGTAGTAATGAAATAAATATCTACAAGGTTTTAAGAGAGAGTAGTCATCCCTGTACACTCCAAGTGCATCGTCTTCTTCCTCCTCTCTCAAATCCACCATAAAAGCCACTAATCCAAACATTTTCTTCTCAAATTAGCATAGGATTTCAGGTTGAATTTCAAAGGAGATCACCATCCACACTTTAAGAACTTAAATTTCAGGGTCTAAGGTGATTTTTAAAACCCTAGTTGTTCTGATTTTTAGTTAAAAGAGAAATTCATAAGTTTTATGTGTGTAAGGTAGAAAGGGTGACCCTTTAGAGCTAAGGAGGAGTTTCTTTGTGCTTTGAATACTAAGGTAAGGAAAAAATCTCTCTTAGGACTAAATTGATAACACCTAGGTTGATGAAACTTACATCTATTTATGTTAATTTGAGTGTGATGCTATGTTTTAGTTATGGATTGTGTAAATGGGTGTGTTGATTGGTGTATATGTGATGGAATAGGAACAAGTTGTTTTGCTAGGAACGTGTTGAGGATAATCGAATTAGAATCCTAAGGAAACTAAGTCCTTAAAACCCTAATCTTGAGACGCCACAAAGGTTGATCACTCCCTTTGATAAGTTAAGATTCAAGCATTCAATCAAGAACACAAGAAGGCAATTATGAAATAAACTTCAATTGATAATAATCTGTCCCAAAAAAAAAAAAAAAAGAAAGCCGAAGATTAAATAAACGAAAATTAATTCCTAAATTAATCCATGCATCCAACTTGATCTTCCGAATCTACCCCTTGCATAAAAAGATAATAGACCATCCTTGGTGAACCTTTGAAATCTTCGAATTTAGTCTTAGAGTCTTCTAGTACAACCTCTTTGTATTGCACTTCCATGATCAAGCCTTGCAAAGCCTCTTTCATCCTCTTTGTCTTTGCCCTAGTCATTGGACCGCCAATTTCTTGCAAAGGATCTTGAGAATATTTGGGAACATCAACTTGGTCAGCACCTCGATCTCCATTATTACCCTCCTCTTCAAAATGATTCATGCTCGGATCTCTGACATCAATCAAAGAGAAATCAGCAACATTAAAAGTTGCACTAACATTACCATAGTCGCTTGGCAAATCTAGCTTGTAGGTATTATCATTGATCTGCTCCAAAACTTGAAAAGGTCTATCTCCTCGAGGCTGCAATCGTTACACTCTTAACCTCATGTTTTTCAACAAGTACAATCATTCTTTTATTTTTCTCTCCATGTTGCTCATTTTTCTCTCATTTTTGCTCACTTTTCCCACCATTTGTCCTCTCGACCTCACTTGCGCTCTTTCTATTTTCCTTTTACTCACACTGTTGTTTCTCTCATTTTGCACTCTCTTGCTATCCTAATCTAGTCCTCATAAGCTTGCAATGGTTTGAGAGGGGCTAGTACAACTTTTCGGTTGTTCATTACAAAAGAATAATGATTTTTGTACCCATCATGCGACACCCTCCTATCAAACTGCCACGGTCGGCCAAGGAATATATGACCAGCATACATCGATGCCTACATCACAAAGAACCTCATCCTCATACTTGCCAATTGAAAAAGGAACCCGAACTTGCTTGTTTACCTTCACTTCTCCACAGTCATTCAACCATTGTAGCTTGTACGGTTTAGGATGCTTCTTCCACTTCAAATTCAACTTTTCTACCTAACAAAGTACTAGCAACATTAGTAGAACTCCCACTATCAATAATCAACGTACATACCTTATCCTTCACGTGGCATCTTGTGTGAAAAATATGCTCATGTTGCTCCTCATCTACTTCATCATTAGGCTGTATACTCAGGGCTCTCCTTATAATCGTAAATCACCATGCACAGGTTCTTCCACTTTAACATTAGAACAATCCTCCAATGGTGGCATCTCATTGTCATTTGAGCTTGCACTTTTGACTTCTCCATATGCTCGTACAACCATAACCTTTTTGTTTGGGCATTCGGAAGCAATATGTTCGAATCCTTGACACCTAAAACATTTAATATCATGTGACTTAGTAAAAGTTTTAGTTTCGGGTTTATCTTTAGGAACAATAACCGAATTCTTTGACTTTGCTTCTTCTTTTGTTTTGAAGGCAGCTTTGTTGTCCTTCCAATTTGATCTCCATTGAGAGCTAGAGGACGAACCAGATCTAAACCTCTTGAACTTGATTTGCTTCTCCACTTTAACGGCTATGTGCAGTAGCTCCTCATGTCCATATAATGTTGCAACTCAACCACATCAGCAATCTCCCTGTTCAATCCAACAATGAATCTAGCCATTGTTGCTTCTTTGTCTTCCTCTATGTTTGCTCTAATCATGGCGATTTCCATCTCCTTATAATAATCCTTTACACTCGTGGAACCTTGAACCAACCCTTGCAACTTCCTATACAAATCTCTATAATAATGGCTAGGTATAAGTCTCTTGCGCATCATCAACTTCATCTCCTCCCATGACCGAATAGGCCTCTTACCATTCTTGTGCCTATTGATCACTAATTGATCCTTTTTTTGGGTAAGTAAGCTTTTATAGAAAGGGGAAAGAATGTACAAAAGGCCTAAAAGTTGGCCAAGCTACCTCAGGACAAGCCCTGTGTTAGGAGCAAAGGAATGATACTATCTATGTCTACCCCTAATCTTCTCTTTTTCCCATTCCTCTTGTCAAAGGAATGGAACCAAGTGGAGATTAAAGAATACAATGAATCCCACCTACCACAGGACATGCCTTGGGTTAGGTTCAAAAGTATCAGAATACAAAACCTATATGCATAAAAGCATTATCAAGCAGAATTCCATAAACATGGACATTAAGAAGGTAAGGCCCATTAATCACACAAAGACAAAGCACTAGATCAACACCTTGGGTCTTCCAATTGTCAAAGTAGCCTCTTTTTAATGCAGATCGAGGTGCTTACCAAGTTGGTGTTCCCAAATATTCTCAAGATCCTTTGCAAAGAATTGGCGGTCCAATGACTAGGGCAAAGACAAGGAGGAACAAATAGGCTTTGCAAGGCTTGATCATGGAAGTGCAATACAAAGAGGCTGTACTAGAAGACTCTAAGACTAAATTCGAAGATTTCAAAGGTTCACCAAGGATGGTCTATTATCTTTTTATGCAAGGGGTAGATTCAGAAGATCAAGTTGGATGCAAGGTTTAATTTAGGAATTAATTATCATTGATTTAATCTTGGGGCTTTTTTTTCTTTTTTTTTATGTTTTAATTCGCTTGTACTTAGGTCCAACCCATTTTTCAATTAGCTAGGGTTTTCCTTTAGGGTTTGTTGCTTATAAAAAGGGGCAGCCATGTTATTTTTTGGGGACATATTATTAAATGCCTTCTTGTGTTCTTGATTAAATGCTTGAATCTCGACTTATCAAAGGGGGTGATCAACCTTTGTGGCGTCTCAAGATTAGGGTTTTAAGGACTTAGTTTCCTCAGGGTTCTAAGTTGATCATCATCAATAAGTTCCTAGCAAAACAACTTGTTCCTATTCATCATTTGGTATCAAAGCTTTGGTTGCTAGAAAAAAGAAAAAAATTGAATTTGTCTTTTCATAGTTCTTCTGTGTAAAAAAAGAAGCAGCAAAAAAGAAAAAAAAGGAAAAAAAAGGAGAAAAAAAAAAAGAAGAACAAAGTGGCAATTTCGAGTTGTTAAATTTCCCATTCTCGTTCTCTTCGAAAAGTATCCTATTTTTGTTGAATTAAGTTTCTAATTCTTGTTTTTCTTGCTTGAGATTCTTATTCTTGTTGTTTCCTTTATTCTGTTCTAGTTTCCTTTTTATTTTATCCCTAGTTTCCCTTTATTTTTGTTCTAGTGAATATTTCAAGCATATACAAGGTTGTTTTGTGTCTTTTGCTTTCTTAATCATTTTGCATCAATTCCAGTGATTTCTTTCACATGTCTTTTGCGTCCTTCTAGAGTTTTCTTATTTTTCTTGGTTCTTTAGAGTCATCTTGGGTCTTTCTTTCTGTTCACCATTTGCCTCAACTAAGTTTTTAAAGTTATGATTTTTGAGATTTTCACCATCTAGCCAGTTGCTTCATGCCTATAAAAATCACCAAACGCACACTTATCACATGCATTCCATACTTGACTGAAATAAGAATCATTGGCATACAAATCCTTAAGCAATTCAAAACCAAGTAATTTAGTTTGCCCATGAATTCACTTGCCCACAACTATTGCTGCATCTTTGAAGAGTTCTCACCAATGCATAACGCTCCTTGTTGTAAGTAGGATAATTCAACGCTGCCCCACTTAGCTTTTCACTAAAATAAGCAATTGGTTTAGCATCCTGCATCAAAATAGCTCCTATTCCAATTCTAGATGCATCTGTTAGTGTATGCCCTAGAAACCATTTGTGTTGTCGGTTTCAGAGCATTTTGTCTTGTATCTATATATATCATAAATAATAGAAGAAAGAGTTCTTCAATTCATATATGTAAATTGCTTCCTTTATTCAGTCATGCATTTAAAATAAAGTATGTATATGAATTGTCCAGATGATTCATTTACTAGGTAAATGAATTATCAAAAAGGGTTCCCTACGGAAGCAATATAAATTTGGGCAACTATTTGCACAGTAGGCATACCGGATGCTTCCGAAAGATATCATGAGTTGATATAAGTACGGATGACGATGATAGTCATGTCACTGGGGCATTGGTATGGATTAACGATTGGTGAACTGTTTTTGAACGTGGACCGAATAACGACAAATCACTTGGAAAAGCATGTAGTCAATGATTTATCGCTTGGTTATATCTGCACGATGTAGTCCTTTTGACACGAGACATTGTAGTCGGATCCGATATGGATGCGTATGGTTCATACGGTGTATAAGTGCGAGACTAATCATGTTTCATACAATAAAGCCTATTTGGTCATGCGTTGTTCATATGCGGAAACAAACGATGGTCAAGAGGGGATCCATTGACTCGGAAATATAGGATCAGAAGTAGTGCTGACTCCATCCGGATTCAAGTTCCTAGACGAACATCGATAAATGTTAGAAAATTGAATCTCTGGCCAGAGTCTATTATTAGTCATACAAAAGTAAGTTTGTGATGACAAGTTCCGGACATATTGATCGACAATTCGGTAGAAGATCGAGTTTATGATTTTGACGTTCCATGAATCCATACTCGATTAGGATATCTCAATGGAGGGACTTTACCTGCATGGTACGTATGATCTGAAATGGGTTTGATGAAGTATTTCTTCATCGTGGTTTATGGACTATGGCACATTGCTAGATGTTTACCATAGTCGTTGGGCCTCCGGACAGGTTTCCGGATTCATCAAGAACCGGCTCACGGCTAATCCACGGTGGACCTACATGGTCACACCAATAGTCTTGAGAAGTTAGAGAAGGATGAGAGAGAGAAATGATTATCCGAAGAGGGCTAGCATCTTCCGAGGGTAATAACGGGATTTCTATAGTAATAGTTATATAGAAATCATTTGTGACATTTTAAGGGTTAAAATGGTTAAGCAATAATTAATTATATTTAATTATTATATCTTAAAGTGTTAAGATTAATGAGATGAACAAAAATAACCTTTTAATAGTTAAAAGGGTAAAAAGGGGTAAATTTTTGGGTTGTTAATGTAAACTAGTTTAGTTTACATGGGCCCTTGAATAATATTGATTATTCAAAGGGTAGCATATTAAATTCGTGGGGTCCCTTTATAAAATAAGATTTTATTAGGCTTGGAAGTGAAAAATAAATAATTGCAATATTGCCCAAGTATATATAAGTGCAAAAGGTTGCATTTTTGTTCATTCTTGACTAGTTCACAAAAACACAAACCAAAACTCTCTCTCAAACCCAAGGCCACTCTCTAATCTCTCAAGGTGGTGTTAAAGTGTGGAGGTTTCATCCTTTTGAAGCTAATCTTCTTCAACCCAAAGCAAAAGGAGTAGGTATAATCTCTTTTCCAAGCTTTGTTTGAAAACCGGTTTTATAATCCATGCTTTCATGCTCTCATTCTCCATCTCCACCACTTTTCATGCATGCTGATTCTTTCAAATGATATCAGAGCTAAAAGGTCGTTGCATGTCAAATTTATAAGCAAAAATGACATTTTCCAAGTGTTCTTGTGTTAATCATGTATGAAAGTGACATGCATGTTCTTGTTTTGGCCTAGTAATATGATAATGAAATGTTTATTATTTTTCATTGGAATCAGATTCCGCCATAACATAAAATGTATAAAGATGTTTTTAATTTTTAATTTGAAGCATGCAAGAATCATTATATGTTTAATTTATAAATATATATATTTTATGGTGACAAAAGTGTTATGCATGCCTTGATAAGTGCATAGAATATTTCTTGCTAGATTCGGCCATGCATGTTCTTTGTTCATTTGATTCTTGTTTTAATAAATAAGTTTGTAATGTGTTTTGGAAGTTGTTCCATAAAGGGTCGAAATGTATGCTTGGATGATGGTTGTTGCATGATGATTTATTTAGAAAAATGTTCATGCATGTTCATTTCCATGACTTTGATTAAATGATTTATGCTTTGACATACTAAAAGTGTTATCCTTTAATTTGATTAAAGTATATTTTTGCATGAAGTGTATGCAAATGTTGCAAGTGTTTAGAGGTGGTTTAGAGGTGGAATTTGATGTTAGCATAAAGTTATGGATTATTCATTCATATGATGAATTATGATATTATATATGATGGTGGTAATTTTAATGTAGGATATTTAATTTGATTAATTATCTTATAATGCATCATTGCATGACATAAATTATTATATTTTTGAAATGTAATAATTTGGTTGTTTGAATGGTTTCAAAAATTGATGATGCAAGATGACATGATTGTCTTTGAGAAGACAAATGTGTCATAAAAAGTATTACTTTAGTTAAAAGTAACTTGTGTCATAGAATGATTACTCTTGGAGTAATATATCCCATTTATCTATGTCATGCATGACTTTTGTGAAAAGTATTGAAATGATGATAATAGTTAAATAATATATATCTTTGGGTGGAATATGACAAAAGTGTTTGTGTATTGATTCCTATGAAATGTGTAATTGTTGTATGGCCCAAAGTTATAATTAAATTACCGCATGAATATATATATATATATATTATCTATTAATATATGAGATATATTTATATATTTATATTCATGCCTTTAAATAATTGTTTATTATATTTGGTATGAATGTTTAATATTTATTTATATGATGAATGAATATTAGATTACAGGGTTGATCATGGGCGCCATTTGGTTTTCAAAATATTCAAAAGTGTTTGTAATATTCTTTTATTAAATGGCTTGTAATAATTAAATTTTATTTATTTATTTTAATCGGGCCTACGTGCCCAAGATCCAATATGTAATGGAATCGGCTAGATGGGAACCGAAGAGCATCCGGATGACGATCCAATCGAAGATATAGTATTAGGGTAAATAGTTTGCCTTTAGGATGTATTTTCGAAAAGCCCCATGGTCAACCCACATGCTTTAATTTATGCATATATGTGATATGTATGAATTGTTAATTAAACATGGCATGCTAAAATAAATTAACTAAAAGTTAAACCTAAATCTCCCCAATTTAAAATTATTAAATCCAAGTCTCCCATTGTAGGATAACTTAATTCTTTGATATAAATTTTAATATCCCAAGGTTTCTATTATGTGAGGGATATAATCTTTATATCATAGAATTAAGTTGATCTTGTGCTTGGATGGATATTTTCACCTTGACCAAGAATTCTATTACGTGAGGACATGATGAAAATGCCATCCTAAGAAAGCACAATGGTTCGGATTTAACTAGCCTAGGGTACCAAGAATTCTATTATGTGAGGTATCCGAAGCTAGGACAAGGAATATGAATCAAACCTTATATAGTGATATAAAAGGAAAAGAGTTTCCTACTTATTAGACTTAATTAACCAAGAATTCTATTATGTGAGGTTAATTGAATTTGATAAGAAATTGATTCCCCATTAAGAAATTTAATCCAACGAAAATTTTGAGATCCTATTTAAGGGAGTGTAGGACTAGAATAAAATAGTGGGAGCTAATTTGATTATGCATTAGAAGGTTTAAAAGATTACAAGACACTAATAAAATTACTTTTCCTTGCAATTTCATCTTTGTGATAAATAATCAAAAAAAAAAAAAAAATGGCCAACAATGTTCTCCTAAGGATAATGGACAATAACATGTTAACCAGACCCAACCTAAAAGATTGGCTAAGAAATCTTAGAATTGTTCTAGATTTTGAAAGAATTGCCTATGTCGTAGAAGCACCTCTTCCACTTAATATTGGACCAGATGCTCCACAAGCTGAGCTTGATGCTCTTGAAAAATGGAGAGAGGATAGCAGGAGGGCTAAAAATTACATGTTAGCCTCCATGAATAGAGAACTTCAAACTAAGCATGAAGAGGTTTCAAATGCTTATGATATCCTCATAGCTCTACAAGAGTTGTATAGCGAAAATCCAAGAGTGGTTGAGTATGAATTGTGTGCATCCCTCTTTAGCATGAAGTTGAGGGAAGGGGAACCTCTAGCTGATCATACTCTTAAAATGATCAATGGATTAGATCAACTGGATGGATATGGGATGCTCATGCCAGACCGCCTCAAAGTGAATTTAATTTTACAATCCCTTCCTCCAAGTTATAAACCATTTATAACTAACTACAATCTCAATAGGATTGAGAGAAACCTCTCTGAACTGCTAAATGAGCTTAAAGAATTTCACAGACAGAATGTGAAAGGGAAAGGACATGAGGATGTCTTTTCCGCCTCTACTAGCAGGGCCAATAAAAAGCCCAAAGTGCTACCCAAGAGAGGTCTAAAAGTTGGACCCAAGAATAAGAGCTTCAAGAAGCTAGCGGCAAAGGCAGAGAAGGCCGATGCAAAGGGAAAATGTTTCCACTGTGGAAAAGATGGACACTGGAAGAGGAACTGTCCTCAATACCTGAACAGTCTGAAGAAAGGCAAAGGAAAAGCAGTACGAACCAATGTCTTATGATTGAATATGAATTAAGTGTTAATTCAGATAGTCATTCCTGGATATTAGATTCAGCAGCAACATCTCATGTTTGTATGTCTTTGCAGGTACTTCAGAATAGTTCTGAGGTGACAAAGGGCGAGATCATTTTGAGGATGGCAAATGGGGCACGAGTTGCAGCCGAGGCCATGGGGACTTGCTCACTAAGACTACCTTCAGGATATGTTTTGAATTTGTTTAAAGTATTGTACTTTGAAAAGGCCACAAGAAACATCATTTCTATTTCTGCTTTGTGTAAGGCAGGTTATTATGTACTGTTTAATGGAAATGAATGTTCAATACATTTTGGAAATGTTTTAGTTGGTAAAGCTGTGAATACAAATGGTTTGTATGTCTTAGAATTGAATGACTATGCTTCAATCAACACCATTTCTAATAAAAGAACTCGATTTGAATCAAATCCTAAAATTCTATGGCATCATAGATTGGGTCATATAGGAGAGAGAAGATTAATACAACTTGGAGAAAGTGGGATCCTAAACTCATTGGGTTCGAACCCTATCCAAACCTGTGAATCATGTCTCCAAGGAAAGATGACCAAGTCTCCCTTTAAGAGTAAAGGAGAGCGAGCTAAAGAACTTTTAGAACTCATACATACAAATGTGTGTGGACCATTTAGTACTTTAGCTAGGGGAGGATTTGAATACTTCATTACCTTTATAGATGATATATCACGATATGGGTATTTGTATTTAATGAAATACAAATCTGAATCCTTTGAAAAATTCAGAGAATTCAAGAATGAAGTAGAAAATCAAACCAGAAAAAGTATTAAAATACTACGATCAGATCGTGAGGGTGAATACTTGAGTACAGAGTTTCAAGAGTTCTTAAAAGAAAATGGGATCATCTCACAATTGACTCCTCCTTATACACCCCAACTTAATGGAGTGTCTGAAAGGAGAAATCGTACCTTATTGGATATGGTACGATCGATGGTGAGTTTTACAGACTTACCAATGTCTCTGTGGGGGTACGCTCTCCAGACCGCTGTGCACATCCTTAATAGGTTCCCGTCTAAAACTGTCCCGTAAAACACCGTATGAGATATGGTATGGAAAACGTCCCAAGTCTGAATTATATGAAGATTTGGGGCTGCCACCTTATGTTAAATTGGTTAAATCGATAAGTGGATGTTAAATTCCGAGAAGGGTCGGTTCATTGGATATCCTAAAGATAGTTTAGGATATTGCTTTTACTTCCCAAGTGATCAAAGAGTTTGGATCAGTAGAAATGCGCGCTTCCTCGAGAACGAGTTCTTGGAGGAAGGCGGCGATGGAAGAAATATTAAACTCAAGGAAGAGTTCGAAGAGCCAAGGACCGAGATTGCTGAAGATGGAACGTCTACTCAACGAACCTCAGTATCAGATACTATGGTTCCAGTACGAAAGTCTTCTAGAATTTTGAAACCTCCAGAGAGATATGGGTTCCTACATGAGCAAGATTTTGAATCTTACTTAGTGGGAGTAGATGATCATGGTGATGATCCTAGAAGCTACGAAGAAGCAATACTGGATAGAGATTCCGGAAAATGGCTAGAAGCAATGGATTCTGAGATAGAATCAATGCATGCCAATCAAGTATGGTCGCTTGTGGATCCATTAGAGGGAATAGTTCCTATAGGTTGTAAATGGGTCTACAAGAGAAAAGTTGGCAAGGATGGGGAGGTAAAGACCTTCAAAGCTCGACTGGTGGCGAAAGGTTATACTCAGAAACAAGGATTGGATTATGAGGAAACCTTCTCGCCTGTAGCTATGATTAAATCCATCCGTATAATGCTAGCCATCGCAGCATACCATGATTATGAAATTTGGCAATTGGATGTCAAAACAACTTTCCTCAATGGGTTTATTGAGGAAAACATCTATATGGAACAATTGATAGGTTTTCTATCCTCTGCTGAAAGACATAAGGTATGCAAATTGCATCGATACATTTATGGATTGAAGCAAGTTTCAAGAAGCTAGAACATTCGATTTGACGACATAATCAAATCGTTTGGTTTTGTCAAGAATCTGGATAAGCCTTGTGTATACAAATGGGTTAAAGATCATGCCATCACGTTTCTCATATTATATGTAGATGAAATACTTTTGATGGGAAATGATAGAGGCATGATGACAGAGGTTAAGGTTTGGTTGTCCAAAACCTTCTCGATGAAAGACTTAGGAGAAACGACATATGTCCTTGGCATTCGTGTCTATAGAGATAGAACGAAAATGGTAATTGGATTATCCCAAAAATTGTACATAGAGAAAATGCTAAAAAGATTTAGCATGGAGAACTCTAAGAGAGGTCTTATGCCCTTCACTCACGGTCTTCATCTTTCTAAGGAGATGCGTCCAAAGACCGATGAAGAGCGATAGCGAATGCGTAATGTGCCTTATGCGTCTGCCGTAGGATAGCTTAATGTACGCAATGCTATGTACAAGACCTGATATAGCTTATGTTGTAAGTGTTATGAGCAGATATCACCAAACCTGTGGGGAGAAACATTGGTCGGTTGTAAAATCGATCCTTAAGTACTTGAGAAGAACTAAGGATCTAGTTCTGAGTTATGGATGTTCCGAGTTAAACATTCAAGGATACTCAGATTTTGATTTCCAATCAGATATTGATGATAGAAAGTCTACGTCAGGGTACATTTTTATATGCAATGGAGGTGCTGTTAGTTGGAAAAGTTCCAAACAGACAACCACACCTGACTCCACTAAAGAAGTTGAATACATTGCTGCTTCGGAAGTAGCGAATGAGGCTGTTTGGATGTGAAAGTTTGTAATTGAATTGGTGTGGTTTCAAACATGGCTTACCCGATAAGCATGTTCTGTGACAATACTGGAGCTATTGCACAGGCAAAGGAACCAAGGGCACACCAAAAATCCAAACACATTCAGTGTTAGTATCACATTTTGAGAAAATTCGTTGGAGCTGGAGAGATTTTGATTCTGAAGACTTCTTTCAGCAGAAAATGTAGCTGATCCACTGACTAAGGTGATGACACTGAAGCAATTGGACCATCATCTTGAGAAGATGGGTATGAGATACAACATCGAATGGCTTTAGTGCAAGTGGGAGTTTGTTAGTGTATATTAGTGTATGCCCTAGAAACCATTCGTGTTGTCGGTTTCAGAGTATTTTGTCTTGTATCTATATATATCATAAATAATAGAAGAAAAAGTTCTTCAATTCATATATGTAAATTGCTTCCTTTATTCAGTCATTCATTTAAAATAAAGTATGTATATGAATTGTCCAGATGATTCATTTACTAGGTAAATGAATTATCGAAAAGGGTTCCCTACGGAAGCAATATAAATTTGGGCAACTATATTGCACAGTAGGCATACCGGATGCTTCCGAAAGATATCATGAGTTGATATAAGTACGGATGACGATGATAGTCATGTCACCGGGGCATTGGTATGGATTAATGATTGGTGAACTGTTTTTCGAACGTGACCGAATAACGACAAATCACTTGGAAAAGCATGTAGTCAATGATTTATCGTTTGGTTATATCAGTGCACGATGTAGTCCTTTGACCTGAGACATTGTAGTCGGATCCGATATGGATGCGTATGGTTCATACGGTGTATAAGTGCGAGACTAATCATGTTTCATACAATAAAGCCTATTTGGTCATGCGTTGTTCATATGCGGAAACGAACGATGGTCAAGAGGGGATCCATTGACTCGGAAGTATAGGATCAGGAGTACTGCTGACTCCATCCGGATTCAAGTTCCTAGACGAACATCGATAAATGTCAGAAAATTGAATCTCTGGCCAGAGTCTATTATTAGTTATGCAAAAGTAAGTTTGTGATGACAAGTTCCGGACATATTGATCGACAATTCGGTAGAAGATCGAGTTTATGATTTTGACGTTCCATGAATCCATACTCGATTAGGATATCTCAATGGAGGGACTTTACCTGCATGGTACGTATGATCTGAAATGGGTTTGATGAAGTATTTCTTTATCGTGGTTTATGGACTATGGCACATTGCTAGATGTTTACCATAGTCGTTGGGCCTCGGACAGTTTCTCGGATTCATCCGATCCAGGCTCACGGCTAATCCACGGTGGACCTACATGGTCACACCGATAGTCTTGAGAAGTTAGAGAAGGATGAGAGAGAGAAATGATTATCCGAAGAGGGCTAGCACCTTTCGAGGGTAATAACGGGATTTCTATAGTAATAGTTACATAGAAATCATTTGTGACATTTTAAGGGTTAAAATGGTCAAGCAATAATTACTTATATTTAATTATTATATCTTAAAGTGTTAAGATTAATGAGATGAACAAAAATAACCTTTTAATAGTTAAAGGGTAAAAATGGGTAAATTTTTGGGTTGTTAATGTAAACTAATGTAAACTAGTTTAGTTTACATAGGCCCTTGAATAATATTGATTATTCAAAGGGTAGCATATTAAATTCGTGGGGTCCCTTTATAAAATAAGATTTTATTAGGCTTGGAAGTGAAAAATAAATAATTGCAATATTGCCCAAGTATATATAAGTGCAAAAGGTTGCATTTTTGTTCATTCTTGACTAGTTCACAAAAACACAAAACAAAACTCTCTCTCAAACCCAAGGCCACTCTCTAATCTCTCAAGGTGGTGTTAAAGTGTGGAGGTTTCATCCTTTTGAAGCTAATCTTCATCAATCCAAAGCAAAGGAGTAGGTATAATCTCTTTTCCAAGCTTTGTTTGAAAACCGGTTTTAGAATACATGCTTTCATGCTCTCATTCTCCATCTCCACCACTCTTCATGCATGCTGATTCTTTCAGCATTGCATTCTATCTCAAAATCTTTATCAAAGTTAGGCAAGCACAACAAAGGTGCATTAGTTAGCTTATTTTTCAAAGTTTTGAAAGCCATACAATTCATCAAGCATATCATCTAATCTGGGGATTTGTTAATAGCTCGGCATTCCACGCATATGCGCCATGTTCCATCTTTCTTTGTGACCAAGAGGACAGGAACCGCACATGAGCCGAGACTCTCCCTTACAAATCCCTTTTGCAATAGCTCATCCACTTGCCTTTGTATCTCTTTCGTTTCCTCGGGATTAGCTCTATAAGCAGGTCAATTTGGTATGGCAAAACCTAGTATTAAATGTCAAATCCTCTTAGAGGAGGTAATCCATGGGCAATCTCCTCAAGAAATAGGTTCTCAAATTCCTGCAGTAAAGACACGACAACTGACGTTCAGCCTACTCCATGAATTCATCCACCAGATGTTCTACATTAGTCCACTTCTACAGGCTCTGAATGAGATTTTCAATGGTATCTTACAGGCCCAGTAACTCTATCAGGATGAAAAGTTATGGTCGTCTGAATGGGACATGCTCATTTAAGCCCTTTTGACTTTACGCATGGAGTATTGATGTTCATCCTACTCCATGAATTCCTCCATAAGACATTCTACATTATTCCATGTCTACAGACTCTGAATGAGATTTCCAACAGTATCTTACAGACCCCATAACTCTTCTCGGATGAAAAGTTATGGATGTCTGAATGGGGCATGCTCATTTAAGCCCTTAGGGCTTTACACACAGAGTTTTGACATTCAGTCCGCTCCATGAATTCATCCGTTAGACATTCTATGTTTGTCCACATCGACAGGCTCTGAATGAGATATTCAACGGTATCTTACAAACCCCGTAACTCTTCTCGAAGAAAAGTTATGGCTGTTTGAATGGGATATGCTCATTTTTAGCCATTTGGGCTTTACGCACGGAGTCCTAACATTTAGCCCTCTCCATAAATTCATCCGCTAGATATTCTATGTTAGTCCACATCGATGGACTTTTGACGGGCTCTAAATAAGCTCTCCAATGGTATCTGACCAGGCTTTAAAACTATTCTCAGATTATAAGTTATGGCCGTCTGAATAGGGCATGCTAATTTAAGCCCTGTAGGCTTTACACACAAAGTTCCGACAATCAGCCTGCTCCATGAATTCATCTGTAAGACATTCTACATTAGTGCATGCCGACAGACTCTGAATGAGATTTCCAACAGTATCTTACAGGCCCCGTAACTCTTCTCGAATGAAAAGTTATGGCCGTCTGAATGGGACATGCTCATTTAAGTCCTTTGGGCTTTACACACGGAGCCCTAACGTCCAGCCTGCTCACTGAATTCATCCACCAGACATTCTACGTTAGTCCACATCAACAGAATTCTAACAAGCTCTGAATGAGATTTCCAATGGTATCTTACAGGCCCCGTAACTTTTCCCGGATGAAAAGTTATGGCCATTTGAATGAGACATGCTTACTTAAGCCCATTGGGCTTTACACATGGAGTTCTGATGTAAAGCCTGCTCCATAGTTCATCCATCAGACATTCTACATTAATCCACATTGACGAGCTCTGAATGAGATTTCCAATGGTATTTTACAGGCCCCGTAACTCTTCCCGGATGAAAAAGTTATGGTCGTTTTAATGGGACATGCTCATTTAGGCCCTTTGGGCTTTATGCATGGTCTTCTAACGTTCAGCCCACTGCATGAATTCATCTGCTAGATGTTCTACATTAGTCCACATTGATGGACTCTGAATGAGATTTCTAACGGTATCTTACAGGCCCTGTAACTCTTCCTAGATGAAAATTTATCGCCGTTTGAATGGGACATACTTATTTAAGCCCTTAGGGCTTTACGCATGGAGTTTTGACATTCAGCTCGGTCCATGAATTCATTTGCCAGACATTTTGTATTAGTCCACATCAATGGAATTCTATTAGACTCTGAATGAGGTTTCCAACGGTATCTTGCAGGCCCTATAAAAATTCCCGGATGAAAAGTTATGGCCGTTTGAATGGGACATGCTCATTCAAGCCATTTGGGCTTTATGCATGGAGTTTTGATGTTTAGACCGATCCATGAATTCATCTACCAGACATTCTATGTTAATCTACATTGATAGACTTCGTAATGAGCTTTCCAACGGTATCTTATAGGCCCCATAACTCTTCCCGGGTGAAAAGTTATGGCTGTCTGAATGGGACATGCTCATTTAAGCCCTTTGGCCTTATGCATGGAGTTCTCACGTCCCAAAATCTTCCTTTTTCTTACCATCAAGATTAGTATGCTTACTAGTAGTAGGGAAAGGTAAAATATATGAAAGAACAACATGCATGAAGAGTGGTGGAAATGGAGAATGAAACATGAAAGGATGGATTCAAAAAATAGTTTTTAAACAAAGCTTGGAAAAAGGGATTATATCTACTCCTTTGCTTTGGATTGATGAAGATTAGTCTCAAAGTAATGAGACCTCCACACTTTAACACCACCTTGAGAGATTTAGAAAGTGGTCGTGGCTTTGAGAGAGAGTTTTTAGTTTGCTTTGAGTGAACAATGTGTATTATGAACTAAAACGCATTTATATATACTTGGGCAATTTTGTTATTATTTGTTTTTCACTTCCAAGCCCCAATAAAATCTTATTTTAAAAGGGACCCTACGAATTTATTATGTCACCCTTTGAATAATCAATATTATTCAAGGGCCTATGTAAACTAAACTAGTTTACATTAACAACCCATAAACTTACCCTTTAACTATTAAAAGGTTATTTTCATTCATCTCTTTAATCTTAACACTTTAAGATATAATAATTAAATATAATTAACTATTGCTTGACCATTTTAACCCTTAAAATGTCACAAACAATTTTCTATGTAACTATTACCATAGAAATCCCGTCATTACCCTCGGAAGGTGCTAGCCCTCTTCGGATAATAATTTCTCTCTCTCATCCTTCTCGAACTTCTCAAGGCTATTGGTGTGACCATGTAGGTCCACCGTGGATTAGCCGTGAGCTTGTTCTGGATGAATCCGGAAGCCTGTCCGGAAACCCAATGACTATGGTAAACATCTAACAATGTGCCGTAGTCCCTAAACCACGATGAAGAAATACTTTATCAAACCCATTTCAGATCATACGTACCATGCAGGTAAAGTCCCTCCGTTGAAATATCCTATCAAGCATGGATTCATGGAACATCAAAATCCTAAACTCGACCTTCTACCGAATCGTCGATCAATATGTCCGGAACTCGTCATCACAAACTTGCTTTTGTATGACTAATAATGGACTCTGGCCAGAGATTCTGATTTCTGACATTTATCGACGTTCGTCTAGGAACTTAAATTTGGATCCGACTACAATGTCTCTTGTCAAAGGACTATATCGTGCACTGATATAACCAAACGATAAATCATCGACTACATGCTTTTCCAAGTGATTTGTCGTTATTCGATCACGTTTGAAAAACAGCTCACCAACTGCTAATCCATACCAATGCCCCAGTGACATGACTATCATCGTCATCCGTACTTATATCAACTCATGATATCTTTCGGAAGCATCCAATATGCCTACTATGCAATATAATTGCCCAAATTATATTGCTTCCGTAGGGAACCCTTCTTGATAATTCATTTACCGATTAAATGAATCATCTAGACTATTCATATACATACTTTATTTTAAATGCATGCGTGAATAAAGGAAGCAATTTATATATATGAATTGAAGAACTCTTTCTTCTATTATTTATGATATACAGATACAAGACAAAATGCTCTGAAACTGACAACACTAATGGTTTCTAGGGCATACACTAATATACACAAACAAACTCCCACTTGCACTGAAGCCATTTGATGTTGTATCTGTTAGAGTAGATGCCTCAGAGCCAATCAATTATTGTAGAATTCACTCTTTGTAATAATGTCCAGTAATCAATAAAAAACATTTTATACCATATCGCGTAAATCATTATTATTGCAATATGTATTGATATATGTCCTTAGAATGATAGAATCGTGACGAGGGTATCAAGTGCTTCAAATCTTGATAGTATTAGAAATGTGATGGCATGATCTTTAACCCATTTGTATACATAGGGCTTATCCGGATTCTTGACAAAATCAAACGATTTGATTATGTCCTCAAATCGAATGTTCTAGCTTCTTGAAGCTTGCTTTAATCCATAAATGGAACGATGCAATTTGCATACCTTATGTCTTTCAGCAGAGGATACAAAACCTATTGGTTGTTCCATATAGATGTTTTCCTCAATAAACCCATTGAGGAAAGCTGTTTTCACATCCATCTGCCAAATCTCATAATCATGGTATGCTGTGGTGGCTAGCATTATACGGATGGTTTTAATCCTAGCCACAGGCGAGAAGGTTTCCTCATAATCCAACCCTTGTTTCTGAGTATAACCTTTCGCCACTAGTCGAGCTTTGAAGGTCTCTACCTCCCCATCCTTGCCAACTTTTCTCTTGTAGACCCATTTACAACCTATAGGAACTATTCCCTGAATCTCTATCCAGTATTGCTTCTTCATAGCTTCTAGGATCATCACCATGATCATCTACTCCCACTAAGTAAGATTCAAAATCTTGCTCATGTAGGAACCCATATCCCTCTAGAGGTTTTGATATTCCAGAAGACCCAAGATGACTCTAAAGAACCAAGAAAAATAAGAAACTCTAAAAGGAAGCAAAAGACATGTGAAAGAAATTACTAGAATTGACACTAATTGATTAAGAAGGAAAAATACACAAAAGAACCTTGTATATAGTTGAAACAATCACTAGAACAATATATATATATATATATATATATATATATATATATATATATATATATATATATATATATATATATATAAAGGGAAACTAGAACAAAATAAAAAGGAAACTAGAACGGAATAAAGGAAACTAATTCAACAAGAATAAGAAACTCTGGCAAGAAAACAAGAATTGGCAATTTAATTCAACAAAAACAGGATACTTAGCAAAGAGAACAAGAATGGGAAATTTTACGACTTGAAATTGCCACTTTGTTCTTTTTTTTTAAAGAACAGAGATTCATTGAACACATAAAAATAAAGCATAAGAAAATTTAAAAAGAAAGGAAGAATTCAAAGAGAACTGTGCAACAAAATCCAAAGAAAACGTAGAAGAATTATGAAAGCACGAATTTAATTTTTTTTTTTAATGAATAACGCAAACAAATATTGTTGGAGATAAATAACCTGTTTCCAGCAACCAAAGCTCTAATACCAAATGATGTAGACCCTTTAGGTGAATTACCCTAGGAACCCACGGACTCAATGGAATAGGAGCAAGTTGGTTTGCCAAAAGCGTGTTGAGGATTAGAACCCTAAGGAAACTAAGTCCTTAAAACCCTAATCTTGAGACACCACAAAGGTTGATCACTCCCTTTGATAAGTTGAGATTCAAGCATTCAATCAAGAACACAAGGAGGCAAGCAATTAGCTTTCTAAAATAAACTTCAATTGGTAATAATCTGTCCCAAAAAATAACATGGCTGGCCTTTTTTATAAGCAGCAAACCCTAAGGAGAAAACCCTAGCTAATTGAAAAATGGGTTGGGCTTAAGTACAAGTGAATTGGGCCTAAATAAACCTTAAATAAATAAAAGACTAAAGAATCTAATGATGATTAAAACATAAAAAAAAAAAAAAGCCGAAGACTAAAAAAACGAAAATTGAGTCCTAAATTAATCCTTGCATCCAACTTGATCTTCCGAATCTACCCCTTGCGTAAAAAGGTAATAGATCATCCCTGGTAAAGCTTTGGAATCTTCAAATTTAGTCTTAGAGTCTTCTAGTACAGCCTCTTTTTATTGCACTTCCATGATCAAGCCATGCAAAGCCTCTTTCATCCTCTTTGTCTTTGCCCTAGTCATTGGATCGCCAATTCCTTGCAAAGGATCTTGGGAATATTTAGGAACATCAACTTGGTCAGCACCTCGATCTCCATTATGGACACTGAATGAGAGTTCCAACGGTATCTTACAGTCTTTGTAACTCTTCCCGGATGAAAAGTTATGACCGTCTGAATAAGGCATGCTTAGTTAAGCCCTTTGTGCTTTATGTATGGACTTCTGACGTTTAGCCTACTCCATGAATTCATCCGTCAGACATTCTACATTAGTCCCCTCGACGGGCTCTGAATAAAATTTCCAACGGTATCTTACAAGCCCCGTAACTCTTCCCGGATGAAAAGTTATGGCTGTCTAAATGGGGCATGCTCATTTAAGCCCTTTGGACTTTACGCACGGAGTTCTGATGTTCAGCCCGCTCCATGAATTCATCCGTCAGACATTCTACATTTGTAACACCCCGCTTGAGGTATGTAGTTCAGATTTTTTGTATTACTTAAATGTTCGTTGATCCAGCTTCAATTGAGTTTGTATGTTGTTATTTTTGGTTGGTTGGTCTTTGGTTGAAATGGTATGTTGAGTTGGTTGAGTGTTTGCTTTGAAATTGCTTGAGATTTGAGGAATCTTGGTATTACAGTCTTCGCCGAGGCGAAGAATAGTCTTCACCGCGGTGACGTCAGCTTTGTGTTGCGATGTCAGTTCTATAATTTTTCATCGGGGCGACGAAAATTGCTTCGCCGTGGCGATGAGACGACAGGAAAGATTTCTTGAGGTTTCTAGAGAATTCTCCATAGGGGTAAAATGACTGTTCTACCCCTAATTAGCAGGAAAGGTGGGGAGTAAATGTAAAGAAATTTAGTAGAGAATGTGTTGGAGTTGGGGGTGTGTTTGTAATGAATCAAAGGACAAAGATAGAATTTTCAAGGAAGAACAAGGGCAAAATGGGAAAGAGTGGTTATAATATGAATTAAATGAGGGATTAAGTGTACTAAACCCCTCATTTCACCCATTTCCACCGCCACTCTCACTCTCTATTTTCTTCCCATCCTTCATTCAATCTTCCAAGATTTCTAAGGAATTTTAGGGAGCTTTTGGGTAGTTGTTAGTAGAGATTTCATCTAAAGCATCCTAAGGTAATGATTCTTGTTGTAGATGAGAATTTGTTTATGATTTGTTGAAATCTTATGTTGTTATTGTTGTTTAAAGTTGTAGAGACAAGACAAGACAACAAGGGGAAGGAAAAGTGCTAGAGAAGTTATTTACCCACAAAGTAAGTAAATTCAACCCAAGTGGACATTTAAGAACTCTTTTGAGTAGAGATTTATGTATGTATGTGTATATCTTATGTTTATTGAGAAATTTTGTTGAGATGGAAGGTTATTTATATTTATTGTTGTATATACTTGAGTTATGAGAAGAGTTGAGATTTATGATGTTGAGTTGAGCTTGAGTTGAGTTTGATGGAAGTTGGAGAGAGTTTTGAGCCAAATTCTTTGGGAGTGTCTTTCTTTGACAGGAACTTAGAGAGGATGAGGGAGTTTCTCCCATTTTGGGATGATTCAATAGGGAAGAAGAGTTATGGATCAAGTAGAGGTTTGTATGCACATGAGTTGTATGAGGAAATGCTTGAGTAAGGCATGAGTAAGAGTAGAGAACCTTAATTATTGCTACATGGCACAATTGCATTTCATGAGTGCATTAATGAGCATGAGTCGTCCATATGCATTAATTGCATTAGAGAAAGAGAGTAGAGAACTTTGAGTGTGAGCTTCATTAAGAGAAAAGAGAGAGAAAAAGAGAATAGAATAGGCTTTGCGATGGGGAACCCGGGAGTAATGGGTAGACTATTCCCGCATGTACGCCGCATTGAGAGAGCGGCATGAGTATGAGAGAGAGAAGTGGTGTAGCCCATGAGAGTGCATGCGGATAAGGGCTATACCCGAGAGTACCCGAGAGAGAGTTTACACACTCACATGGCCAAGGGTTCCGTATCCATGCATAACCGAGTCTGATCAGCTAGAACGAGTAGAAGTCACGTAGAGCGGGAGTGAGTCCTGGTCGTGCCTCCGGTAAGATGAGGTCATGACTTACTAAAGAGAATTAGTAAAGAAGAAGAAAACAGAGAAAAGTATAAGAGAAAGAGTAAAAGAGAATTGTAAGGAAAGAATTAGAGAGAGAGTTACGAGGTTAGATGAGTAGGGGATTTACTTACTGGGCATTGTTTTAGTGCTCACCCCGTTGTTTCCTATGTTTTACAAGATCTAGGTGAGGACACGGACGGATGGACGTCGGCATGCAAGGGGAAGTGGTTACACTGTCCACCATGTTTTTGATCACTTTTGTACATGATACAGATTTTGTGTAAAGAATATATACATATGT
Source organism: Pistacia atlantica (assembly GCA_026229545.1). Classification (NCBI taxonomy): domain Eukaryota; kingdom Viridiplantae; phylum Streptophyta; class Magnoliopsida; order Sapindales; family Anacardiaceae; genus Pistacia; species Pistacia atlantica. Next base: position 12,701,780 of record CM047908.1, read on the forward strand.
TTAAGTAAAAGAAAATTTTGGGCCCAACTATTTATGTTATCTTCCTTGTGTTTTCATTACATATATTTTATGAGTCTATCAGTAGAAAAGCGGCTATTACAACATTAGTCCACTTGATGGGCTTTGAATGAGATTTCCAAAGGTATCTTACAAACCCCGTAACTCTTCTCGGATGAAAAGTTATGGCTGTGTAAATAGGGCATGCTCATTTAAGCCTTTTGAACTTTACACACAGGATTCTAACGTTCAGCCCACTCCATGAATTCTTTCGTCAGATATTCTATATTAGTTCATGCTGACGGGCTTTGAATGAGATTTGCAAAGGTATCTTATAGGCCCCGTAACTCATCCCGGATGAAAAGTTATGGCCGTCTGAATGGGGCATGCTCATTTAAGCCCTTTGGGCTTTACGCACGGAGATCTAAAGTTCAACTTGCTCCATGAATTAATCCACTAGACATTCTACTTTACCCCATGTCGATGGGCTCTGAAAGAGATTTTCAATGTTATCTTACAGGCCACGTAACTCTTCCCGAATGAAAAGTTATGTCCGTCTGAATGGGGTATGCTAATTTAAGCCCTTTGGCCTTTATGCACGGACTTCTGGCATTCAGCCCACTCCATGAATTAGTCCAAATTGATGGACTTCTGACGGGCTATGAATGAGCTTTTCAACGGTGTCTTACAGGGCTCGTAGCTCTTCCTGGATGAAAAGTTATGGCCGTCTTAATGGGGAATGCTCATTTAAGCCCTTTGGGCTTTACGCATAGAGTTCTGATGTTCAGCCACTCCATTATTTCATCCATCAGGCATTCTATATTACTCCACATTGATGGCCTTTGAATGAGATTTCCAACGGTATCTTACAAGCCCCATAACTCTTCTCGGATGAAAAGTTATGGCTATCTGAATGGGGCATGCTCATTTAAGCCCTTTGAGCTTTATGCACGGAGTTTTGATGTTCAGATCGCTCCATGAATTCATCCGCCAGAAATTCTTCATTAGTCCACGTGGACGGGCTCTAAATGAGAGTTCCAATGGTATCTTACAGTCTTTGTAACTCTTTCTAGATGAAAGGTTATGGCCCTCCGAATAGGGCATTCACATTCAAGCCCTTTGGGCTTTATGTACGAACTTCTAACATCCAGCACGCCCCTTGAATGAATCTATCAGACCTTTGACAATACTCCACATCGATAGGTTCTGAATGACATTTTCAATGGCATCTTACAGGCCCCGTAACTCTTCTTGAATGAAAAGTTGTGGACCGTTTGAATCGGGTATGCTTATTTAAGCCCTTTGGGCATTACGCACGGAGTTCTGACATTCAGCCCACTCAATGAGTTCAACCATCAGATATTCTACATTAGTCTATGTCGACGGACTTTTAATGAGATTTTCAACGGTATCTTACCGGCCCTGTATGTTAGTAAACGATCCCATACAAGCAGCGAAAACAAAAATATAATTCAGGGATCGTTTACATGAGCCAAGATCAAGGGTATAATTTTACAATTCATATTAAATAAAATCTGCAGAAAAAATAAATCTGATTTAAAGAAAAACAAACGCATGTTGGAGGCTCCTCCAAATTTGTCAACGAATGTTTTGCTACCAATCCAAGTGTAAGATCGAACCTGCATAGTCCACACGAAGACAATCTCAAAAAGAACCAAAGAGGGATTTGCTAGATCTTCTTTGGCTTCAAGATTAAGAAGAAAGCAAATCAATTGAATTGATTTTAGGCAAAAGATGTTTATGCCGTGGGAGTGTTTTGGAGTGGCTGCTGTGTGTTTTAATTTCAAGAAGCAATCAATTAATTAATCAATTAACACACACACTTTTCTTTTTATAGTTAATCAATTTGCCCTAATCCCATACGGAATAGGCTTGGGCTCCAACCCAAACGCCCTATGTTGCCAAACACTCCCAATTTAATATTTTATTTTTCCATCATTATCTCAATTAAAATCAATTAATATATATATATATATATATATATATATAAACATTTAACAATAATGATAATATTTATTTAAATATGTGCGAACACACATTTAAACTTAATTTCACTTATTTAATTTTTCTAACAAATTAAATAAAGGCTACGACCTCATCAAATTTAATTGCACTATGAAATTACCAAAATACCGTTTCGCCTTAAAAGACGAAAATGCCCTTCTTTCTTCTTGGATCTTAAATTGTCTTCTATGTGTGCGACCCATAGGCTCCTCATCATATCGGTAGTGTATAGTATCGCGATTAACACCAATTAATCGTCTAAGTAATACATAGACTAAGATTGACCCCTAGCAAGGCATCATGGCCACTCGATAGATTCGGATTCAGCAAAGTAGCTACCTGGCAATGATATGGTTACCGTGCAATTCGATCCTTTCATCATACGTTATCTCGACGAGACGAAGGAATAGAAATAGTGTCAACCTTCTGTTACCCTCGATATTATGTATTTAGTTTCTGGACCAATGACCCGTATTATAAACTGGATAGAGCAACAACTCAATCCCACTGTGGCCATAGTTTTAGTGTCATTGTCGTATACTGAATTGCGCCGTGAGATAACTTCACCTGTACCCGGGAGTGATGAATCCTCTATCAATCCACCATAGTCTTGATACACTCCTTGATGCAGCCAATCACCACCGTATTGACAGCTCTCAAAAGAACTACGTTAGACTAGTGTCAAACTACACCAATCGGTACACAAGGCGCTCCATTGATATCAAGTCTAAGGCCCACATGCACCACCATTTGTTAGAGGATTTATTCCATAGACACTAGGGTTACCATCCATATGGAATCCTCTGGTGGGTCAGTCTAGTGAACTTGCTGCGGTGTAATTGCCTACAAGAAGCACCCATGTGTTACACCAGATTGTCACCAAACAACCTTGACAAGTGAGATTAGTCACTGCCTTTCAACAGAGTCGTTCAACACTATGATAGCCTTATCGTATTATATGTGCCCTTACTTTAGAATAATATCCCCACACGAACGTTTCTAGAATGGCTACCATATGTGCCCATAGGGTTCTCACTATCAAGATTTGAAACACTTGATACCCTCGTCACGGTTCTACCATTCTAATGACATATATCAATACTTATTGCAATAATAATGATTTACGCAATATAGAATAGAATGCCATTTCATTGATTAATGAACATTATTACAAAGAGTCAATTCTATAATAATTGATTGGTTCTAGGGCATGTACTCTAACACCGTAACTGTTCCCGTATGAAAAGTTATGGCCGTCTGAATGCATTTAAGCCCTTTGGGCTTTACACATGGACTTCTGACCTTCAGCCGGCTCCATGAATTCATCTACCATACATTTTATATTTGACCACATCAATGGGCTCTGAATGGGATTACCAACGGTATCTTAAAAGCCCCGTAACTCTTCCCGGATGAAAAGTTATGGCCGTCTGAATAGGGCATGCTCATTTACACCTTTTGGGCTTTACGCACGGAGTTCTGACGTTTAGCCCGCCCAATGAATTCATCCAGCAAACATTTTGTATTAGTCAACCTCGAAGGGTCTGAATTTGACTTCCAATGGTATCTTGCAGGCCCTATAACTCTTCCCGGATGAAAAGTTATGGCCTTCTGAATGGGGCATTCTCATTTAAGCCTTTTGGGCTTGACACACGAACTTCTGACATTCAGCCCACTCCATGAATTCATTTGTCAGACAATCTATAATAGTTCATGTTGATGGGGTTTGAACGAATTTCCAATGGTATCTTACAGGCCCTGTAACTTTTCTCGGATGAAAAGTTATAGCTGTCTGAATGGGGCATGCTCATTTAAGCCCTTGGTTTTTACGGACAGAGTTCTAACATTCAGCCCGTTCAATAAATTCATCTATCATATATTCTATATTAGTCCACATTGACAGGCTCTGAATGAGTTTTTCCATGGTACCCTATAGGCCCGTAACTCTTCCCGGATGGAAAGTATGGCCGTCTGAATAGGGCATCCTCATTTAAGCCCTTTGGGCTTTACGCACGGAGTTCTGACGTTCAACCCACTCCATGAATTGATCGGTCAGACATTTTATATTAGTCCATTTCAACGGGCTTTGAATGAGATTTCCAAAGGTATCTTACATGCCTCGTAACTCTTCTCGAATGAACAGTTATGGCTGTCTAAATGGGCATTCTCATTTAAGCCCTTTGGGCTTTACGCACGGACTTCTGACATTCTGCCCACTCCGTGAATTCATCCATCAAATATTTTACATTAGTCCATGTTGACAGGGTCAGAACGAGATTTTTGACTGTATGTTACAAGCCCCATAACTCTTACCGGATGAAAAGTTATGACCGTCTGAAAGGGACATGCGCATTTACGGCCTTTGGGCTTTACTACGGACTTCTGACATTCAGCTTCCTCCATGAATTCATCCACCAGACATTCTACGTTAGTCCACATTGATGGAATTCTGATGGGCTCTGAATGACTTTCCAACGATATCTTAGAGGCACTAAAACTCTTCCCAAATGAAAAGTTATGGCTGTCTGAATGGGGCATGCTCATTTAAACCCTCGGGGCTTCACGCATGGAGTTTCGATGTTCAGGCCACTCTATGAATTCATTCGTTGGACATTTTATGTTCTTCCACATCGATAGGCTCTAAATGAGATTTGCAACAGTACCTTACAGGCCTTGTAACTCATCTCGGATGAAATGTTATGGCCGTCTAAATGAGACATGCTCATTTAGGCCCTTTGGGCTTTACGTACAGAGTTTTGACATTCATGCTGCTCCATGAATTCATCTTTTAGACATTTTATATTAGTCCACCTTGACGAGCTTTGAATGAGATTTCCAACGGTATCTTACAGGCCCCGTAACTCGTCTCGGATGAAAAGTTATGACCTTCTAAATAGGGCATGCTCATTTACGCCCTTTGAGCTTTACGCACGGAATTCTGATATTTAGTCTGCTCCATGAATTCATCTATCAGACCTTCTACATTAGTCCACATCAAGGGGCTCTGAATGAGAATTCGACAGTATATTATAGGCCTTATAACTCCTCCCAGATGAAAACTTATGGCCTTCTGAATGGGGAATGCTTATTTAAGCCCTTTGGACTTTGCGCATGGACTTCTGACATTCAGCTTGTTCCATGAATTCATCCATCAGACATTCTACATTAGTCTACATCGACGGGCTCTGAGTGAGATTTCCAACGGCATCTTACAAGCCCCTGTAACTCTTCCGAATGAAAAGTTATGGCAGTCCGAATGGGGCATGCTCATTTAAGCCTTTTGGGCTTTACGTACTGAGTTTTGACATTTAGTTCGCTCCATGAATTTATCTGCCAAATGTTCTACATTAGTCCACATTGATGGACTTTAGACGGGGTCTAAATAAGCTTTCCAACAACATCTTACAGGCCTCGTAACTCTTCCCCCGTGAAAAGTTATGGTCGTCTGAATGGGGCATGCTCATTTAAGCCCTGGAGGGCTTTACGCACGGAGTTATGATGTTTAGCCTGCTCCATCAATTCATCCGTTAGAAATTTTACATTAGTCCAAGTCTACAGGCTCTGAATCTGATTTGCAATGGTAACTTGCAAGCCCCGTAACTCTTCTAGGATGAAACGTTATGGCTGTCTGAATGGGGCATGCTCATTTAAGCCCTTTGGGCTTTACGCATGAACTTCTGACGTTCAGTGTGCTCCATTATTTCATTTGTCAAACATTTTACATTAGTCCACATTGACAGACTCTATATGAGATTTCCAATGGTGTCTTACAGCACCTGTAACTCTTCCCAGATGAAAAGTTATGGCTGTCTGAATAGGGCATGCTCATTTAAGCCCTTTGGGCTTTACGCACATAGTTCTAATGTTTAGCTAGTTCCATAAATTCATTTGTAGTATATTCCATATCATTCCACATCAACGAGCTTTGAATAACATTTCCCATGGTATCTTACAGGCCCTGTAACTCTTCCCGGATGGAAAGTTATGGCTATCTGAATGAGGCATCCTCATTTAAGGCCTTTGGGCTTTACGCAAGGAGTTTTGACATTCAGCCCGCTCCATGAATTAATCTTTCAGACATTCTATATTAGTCCATATCGACGGGCTTTGAATAATATTTCCAACGGTATCATATAAGCCCTGCAACTCTTCCCGGATGAAAAGTTATAGCTGTCTGAATGGAGCATGCTCATTTAAGCCCTTCAAGCTTTACACGGACTTTTGACGTTTTGCCTACTCCATGAATTCATCCGTCAAACATTCTACATTAGTCCATGTCGACGGGGTTTGAATGAGATTTCCAATTGTAAGTTACAGGGCCCGTAAATCTTCCCGGATGAAAAGTTATGGCTGTTTGAATGGGACATGCACATTTAAGCCCTTTGGGCTTTATGGACGAACTTTTGACATTCAACCCACTCCATGAATTCATCCACCTGATGTCTTACATTACACGGGCCCTAAATGAGCGTTCCAACGATATCTTACAGGCCCCCTAACTCTTCCCAAATGAAACATTATGGCCGTCTGAATGGGACATGCTCATTTAAGCCCTTTGGGCTTTATGTACAGATTTCTGACATTTAGCCTGCTCAATGACTTTGTTTGCCAGACACTCTATGTTAGTCCTTGTGGAGAGGCATTTAACGGACCCTGAATGAGCTTTCCAACGGTATCTTATAGGCTTCATAACTCTTTTCAGATGAAAAGTTATGGCCGTCTGAATGGGGCATGCTCATTTGAGCCTTTTGGGCTTTACGCACGAAGTTTTGATGTCCAGCCCATTCCATGAATTCATTCACTAGGCATCCTATGTTAATCCATATTGATGGACACTGGTTCTGAATGAGCTTTCCAATGGTATCTTAATGGCCCTGTAACTCTTCCTGGATGAAAAGTTATGGCCGTCTAAATGGGGCATGCACATTTAAGCCCTTTGGGCTTTACGGACGAACTTCCGAGATTCAGCCCGCTCCATGAATTCATCAGCCTGATGTCCTACATTACACAGGCCCTAAATGAGCGTTCCAACGATATCTTATAGGCCCCCTAACTCTTCCCGAATGAAACGTTATGGCCGTCTGAACGGGACATGCTCATTTAAGCCCTTTGGGCTTTATGCACGGATTCCTGACATTTAGCCCGCTCAATGAATTTGTTTGCCAGACACTCTATGTTACTCCTTGTGGAGAGGCATCTAACAGACTCTGAATGAGCTTTCCAATGGTATCTTATAGGCCCCACAACTCTTTTCAGATGAAAAGTTATGGTCGTCTGAATGGGGCATGCTCATTTGAGCCTTTTGGGCTTTACGCACGAAGTTTTGATGTCCAGCCCGTTCCATGAATTCATTCGCTAGGTGTCCTATATTAGGACATATTGATGGACACTGGCTCTGAATGAGCTTTCCAATGGTATCTTAATGGCCCTGTAACTCTTCTCGGATGAAAAGTTACGGGCGTCTGAATGGGTCATGCTTATTTAAGCCCTTTGGGCTTTACGCACGGACTTTTGACATTCAGCCAACTCCATGAATTCATTTGTCAGACATTCTATGTTAGTCGACATTGAAGATCCTTAGATGGGCTCTCAATGAGCTTTTCAACGGTATCTTACAGGCCCAGTAAGTCTTCCAGGATAAAATGTTATGGCCGTCAGAATGGGGCATGCTTATTTAAGCCCTTTGAGCTTTTCGCAGGGAGTTATGACGTTCAGCCTGCTCCAAGAATTCATCCATCAGACATTTTAAATTATTCAACATTGATGGGCTTTGGATGAGATTTCCAACGGTATCTGACAGGCCCCGTAACTCTCCCGGATGAAAAGTTATGGCCGTTTGAATAAGGCATGCTCATTTAAGCCCTTGGGCTTTACGGATGGAGTTTTGACGTTCGGCCTGCTCCATCAATTGATTTGTCGGACACTCTATAATAGTCCACATCGATGGGCTTTGAATGAGATTTTGAAACGGTATCTTTCAGGCCTCGTATGTCTTCTCGGATGAAAAGTTATGGTCGTCTGAATGGGGCATGCTTATTTAAGCCCTTTGAGCTTTTCGTAGGGAGTTCTAACGTTCAGCCCACTCCAAAAATTCATCCGTCAGACATTTTAAATTATTCAATGTTGATGGGCTCTTATGAGATTTCCAACAGTGTCATACGGGCCTCGTAACGCTTCCCGGATGAAAAGTTATGGCCGTCTGAATAGGGTATGCTCATTTAAGCCCTTTGGGCTTTACACATGAAGTTTTGACATTCAGCCCACTCCATGAATTCATCCATTATACATTCTATGTTTTTCCACATTGATAGGCTTTGAATGAGATTTCCAACGGTATCTTACAAGCCCCGTAACTCTTCTCGAATGAAAAGTTATGGCCGTCTGAATGTGACATGCTCATTCAAACACTTTAGGCTTTACGCACGGAGTTCTGAAATTCAGCCCACTCCATGAATTCATCTGTTAAAAAATCTATAATAGTCCACGTTGACAGACTCTGAATGAGATTTCTAATGGTATCTTATAGGCCCTATAACTCATCCCGAATGAAAAGTTATGGTTGTCTGAATGGAGCATTCTCATTTAAGCCCTTTGGGCTTTACGCACGCACTTCTAACGTTCAACCCACTCCATGAATTCATCCATAAGATATTTTACATTAGTCCACATTGACGGTGTCAGAATGAGATTTCCAACAGTGCCCGTGACTCTTCTCAGATGAAAAGTTATGGCCTAGGGTATGCTCATTTAAGCCCTTTAGGCTTTACGCATAGAGTTCTAACCTTCAGCCCACTTCATGAATTCATTCACTAGAAATTTTAGGTCTATCCATGTCAACGTGCTCTGAATGATATTTCCAATGGTATCTTACAGGCCCCGTAACTCTTCTCGGATGAAAAGTTATGGTCGTCTGAATGGGGAATGCTCATTTAAGCCCTTTGGGCTTTACGCACAGAGCTCTGACATTCGGCTCACTCCATGAATTCATCCATCTAACACTTTACATTAGTCTATTGAATGAGATTTCCAACAGTATCTTATAGGTCCCATAACTCTTCCCGGAGGAAAAGTTATGGCCGTTTGAATAGGGCATGCTCATTTAAGCCCCACTGGGCTTTACGTACGGAGTTCTAGTCGATTCCATAAATTCATCCATCAGACATTCTACTTCTGGCTAAGTCTAGGGGCTTTGAATTAGATTTCCAACGGCATCTTGCAGGCCTCGTAACTCATCCCGGATGAAAAGTTATAGCCGTCTGAATGGGGCATACTCCTTTAACCCCTTTGGGCTTTACGTATGGAGTTCTGACATTCAGCCTGCTCAATGAATTCTTCCATTCACATTCTACATTAGCCTACATCAACGGGCTCTGAATGAGATTTCCAATGGTATCATACAGGTCTCGTAACTCTTCCCGGATGAAAAGTTATGGCCGTCTGAATGTGGTATGCTCATTTAAGCCCTTTGAGCTTTACGTACGAAGTTCTGACGTATAACCCACTCCATAAATTCATCCATCAGACATTCTACATTTGTCCAAGTCTATAGGCTCTAAATCAGATTTCAAACGGCATCGTGTGGGCCCCATAACTCTTCCCGAATTAAAAGTTATGGCTGTCTGAATGGGGAATGCTCATTTAAGCCATTTGGGCATAATTCACGGAGTTCTGACATTCAGCCCGCTCAATGAATTCATCCATAAGATATTCTACATGAGTGTACAAATTGACGGACTCTGAATGAGATTTCCAACGGTATCTTACCGGCCCCATAACTGTTCCCGGATGAAAAGTTATCCATCAACGGGCATGCTCATTTAAGCCCTTGGGCTTTACGTACGGAGTTCTGATGTTCAACCCACTCCATAAATTCATCCATCAGACATTTTTCATTCATCTACATCAACGGGCTCTGAATGAGATTTCCAACGGTATCTTACAGGCCCCGTAACTCTTCCCAAATGAGAAGTTATGGCCGTTTGAATGGGACATGCTCATTTAAGCCATTCGGGCTTTACGCACGAACTTCTGACATTCAGTTCACTCCATGAATTCATCTGCCAGAAATTCTACATTAGTCTACTTTGATGGGCTTTTTACCAGCTCTGAATAAGCTTTGCAATGGTATCTTACAGGCCTTGTAACCCTTCCTAGATGAAAAATTATGGCCATTTGAATGAGGCATGCTCATTTAAGACCTTTGGACTTTACGCACGGAGTTCTAACGTTCAACCTGCTCTATGAATTCATCTGTCACACATTCTAAATTATTCCATGTCCATAGGCTCTGAATGAAATTTCCAACGGCATCTTACAGGCCCTGTAACTACTTATGGATGAAAAGTTATGGCCGTCTAAATGGGGCATGCTCATTTAAGCCCTTTGGGATTTACGCATGGACATCTGACGTTCAGACCGCTACCCATTAATTCTTCTTTTGCTAGATATTCTACCTTAGTCCTTGTCACGGGTCAGCGTAAAACCCCTTTCCAATGGTATGCAAGCGCCATAACTCTTCCCTAGGATGAAAAATTATGGTTATGCCTCAATGGGACATGCTCATTTAAGCCCTTTGGGCTTTACGCACGGAGTTCGATGTCCAGGCCGTTCCATAAAATCATACATCATTTATTCTATATTAATCCACATTGACGGGCTCTGAATGAGCTTTCCAATGGCATCTTATAGGCCTCGTAACGCTTCTCAAATGAAAAGTTATGGCCGTCTGAATGGGGCATGCTCATTTAAGCCCTTTAGGACGTACACATGGACTTCTGACATTCAACCAACTCCATGAAATCATCTATTAGACATTCTACATTAGTCCACGTCGACGGGCTCTAAATGAGATTTCCAACGGTATCTTGTTGGCCCCGTGAATCTTCCCGGATGAAAAGTTATGGCCTTCTAAATGGGACATGTGCCATTAAAACCCTTTGGACTTTACGCACGGACTTCTGACGTTCAGCCTGCTCCATTAATTCATCCGCCAGACATTCTACATTAGTCCACGTCTACAGGCTATGAATCAGATTTTCAACAGCATCTTACAAGCCCCGTAACTCTTCCCGGATGAAAAATTATGGTCGTTTGAATAGGGCATGCCCATTTAAGTCCTTTAGGCTTTACGTACGGAGTATTGACATTCAGCCCATTCCATAAATTCATCCATCAGACATTGTAAATTATTCTACATCGACGGGTTCTAAATGATATTTCCAACGGTATCTTACAGGCCCCGTAACTCTTCCCGGATGAAATGTTATGGCCGTCTGAATGGGGTATGCTCATTTAAGCCCTTTGGAATTTGCGCACGGAGTTCATATGTTTAGCCCGCTCCATACTTTCATCCGTTAGACATTCAACATTTGTCCAAGTCTACGGGCTCTGAATTAGATTTCCAACGGTATCTTACAGGCCCTACAACTCTTCTCGGATGAAAAGTAATGGCCGTCTGAGTGGGGCATGCTCATTTAAGCCTTTTGAACCATACGCATAGACTTCTAATGTTCGGTCTGCTCTATGAATTCGTCCATCAGATAGTCTACATTAGTCCACGTCAACGGGTTCTGAATGATATTTCCAACAGTATCTTATAGGTCTTATAACTATTCCCGATTGAAAAGTTATGGCCGTCTGAATGGGGCATGCTTATTTAAGCCCTTTGGGCTTTAGGCGTAGAGTTCTAGCGTTCAGCCCACTCCATGAATTCATCCACAAGACGTCCTAAATTAGTCCTTGTCGATGAACTTCTAATGGGCTCTAAATGAGATTTCTAACGATATCTTACTGGCCCCGTAACTCTTCCCAATTGAACGGTTATGGCCGTCTGAATGGGACATGCTCATTTAAGCCCTTTGGGCTTTACGCATGGAGTTCTAACTTTTAGCTTGCTCCATGAATTCATCCGCCAGACGTTGTACGTTAGTCCCTGTTGACGGACTTCTAACAGGCTGTGAATGAGCTTTCCAATGGTATCTTACACTGTAATACCCAAGATGTCAAAGGTATGTTCCTAACTCAAAATAGTCCTTTAGATGTTAATTTTATGTTAAAAAACATAAAATCTAACTAAGGGCAAAATAGTCAATTCATTTGGAAACGATATGAATCAATTATCCATAGAAAGGCATTAGGGGCAAAATAGTCATTTTTCCTATGGACAAGCATTGAAAAAGTCAAGGATGAGTAGACTTAATTGCATTTAATGGCATTAATTAAGTAATAATTATGTTTAGTGTGAAATGACCAAAATGCCCTTATATGAAGAATTAAGGACTTATGAGTTATATAATTAAAATAATTGGGCAAAAAGTATAATTTTGGAAAATTAATGAAATATTTTCCTATAAATGAGAAGGAAATTCATTCAAGCCAAGGGAGAGAGCATTTCTTCAACCTTTCTTCAATTTTCTCTCAAATCTTCCATGAAACAAGCCTTCTCTCTCTGAGTTTTAAAGGAGTTTTGCATAATTTTTCAAGGAGAACAAGATAGGAGCCTTGGATCTTCAAGTTGAAGGGTTTAAGGTAAGGATTAAAAACCCTAGTTTTGATGTGATTTGAAGATTTGATGTAGATGTTGAGGTATAATGTTATATATGTAGGATTAAGGTGTAAAAGAAGACAAAGGTAAAGGATTTGTTGGAGGAATTCTTTAAAAAAGTAAGGAAGAACCTCCCATGACTTTAGGGATTATGCTAGGGTTTTTAGATTTTTATGAAATCTTAAATTAAGGCTTTAAGGCATAGAATTAGTTGGTGACAAGTGTACTCGAACTCATTTATTCTATTTAATTGCCTTGAATTAATTATACATGAAGTTATTGCTATTTTGTTATGTTTGATTGACGAAAATGAAGAGTACATGCTGATTGTGTCAAAACTTGTAGTATTGGAGGCCACATGGTGTTGAATAATTGCTATTTAGATGTGTTGATGTGTTGTTTGCGCTTACAATGTTATAACAATAATGGATGAATATGGGAATGAGAGTTTACACTTCCTTTAAGATGTTAAAGACTATTAAGGGGAGGTTTATTTGATCCATAAGTTTATCTATTGGTTAATTGTCAATAGGAATTGATGTGGCGTAGTTTAATATGAAAAATTCAGACTTGGTCAGCTTAGGGTTTATGTTAAACATGCTCTAGTATTTTGACCATAACTTGAGTTATAAAAATAAAAATGAGATGATTCTTGAAGCACTAGAAATTTAAGAGACAGCCCTACAACTTTTATGTTTATGCCAAGAGCCAATTCATTTTATAAGTTGATGGAAAATGGCCTGAAGGATAAACTTTTGGTTATTAAAGTTTAAGATTTAATATGATCAATTCTTATGATTATGAATTGATTATTAATGTATTATTGTAACTATGCCATGTACTAATGTTTACCCATTAGTTAGATGATCTTTGAAAGATATACATGGTCATGATGTCAATGCATGATTAATGTTATGAAATGGCATGAAGATGTAATGTAATACATGTTTTAAGATGATGTATGTGAGCAATAGGTAATATAAATGGATTGATAATCCATAGATGAATTAAAAGTATTAAGCTCACCAAAATATGTATTTACATGCCATAAGATATTAGAGATGCATATGGACATCATGGAAAACGCGTAACCATATCCTCGTATACTAGTTGAGGAAAGATGAATATATGCTTTAGATGCTAAATAATGCTAAGCATACCTCCTAATGATATGAGCTCTAGATAAATTTGAGGCTAGATGATATGAAGTGCTTAAGATGCTAAGAAAAGTCCGATCGGCTAGACATTAAATGGTTCATATGCATTTAGTTGCATTACATGAGTTATGATGTTATTTATATCATGAGATGATTTATACTCATGTTAGATGATTTTAGATGTTATATCATGACATGTGATGTGTGTGCACTATGTTTACATACTTATTTGTATGTGTACACATTAATGTTTATATAGACATGGGATAAAATGAAGAAAGGCATATGAATTAGTAAGAAAATGGAAGCATACCTAGATGTAAAAGATAAGCGGTGTGTTAGCAAATATGTTTAAATAGAGGTCAAATAGCACATTTAGAATGAAATGAATCATTCCTTACTGTATTGTCATCTCCCTTTCATTGTTGATTAGCTTTACAGCACTGTTACAAAAGATGCAGATACATACACGTGAAGGGCCGGGAGATGATTTATTGTCATCTTGATGTAAATAATGTAAATGATAAATGTTTGTGAAACACCTTTGGAAGCTTCCACCCTATAAATATGTTTTGATTGTGTAATTTCCGGATAAATTCTTAAAGTTTTTGAAATTATAAGTTTGGATCCTGTGTGACATCTTATATGTATGTTTTGGATATTATTATTACTATCCTTGCACTGATTTTTTTCTAAATACGACTCATTCTCCAGACATGTATCCTCAGGATTCTTATTGAGGGATATTTAGAGGATACTTGACTAAAGGTGGGTTTTACATACAGGCCTTGTAACTCCTCCCGGATGAAAAGTTATGGTCGTCTGAATGGGGCATCCTTATTTAAGCCCTTTGGGTTTTATGTACAGAGTTCTGACGTTCAACGTGCTCCATGAATTCATTTGCCAGACATTCTACATTAGTCCATATTAATGGACTTCTGACAAACTCTGAATGAGCTTTCCAACGGTATCTTACAAGCCCCGTAATTCTTCCCAGATGAAAAGTTATGACCGTCTGAATAGGGCATGCTCATTTAAGTCCTTTTAGCTTTACTTACAGAGTTAATACATTCAGGCCCCTCCATGAATTCATCCATCAAATATTCTACATTAGTCCACATCGATGGGCTCTGAATGTGATTTCTAACGGCACCTTACAGGCCCCGTAACTCTTCCCGAATGAAACGTTATGGCCGTTTGAATGGGACATACTTATTTAAGCCCTTTGGGCTTTACGCACAGAGTTCTGACGTTCAGTTCGCTCCATGAATTCATAAATCAGACATTCTCCATCAGACCACATCGATAGGCTCTGAATGAGATTTCCAATGGCATCTTACTGGCCCCATAACTCCTCCTGTTTGAAAGGTTATGGCTGTCCGAATAGGACATGCTCATTTAAGCCCTTTGGGCTTTACGCACGGAGTTCCGACATTCAGCTTGCTACATGAATTCATCCGCCAGACATTGTATGTTAGTCTCGATTTGCGCAGGGTTATTCTCACGGGCTTCATGCTGCCCCACACTAGAATACACTAGTACCATCAGCCGGTACTCACCTCTCTTGTCACAAGTACTTAGCCTTGTGTTCGAGGCGGGGAAGGCGAAAGAAATCCACTCGCAGGGGTGGGAGATAGTCCTAAGATGGGTCACGGGCAAGACTTGGGAAAGCCCATGAGGGAAAGAGCCCAAGATTGGGATAGCCCATGAGTTCAATCCGGTCCTCACAAAAAAAGGCTTATTGTAGCCTGATTACATATTCAATCGCTCTGATACTGAGCTCAGTATGTCGAGCACACTGCCAGCTGCCCGATGGTACTCGTGGTATTGCTCATTTGCCTATAGCCCTCGGGGAATGGGATCAACCACGGGGAGGCGAAAGAAATCCCTGGGCTGGGGGCAGATGAGCAAAATGCTGGTCAGTGTGTCGAACCGGGTCGCCACATCCATGTACACTGATGGGCTCTGAATGATCTTTCCAACGGTAACTTACAACCCCGTAACCCTTCCCGGATGAAAAGTTCTGGCCGTTTGAATGGGGCATGCCCATTTAAGCCATTTGGGCTTTATGCACGGAGTTTGGATATTCAGCCCACTCCATGAATTCTTCCATAAGACCTTCTACATTAGTCCATGCTACGGGCTTTGAATGAGATTTCCAATGGCATCTTACAGGCCTTGTAATTCTTCCCAGATGAAAAGTTATGGCCGTCTGAATAGGGCATTCTCATTTAAGCACTTTGTTCTTTGCGCACGAAGTTCTAACGTTTAGCCCGCTCCATGAATTCATCCACTGGACATTCTACATTAGTGTATTGACATGCTCTAAATGACATTAGTGCGTTGACAGGCTCTAAATGAGATTTTCAACGGTATGTTATAGTCCCTGTAACTCTTCTCGGATGAAAAGTTATGGCCGTTTGAATAGAAAATGTCATTTAAGCCCTTTAGGGCTTTACGCACGGAGTTCTAACATTCAGCCTGCTCTATGAATTTATTCGCCAGATGTACTTTATTAGTCCATGTTGACAAACTTCTTACAGGCTCTAAATGACCTTTCCAACGGTATCTTACAGGCCCCGTAACTCTTCTCAGATAAAAAGTTATGGCCGTCTGAATGAGGCATTGTTAGGAAACGATTTGGTTGCGCAGAGGAAAACAAAAAATTTAAAACAATGGATCGTTCCATAGAACCCAAAATCAGGGCACATAAATTATAGTTTATATATATCACAAGAATCTGCAGAAAAATGAACATAAGTTTAGATTCATACCCACATTGGAGGCTCCACCAATATTGTCTCTGAACGTGTTTGCTACCGATCCAAGTGTAGGATCGAACCGTACAAGTCCACACGAAGACAATCACAAGGAACCAAGGAGGGATTTGCTAGGTCCTCCTTGGCCTTAAGAAATCAAGAAGAAAAGGAAATATTTAATTTTTCAATCAAATAGTGAAAGTGGTGTGGGAGAGGGTGTGTTGTGTGTTTTACTTTTAATCAAATGAACTAATAAAAATCACCCTTTTTAATTTCGCACACACATTCTCTTTTATAGGCAAACTAAGTTGCCCTATTCCCACATGGAATGGGCTTGGGCTCCAACCCAAACACCCCATGTTGCCAAACACTCCCAATTAGATATTTTAATTTAATTCATCATTATCTCAATTAAAATCAATTAATATTTAATTAACTTTTAACAATAATGATGATTTAATTAAATATGTGCGAACACATATTTAAAGTAATTTCACTTATTTAATTTTTCTAACAAATTAAATAAAGGGTACGACTTCAGGAAATTTAATTACACAGTGAAATTACCAAAAATACCATTTCACCCAAAAAGACGAAAACGCCCTTCTATCTTCCTAGCTCTTAAATTTGTAAGTAAACGGTCCCATATACGCAGCGGAAACAAAACAAAAATAATATAGAGATCGTTTTCATGAGCCAAGATCAAGGGTATAATTTTAAAATTCATATTAAAATAAAATCTATAGAAAAATAAATCTGAGTTTAAAGAAAACAAACGCACATTGAAGGCTCCTCCAAATTTGTCAACGAATGTTTTGCTACCAATCCAAGTGTAGAATCGAACTTACGTAATCCACACGAAGACAATCTCAAAAGAACCAAAGAGGGATTTGCTAGATCCTCTTTGGCTTCAAGATTAAGAAGAAAGCAAATCAATTGAATTGATTTTTAGGCCTAAAGGTGTTGCTACCGTGGGAGAGAAAGAGAGGGGTTGTGTGTGTTTTTAATATCAAAAGAAATCAATTCATTAAATTAATTAACACACACTTTTCCTTTTATAGTTAATTAAGTTGCCCTAATCCCCTATGGAATAGGCTTGGGCTCCAACCCAAACGCCCCATGTTGCCAAACACTCCCAATTTGATTTATTTTATTTTCCATCATTATCTCAATTAAAATCAATTAATATATATTAACATTTAACAATAATGATAATATATTTAAATATGTGTGAACACACATTTAAACGTAATTTCACTTATTTAATTTTTCTAACAAATTAAATAAAGGTTACGACTTCAGCAAATTTAATTGCACTATGAAATTACCAAAATACCCTTTCGCCTTAAAAGACGAAAACGCCCTTCTTTCTTCTTGGATCTTAAATTATCTTCTATGTGTGTGACCTATAGGCTCCTCATCATATCGGCAGTGTATAGTATCGCGATTAACACCAATTAATCGTCTCACTAATACATAGACCAAGATTGGCCCCTAGCAAGGCCTCATGGCCACCTGATAGATTCATATTCAACAAAGTAGCTACTTGTCAATGATATGGTTACCATGCAATTCGATCCTTTCATCATACGTTATCTTGACGAGACGAAGGCATAGAAATAGTGTCAACCTTCGGTTACTTTCGATATTAGGTATTCAGTTTCTGGACCAATGACCTGTATTATAAACTGGATAGAGCAACAACTAAATCCCACTGTGGCCATAGTTTTCACGTCATTGCCATATACTGAATTGCACTGTGAGATAACTTCTCCCATACCCGGGAGTGACCCGGGAGTGACTCGGGAGTGATAAATCCTCTATCAATCCACCATAGTCTTGATACACTCCTTGATGCATCCAATCGCCACCGTATTGATAGCTCTAAAAAGGAACTGCATTAGGCTAGTGTCAAACTACACCAATCGGTGCACAAGGCGCTCCGGTGATCTCAAGTCTAAGGATCACATGCACCACCATTCGTTAAAGGATTTGTTCCATAGACACTAGGGTTATCATCCATATGGAATCCTCTAGTGGGTCAGTTTAGTGAACTTGTTGCGGTGTAATTGCCTATAGCAAGCACCCATGTGTTGCACCAGGTTGTCACCAAATAACCTTGATAAGTGAGATCAGTCAGTGCCTTTTGATAGGGTCGTTTAACACTATGATAGCCTTACCGTATTAGTTGTGCCCTTACATCAGAATAATACTGGGGCTACAAACATTTCTAGAATGGCCACTATATGTGCTCATAGGGTTCTCACTATCAAGATTTGAAACACTTGATACCTTCATCATGGTTCTACCATTCTAAGGACATATATCAATACTTATTGCAATAATAATGATTTACGCAATATAGAATAAAATTGCCTTTTATTGATTAATAACATTATTACAAAGAGTCAATTCCACAATAATTGATTGGCTCTAGGGCCCCTACTCCAACAATCTCCCACTTGCACTATAGCCAATCATTCATTCATGCACTTAACATTAAATGACCCAAGTGCCTACACTATAGCCAGTCATTCATGCACTCAACATTGAAAGACCCAAGTACCCATCATGCTTCTACTATAACAGAAACTTCAATAGGGGGTTAGTAGGTATTCTGCAATTATGCATGTTCCTTTTCTTATCGATCCTTCAGATCAGATTGAATCAACTAAGTAAGTGTTTGGATTACTGGTGAGACCGTGATTCCTCAGCTACAACAATGGCTCCATTGTTATCATAGTACAACTATACTGGATTAGAAATGCTTGGAATCACGTCAAGTTCAGTAATGAACTTCTTGATCCAAACTGCCTACACGACAGCATTAAAAATACGATACACTTAGCATCAATTGTAGAATTCGCTGCAATACATTGATCCGAGCTCTTCCAGATCACTGCAGTCACATTGAGACAAAATTGTGTAATCCCAAAATTGCGAACTATAATCATCCTTTTCCTATTAGGAAATAGCGTCACTGTATCCTCTTACAGTGAGCTCATCTTTCCTCCATAATCCAAGAATATATATTCTTAAGCCCTTTTCAAGTACTTAAGAATGTCTATTGACACTCACCCAGTGTCATTCACTTGGATTTAGTTGATATCTTCTACTAGTGCTAAATGCACATAAGACATCAATCTAAGTATAGAACATATTGCTCACTTAAGCCTGATTGATATCCACTACAAGTGTTGAATGCACATTAGATATCAATCTTAGCATACAAGATGGATCCACTTGCTAAAGCATGTGGGATCTTCTTCATTCTATCTCTCTCACTGTGTGGTTAAGGACACATATCCTTACAGAGATAGACACCATATGCCGTAAGAAGAAATCCCTGCTTGGATTTTTCTATACTGAATGTGTTTAGTACCTTGTTTATGTACTCTAATGTAGTTTGAGCAACCTACACAATCTATCACGATAGATCTTTATTCCAAGGATGTAGGCTGCTTCCCCTAAGTCCTTCATGGAGAAGCACTTGGATAACAAAGTCTTTACCGACTGCAAGTTCGGTATATCATTCCTGATTAGAAGTATGTCATCGACATACAACATTGGGAATGCTATTGCGCTCCCACTCACTTTCTTGTAAACACAGGGCTTATCTTCATTCTTGATAAAACCAAATTCTTTTACGGCTTCATCAAAACGAATGTTCCAGCTCCTTGAAGCTTGCTTGAGTCCATAAATGGATCATGCTACTTGCATACCTTATTAGCTTGACTATCAAGAACGAAACCACCAGGTTGTGTCATATACACATCCTCCTCAAGGTTTCCATTCAGGAAAGTAATTTTGACATCCATTTGTCAAAATTCATAGTCATGATATGCAGCAATTGCAAGAATCATCCGGATGGATTTAATCATGGCAACCGGCGAAAAGGTTTCTTCATAGTCAATGCCATGAATTTTTTTGAAACCTTTGGCAACTAGCCGTGTTTTATAAGTATGGACGTTGCCATCCATGTCAGTCTTCTTCTTGAAGACCCATTTACACCCTATGAGTTTTACCCCTTCAGGTGGTTCCACCAGAGACCACACTTGGTTTTGGTACATGGAGTCCATCTCAGATTTCATGGCTTCAAGCCATTTAATAGAATATGGATCCGATATAGCATCTTCGTAGGTTCTGGGTTCATCGTCTTGGTAGACCAGTACATCACCATGTTGAGTCACGAGATAATCGTATCTCTCGGGCTCATGGCGTACTCTCCTAGATCTACGTAGCTCCTGTGCTACTTGAAGTGGATTCACTTTGATCAACAAGTTGTGGAGTAACCTCCTCATGATGCTCAACCACTTCCTGTGGCACATCATCCCGTTCTTCGTCTAGTATATCTTGTGGTTCTAGAACTTTATCAAGTTCTAATTTTCTTCCACTAGTACTTCTTAGAAAATATTCCTTTTCTAGGAAGACACCAGTTCGAGCAATAAAAATTTTGCGCTCTTTTGGGTGGTTGAAATAGTATCCTTTAGTCTCCTTTGGATACCCCACAAATATACATTTATAGGATTTTGGGCCCTAACTTGTTCGAAGTCAATTTCTTAACATAAGCTTCTCAACCCCAAATCCTTAGATAAGACAAGTTGGGCTTTCGCCTACTCCATAGCTCATATGAAGTCTTATCTACAGACTTTGACGGCACACAGTTTAAAACATGAGTCGCAGTCTCTAGGGCATAATGCCAGAATGATGCAGGTAAATCACTAAAACTCATCATGGACCTAGCCATGTCAAGTAATATCCTATTCCTCCTTTCTAACACTCTGTTGTGTTGGGGTGTATAAGGAGGGGTGAGTTGTGATACTATCTCACATTCCTTCAAGTACTTCAGATATGTCTAGCTTAACTTGCCAAAGTTGGCATAGTTGTCATTTTGAGATTATCCTTGTTGTCTTTCTTAAGAACATATTATCATGAAACAGTTCCATAAAGAATATTATTTATACTCAAGGACATTAATCCATAAGTAAACTAATATTCTCATTTGTCCTAAGTGGACACAAAAATATAATTTCTAGAAACTGAAGAAAAACCATAATAATCCACAAGTTCCAAGAAACAAGTCCATCGGCTAAATCAGATGATAATATCCTACAGCACGTGCTTTATTTCCAACTGGTAGGTTCACCTCTCCCTTGGTGAGAAATCTACTCTACCGTAGTTCCTACACATCAATCAAAGGTGAGAACCACATCTTGTGTCAACTAGATGTTTACGGCGAAGTTAATCTCAAGAATGTACCTGACGAAGAAGTAACATTCTTCTTCCCTTTTGCTCGGAATGGCTTCAACCAACATTAATGTTTCTGACATTTTCATGCTTGACTCAGTAGCCTTTAACAAATCCAGAAGCTTGGAAAGGGTATTCTTCTTATCTTCCTCAATAAAGTCATAGACGAATTGAGAATAAGAATCTAGCAAAGACTATAATATTAGGTTTATCACTAAACCTTCATTAAGTCCACATCCCAAAATCTCGAGCTTGTTCATATACTCGATCCACTTAAGTATATGATCGCCAATTTTGGTACCCTCTTCCATCCTACACCTGAATAACGACCAAGACACCATATGCTTCTCATTTCTTCCAAGAAAATGAAGAATAGAAGCTAAATCCATTTTCTGGCACTGTTGTCCCAGTAATGGTGCCATTGATGCAAGCACAATGTATCAAGTAATTTCGGCTTTTGCATCATGTGTATGCTTCACATATACATACCCAGTCTCATGGATATAACTATCAGTAGGCTCTGGTGATAGAGCTTGCTCAATGGTGTATAATCTATTGCTTGACTGAAGTATATTATTCATACTTCTATACCAGTCAACGAAATTTTCACCATTCTATTTCTCTCCTAGTTCGATGATTTGTCGCAGTGATGTTGGGATCATTTTGCTCAAATTTAAGTGAATCTACAAGTGCAGAAAAATAACTATTATTACCATGTTCATTATTATTGTTTAATATGGTCTTTTATTAAACGAAGCTCCCACTATTTTACTTTTGTCAATGGCCCTCACCATTAACTCGGGAAAGCCTATCGATTTTCCTAGTGGACCGAGATTCCCATCCTACCCATTTCAAACCTTCGCTTTGGTGAACAAGCCAAAATGAGTTGATTAGGTAGGCCAACAAACTTAATTCACACTAGTTGATAGCTCCTACTATCAACCTCAAATGTGAAAAAGCCAACAAGCCAATCACATAATCCAATGGACTCTGCATGCCATCATCCTCAAGTGTGATTCTCAGTATCAGGAGAGTGGACACTACATGTCACCACGTACACACAATATGTGTACTACTCTACTATGCCTATGACGCGTGTTTATCAATCTTCGCTTTGGCGAACAAGCAAAACTGTCATTTAAAGTTTCCAATCACCATTAAGGAAAGCTCTAATGCATTTTAACCTCCCACTGGTAGAAGTGTACCCTTCGCTTTGGCGAACAAGGTTTCGACGAACAGTGGTTTGATTAAAACCATGGTAATGGAAGGCTTTCGTGACTTAATATACTTTGATTGAGGGTTTTGTTATTTAATGTCTCACCAGATTATTATCTTTGTTAGAATGACATTGTTTGGCATATTATTGAACATTCAACCTTATCATGCATTCTAAACAAAATATTAAAACGTGCCGGTACATGGCCCAAGTAAAGCCGATTTCCTCGAGCCTAGAGGAATCGGTGGGTCACCTAGGGGTCCTATAATAAACATCTCGAGTCTTCAAGTATGGTTGCCTCATTCTTTCCTCCATCTTCAAGTACATTACAAAACTTTTAAATTTACAAAAGAATAATAATACAAAATTCTTTACACCAACCAATTTAGAAACCTCGATTTACATTCGAGGGGAGTTAGATGAGAAGAGAATGTACATCAAGAAAGAGGAGAAAGGCAGGACACGCAGGCCCTATTTAATAAAATACAACCATACATACCCAAAAATATTTAAAACATTCACCCTTAGGTCTAAGGCTCATGTACGGGCACCATGCAATATACAAACAAGTACAAAGCATACATTTCAAAAACAATCAAATTTTTGAAATTAGTGGGTTAATTACAATTTACCCCTAACAATTTGCAGATATTATTTGGTCCAAAAGTTTAGAAACTTTGCATTTTGGCCCTTACACACTCGAAAGTGCGCTCGCTGCAGCGATGAGTTAGATTGTCGCGACGTGCGTTGATTACCTGACGTTCACACTTAACGTACCTTCATCGCGGCGATTTGGTACAATGCTCGTCCAGAAGACGATCGCCGCGGCGAGCGTTGGTTTCGTCACTAGTGCCAGCGTGAACAATGCTCACTGCGACGATGGGTTATATCGCCGCGGCGAGTGTACACAGATCTGTAGCTCCGGATATGTTCATACAGTAAGCAAAAACACTCTAAACGGATTTTGCAATCAATCAAACACATTGATCTCAACAAAAATCCATCATGCAATTAAACCAAACTTGTAGTTCATCAACAAATCAGATTAACTGATTAATCAATTTTTGAAAAACATGATTTAAGGTAGATTTTATAGGGCAACATTATATCATCAAATACATGTTATCAGCCATCCAAATAAAAATTGTAAAATTCAGTACCCTAGGCTCTGGTACCACTGTAAGTAAACGGTCCCATACATGCAGCGGAACAAAAGAAAATTAATAAAGAGATCATTTTCATGAGCCAAGATCAAGGGTATAATTTTACAATTCATATTAAAATAAAATCTGCAGAAAAATAAATCTAAGTTTAAAGAAAACAAACGCACGTTGAAGGCTCTTCCAAATTTGTCAACGAATGTTTTGCTACCGATCCAAGTGTAGGATCGAACCTACGTAGTCCACACGAAGACAATCTCAAAAGAACCAAAAAGGGATTTGCTAGATCCTCTTTGGCTTCAAGATTAAGAAGAAAGCAAATCAATTAAATTGATTTTTAGGCCAAAAGGTGTTGCTGCCATGGGAGAGAAAGAGAGGGGTTGTGTGTGTTTTTAATTTCAAAAGAAATCAATTCATTAAATTAATTAACACACACTTTTCCTTTTATAGTTAATTAAGTTGCCCTAATCCCATATGGAATAGGCTTGGGCTCCAACCCAAAAGCCCCATGTTGCCAAACACTCCCAATTTGATTTATTTTATTTTCAATCATTATCTTAATTAAAATCAATTAATATATATTTAAATATATATTAACATTTAACAATAATGATAATATATTTAAATATGTGCGAACACACATTTAAACGTAATTTCACTTATTTAATTTTTCTAACAAATTAAATAAAGGCTACGACCTCAACAAATTTAATTGCACTATGGAATTACCAAAATACGCTTTCGCCTTAAAAGATGAAAACGCCCTTCTTTCTTCTTGGATCTTAAATTATCTTCTATGTGTGTGACCCATAAGCTCCTCATCATATCAGTAGTGTACAGTATCACGATTAACACCAAATAATCATCTTACTAATACACAAACCAAGATTGGCCCCTAGCAAGGCATCATGGCCACCTGATAGATTCAGATTCAGCAAAGTAGCTACCTGTCAACGATATGGTTACCGTGCAATTCGATCCTTTCATCATACGTTATCTCGACGAGACGAAGGCATAGAAATAGTGTCAACCTTCGGTTACTCTCGATATTAGGTATTCAGTTCCTGGACCAATGACCCTTATTATAAACTGGATAGAGCAACAACTCAATCCTATTGTGGCCACGGTTTTAACGTCATTGCCATATACTGAATTGCACCATAAGATAACTTCTCCCGTACCTGGGAGTGATGAATCCTCTGTCAATCCACCATAGTCTTTATACACTCCTTGATGCAGCCAATCACCACCGTATTGACAGCTCCGAAAAGAACTGGGTTAGGCTGGTGTCAAACTACACCAATCGGTGCACAAGGTGTTAGTAAACGGTCCCGTATACGCAACGGAAACAAAAATAATATAACTCAGGGATCGTTTACATGAGCCAAGATCAAAGGTATAATTTTACAATTTTATCATAATAAGAATCTGCAGAAATTTTAAACATGAGTTAAGAGAAACAAACGCATGTTGGAGGCTCCTCCAAATTTGTCGACGAATGTTTTGCTACCGATCCAAGTGTAGGATCGAACGTGTAGTCCACACGTAGACAATCTCAAAAAGAACCAAAGAGAGATTTGCTAGATCCTCTTTGGCCTCAAGATTAACAAAAAAACAAAAACAAAAAAACAAAAAAAAAAAAAAAAACAAAATCAATTGAATTGATTTTAGGCTAAAAAATGTGCTTTTCCAAAAGAGGCTGCTGTATTTTTTCAAAGAAAAATTATATATCTTTTAATTAACAAATTTTTCTTTGTATAGTTAATTAAGTTGCCCTAATCCCATATGGAATAGGCTTGGGCTCCAACCCAAACGCCCCATGTTGCCAAACACTCCTAATTTGATTTATTTTATTTTCCATCATTATCTCAATTAAAATCAATTAATATATATTTAAATATATATTAACATTTAACAATAATGATAATATATTTAAATATGTGCGAACACACATTTAAACGTAATTTCACTTATTTAATTTTTCTAACAAATTAAATAAAGGCTACAACCTTAGCAAATTTAATTGCACTATGGAATTACCAAAATACGCTTTCGTCTTAAAAGATGAAAACGCCCTTCTTTCTTCTTGGATCTTAAATTATCTTCTATGTGTGTGACCCATAAGCTCCTCATCATATCAGTAGTGTACAGTATCACGATTAACACCAATTAATCATCTTACTAATACACAGACCAAAATTGGCCCCTAGCAAGGCATCATGGCCACCCGATAGATTCGGATTCAGCAAAGTAGCTACCTATCAACGATATGGTTACCATGCAATTCGATCCTTTCATCATACGTTATCTCGATGAGACGAAGGCATAGAAATAGTGTCAAACTTCGGTTACTCTCGATATTATTTATTCAGTTTTGGACCAATGACCCGTATTATAAACTGGATAAAGCAACAACTCAATCCCACTGTGGCCACAGTTTTAGTGTCATTTCCATATACTGAATTGCGCCGTGAGATAACTTTCTCCCATACCCGGGAGTGATGAATCCTCTGTTAATCCACCATAATCTTGATACACTCCTTGATACAGCCAATCACCATCATATTGACAGCTCTCAAAAGAACTGCATTAGGCTAGGGTCAAACTACACCAATCGGTGCACAAGGAGCTCCGGTGATCTAAAGTCTAAGGATCACATGCACCACCATTCGTTAGAGGATCTGTTCCATAGACACTGGGGTTACCATCCAAATGGAATGCTCTGGTGGGCGGTCCAGTGAACTTGCTGTGGTGTAATCGCCTACAACAAGCACCCATGTGTTGCACTAGGTTGTCACCAAACAACCTTGACAAGTGTGATCACCACCGCTTTCGGACAGGTCGCTTCAACACTATGATAGCCTTACCGTATTATCTGTGCCCTTACTTTAAAATAATACTAGGGCTACAGAAGTTTCTAGAATGGCCACCATATGTGCTCATAGGGTTCTCACTATCAAGATTTGAAACACTTGATACCCTCGTCATGGTTCTACCATTCTAAGGACATATATCAATACATATTGCAATAATAATGATTTACGCAATATAGAATAAAATTGTCTTTTATTGATTAATGAACATTATTACAAAGAGACAATTCCACAATAATTGATTGGCTCTAGGCCACCTACTCCAACAAAATTATCTTCTATGCATGTGACCCATAGGCTCCTCATTGTACCAGTAGTGTATAGTATTGCGATTAACACCAATTAATCGTCTCACTAATACACAGACCAGGATTGGCCCCTTGCAAGGCATCATGGCCACCCGATAGATTCGGATTCAGTAAAGTAGCTGCCTGTCAACGCTATGGTTACCGTACAATTCAATCCTTTCATCATTCGTTATCTTGATGAGACGAAGGCATAGAAATAGTGTCAACCTTTGATTACTCTCGATATCATCTATTCAGTTTCTGGACCAATGACCTATATTATAATCCATGTAAGAACAGCATGCATGCACGAAGAGTGGTGGAAATGGAGAAGAAAGCATAAAAGGATGGATTCAAAAACCGTTTTTCATACAAAGCATGGAAATGAAATTATACCTACTCCTTTGCTTTGGATTGATGAAGATTAGCTTCAAAAGGATGAAACCTCCACACTTTAACACCACCTTGAGAGATTAGAGAGTGGCCGTGCGTTTTGTAAAACCCCCTCCAGTCAGGTATCCTCTGAATATCCCTCAATGAGAATCCCGAGGATACATGTCTGGAGAACAAGTTGTATTTAGAAAAATCCGTATAAGGATAATAATATCCAAAACATGCATATAAAATATCACGCAGGATCTAAACTTATAATTTACAAACTTTAAGAAATTACACAATCAAAACATATTTATAGGGTGGAAGCTTCCAAAGGTATTTCACAAATATTTATCATTTACATTATTTACATCAAGATAAAAACATCGAGATGACAATAAATCATCTCCCCTCACGTGTAGTCCCACTGTCTCTAGCATCCCTCGCTTCTAGTCTACCTGCAAAGCAATCAACAATGAAAGGGTGAGCGCTAATCGCTCAGTAAGGAATGATCCGTTTCATTCTGAATGTACTATTTGATCTTTATTTAAACATATTTATTAACGCATCACTTATCTTTTACATCTAGGGATACTTTCTCTTTTATTACTAATTCATATGCTTTTCATCATTTTATCCAATGGCTATATAAACATCAATGTGTACACATACAAATAAGTATGTAAACATAGTTCACACACATCACATGTCATGACATAACATCTTTAATCATCTAACATGAGTATAAATCATCTCATGATGTAAATAACATCATAACTCATGTAATACAACTAAATGCTTATGAAACCTTTAACGTCTAGCCGATCGGACCTTTCTTAGCATCTTAAGCACTTCATGTCATCTAGCCTCAAATTTCATCTAGAGCTCATATCATCGGGAGCCGTGCTTATGCGTTATTTAGCATCTAAAGCATATATTCATCTTTCCTCAACCGGTATACGAGGATATGCTTACGCATTTTCCATCATGTCTATATGCATCTCTATCATGTATATTTGCATCTCTAACATCTTATGGCATGTAAATACATATTTTGGTGGGCTTAATATTTTTAATTCATCTATGGATTATCAACCCATTTACATTACCTCTTGCTCACATACATCATCTTAAAACATGTATTACATTGCATCTTCATGCCATTTCATAACATTAATCATGCATTGACATCATGACCATGTATATCTTTCAAAGATCATCTAACTAATGGGTAAACATTAGTACATGGCATAATTACAATAATACATTAATAATCAATTCATAATCATAAGAATTGATTATGTTAAATCTTAAACTTTAATAACCAGTTTATGCTTCAGGCCATTTTTCATCCTTTTATCAAACAAATTGGCTCTTGGAATAAGCATAAAAGTTATAGATCTGTGTCTTAGCTTTCTAACGCTTCAAGAATCATCTCATTTAGATTTTTATAACTCAAGTTATGGTCGAAATACTGAAGTAGGGTTAACAAAACCCCTAAGCCCACTAAATCCGAATTTTCATATTAACTATGCCACATCAATTCCTATTGACATTAACCAATAGGTTAACTTATGGATCAAATAAACCTCCCCTTAATAGTCTTTAACATCTTAAAGGAAGTGTAAAATCTCATTCCCATAATAATCCATTATTGCTATAACATTATAAGCTAATACAAACAACATCAACACTTCTAATAGCAACCATTCAGCACCATGTGGCCTCCAATACTACAATTTTTGCCACAATCAGTATCCACACTTCATTTTCTTCAATCAAAAATCACAACTCATAAAACATAAATGCAATAACTTCATGTATAATGAATTCAAGGCAATAAGTAGAATAAATGAGTTCAACTACACTTGCCATCAACTAATTCTATGCCTTAAATCTTTAATTTAAGGTTTCATAAAAATCTACAAACCCTAGCATAAACCCTAAAATCATGGAAGGTTCTTCCTTACCTTTTTAAAGACTTCCTCCAACAAATCCTTTGCCTTTGACTTCTTTTACACCTTAATCCTACATATATAACATTATACCTCAACATCTGCCTCAAATCTTTAAATCACATCAAAACTAGGGTTTTTAATCCTTACCTTAAACCCTTCAAATTGAAGATCCAAGGCTCCTATTTTGTTCTCCTTGAAAAACTAAGCAAAACTCCTTTAAAACTTAGAGAAAGAAAGCTTGTTTCATGGAAGATTTGAGAGAAAATGGAAGAAATGTTGAAGAAAGGCTCTCTCTCCTTTGGCTTGAACGAATTTCATCTCATTTATAGGAAAATATTTCATTTATTTTCCAAAATTATGCAATTGGCCCAATTATTTTAATTGTATAACTCATAAGTCCTTAATTCTTCATATAAGGGCATTTTGGTCATTTCACACTAGACATAATTATTACTTAATTAATGCCATTAAATGCAATGAAGCCTACTCATCCTTGACTTTTTCAATGCTTATCCAAAGGCAAAATAACCATTTTGCCCCTAAGCCTCTCTATGGATAATTGATTCATACCGTTCCGAATGAATTGACTATTTTGCCCTTAGTTAGATTTTATGCTTTTTAACATAAAATTAACATCTAAAGGACTATTTTGAGTTAGGAACATACCTTTGATATCTTGGGTATTACAGGTTTGAGAGAGAGTTTCTTGTTTGTGTTTTGTGAACAAGTCAAGAATGAATAAAAATGCAACCTTTTGCACTTATATATACTTGGGCAATTTCGCAATTATTTATTTTTCACTTCCAACCCAATAAAATCTTATTTTATAAAGGGACCCCACGAATTTAATATGCTACCCTTTGAATAATCAATATTATTCAAGGGCCTATGTAAACTAAACTAGTTTACATTAATCAACCCATAAATTTACCCTTTTTACCCTTTAACTATTAAAAGGTTATTTTTGTTCATCTCATTAATCTTAACACTTTAAGATATAATAATTAAATATAATTAATTATTGCTTGACCATTTTAACCCTTAAAATGTCACAAATAATTTTCTATGTAACTATTACTATAGAAATCCTGTTATTACCCTCGGAAGGTGCTAGCCCTCTTCGGATAATCATTTCTCTCATCCTTCTCTAACTTCTCAAGGCTATTGGTGTGACCATGTAGGTCCACCATGGATTAGCCGTGAGCTGGTTCTAGATGAATTTGAAAACCTGTCCGGAGGCCCAACGACTATGGTAAACATCTAGCAATGTGCCATAGTCCCTAAACCACGATGAAGAAATAGTTCATCGAACCCATTTTAGATCATACGTACCATGCAGGTAAATTCCCTCCATTGAGATATCCTGATCGAGCACGGAATTCATGGAACGTCAAAATCCTAAACTTGATCTTCTACCGAATCATTGATGAGTATGTCCGGAACTTGTCATCACAAAGTTGCTTTTGTATGACTAATAATAGACTTTGGACAGAGATTCTATTTTCTGACATTTATTGATGTTCGTCTAGGAACTCGAATTCGGATAGAGTCAGCGATACTCCCGATCCTATATTTTCGAGTCAATGGATCCCCTCTTGACCATCGTTCGTTTCCGCATATGAACAACGCATGACCAAATAGGCTTTATTGTACGAAACATGATTAGTCTCGTACTTATACACCGTATGAACCATACGCATCCATATCGGATCCGACTATAATGTCTCAGGTCAAAGGAACTACATCGTGCACTGATATAGCCAAACGATAAATCATTGACTATATGCTTTTCCAAGTGATTTGTCGTTATTCGGTCACGTTCAAAAAACAGTTCACCAACCGTTAATCCATACCAATGGCCCATGACATGACTATCATCGTCATCCGTACTTATATCAACTCATAATATCTTTTGAAAGCATCCGATATGCCTACTATGCAATATAGTTGCCCAAATTATATTGCTTCTGTAGGGAACCCTTTTGGATAATTCATTTATCCGATTAAATGGATTATTTGGACAATTCATATACATACTTTATTTTAAATGCATGACTGAATAAAGGAAGCAATTTACATATATGAATTGAAGAACTCTTTCTTATATTATTTATGCTATATATAGATACAAGACAAAATGCTCTAAAACTGACAACACGAATGGTTTCTAGAGCATACACTAATATACACTAACAATCCGAATAGAGCAACAACTCAATCCCACTATGGCCACAGTTTTAGTGTCATTGCCATATACTGAATTGCGCCGTGAGACAATTCCTCCCGTGCCCGAGAGTGATGAATCCTCTATCAATCCACCATAGTCTTGATACATTCCTTGATGCAGCCAATCACCACCGTATTGATAGCTCTGAATAGAACTGCTTTAGGCTAGTGTCAAACTGCACCAATCGGT
This sequence comes from Pistacia atlantica, assembly GCA_026229545.1. NCBI lineage: Eukaryota > Viridiplantae > Streptophyta > Magnoliopsida > Sapindales > Anacardiaceae > Pistacia > Pistacia atlantica. The sequence continues at coordinate 12,733,793 of CM047908.1, forward strand.
GCACAAGGCGCTCCGGTGATCTCAAGTCTAAGGATCACATGTACCACCATTCATTAGAGGATTTGTTCCATAGACACTGGGGTTACCATCCATATGGAATCCTCTGGTGGGTCAGTCCAGTGAACTTGTTGCGGTATATCCGCCTACAACAAGCACCCATGTGTTGCACCAGGTTGTCACCAAACAACCTTGACAAGTGAGATCAGTCACTGCCTTTCAACAGGGTTGTTCAACACTATGATAGCCTTACCGTATTATCTGTGCCCATTACTTCAGAATAATACTGGGGCTACGGACGTTTCTAGAATGGCCACCATTTATGCTCGTAGGGTTCTCACTATCAAGATTTGATACACTTGATACCCTTGTCACGGTTCTACCATTCTAAGGACATATATCAATACATATTGAAATAATAATGATTTACGTGATATAGTATAAAATACCTTTTATTGATTAATGAACATTATTACAAGGAGTCAATTCTACAATAATTGATTGGCTTTAGGGCATCTACTCTAACAGGCATGCCCATTTAAGCCATTTGGGCTTTATGCACGGAGTTCAGATGTTCAGCCTCCTCTATGAATTCATCCGTCAGACCTTCTACATTAGTCCACATTGGCGGGCTCTGAATGAGATTTCTAACTTTACCTTACAGCCCCGTAAACCTTCTTGGATGAATAGTGATGGTCGTCTGAATGGGGGTATGCTCATTTAAGCCCTTTGGGCTTTACGCACAGAGTTATGATGTTCAGCCCGCTTCCATGAATTCGTTTGTCAGACATTCTACATTTTTCAACATCGACGGTCTCTGAATGAGATTTCCAATGGTATCATATAGGCCCCGTAACTCTTTCGGATGAGAAGTTATGGCCGTCTGAATGGGACATGCTCATTTAAGCCCTTTGGGCTTTATGCACGGAGTTTTAACGTTCAGCCCGCTCTATGAATTCATCCCCCAAACAGTCTAATTAGTCCATATTGATGGACTTCTGACAGGCTCTGAATGAGATTTCCAATGGTATCTTATAGGCCCTGTAACTCTTCTCGGATGAAAAGTTATGGCCATCGGAATGGGGCATGCTCATTTAAGCCCTCTATGTTTTACACACGGATTTCTGATGTTTAGCCCGCCCCATGAATTCATCTGTCGGACATTCTACATTAGGCCATGTTGACAAGCTCTGAATGAAATTTCCAACGGTATCTTATAGGCCCTGTAACTCTTCCAGGATGAACAGTTATGGCTGTCTGAATGGGACATGCTTATTTAAGCCCTTTGGGCTTTACACACAGACTTCTGACATTCAGCCCACTCCATGAATTCATCCGCCAGACATTTTACATTAGTCTAAATTGATGGACTTCTGACGGGCTCTGAATGAGCTTTTTGACTGATAAGTGCTTGAAAATACACTTATACTTAGTGGTTTATAGGTATCATTTTTTAGAAATTAGGATCAATTCGTATGAATTAACTTAATTGTTTCATAAATGCACTTTTCGAGATCACGAGTATTTTTGTTGTGTTTTCAGGGAATAAGGCTCAAAAATAATATTCGGATGAGAGATGATGTTGGCGAGAGAATTTGTGATGGCTGGAAACAAACGGATCGAGAATCGGAGTTGAATTGAAGAAGTTATGGAAGTTGAAGTAAAGAGAAGATTCTAGATTATGTTGCAGCTTGAGCACGAGGTATTTTGAGAATATCTTGAGCTGTAGAACTGGGATTAAGATTATTCTTGGACCGTTGGACAAATGATTCAAAGGGCTATATTTCATATGTTTACCACTTTTCCAAATTTCATCGTCATCGAGTTCAAAAATCACTATCTATGAAGAATAGTGGAATGATGCGGGAAGTGTTAGTAAACTGTCCCGTATACGCAGTGGAAACAAAAATAATATAACTTGGGGATGGTTTACATGAGCCAAGATCAAGGTTATAATTTTACAATTTTATCATAATAATAATCTGCAGAAATATTAAACATGAGTTAAGAGAAACAAACGCACGTTAGAGGCTCCTCCAAATTCGTCGACGAATGTTTTGCTACCGATCCAAGTGTAGGATCGAACCTGTGTAGTCCACACGAAGACAATCTCAAAAGAACCAAAGAGGTATTTGCTAGATCCTCTTTGGCTTCAAGATTAAGAAGAAAAAGAAATCAATGAAATTGATTTCAAGGCAAAATCAATCTGCCGTGGGAGTGTCAATATTTGGGGTGTGTGTTTTTCTTTTTCAAAGAAAAATCTTTTTAATTTAATTAACACACTTTTCTTTTCCTTTTTATAGTAAAAACAATTTTCCCTAATCCCATACGGAATAGGCTTGGGCTTCAACCCAAACGCCCCATGTTGCCAAACACTCCCAATTTGATTTATTTTATTTTCCATCATTATCTCAATTAAAATCAATTAATATATATTAACATTTAACAATAATGATAATATATTTAAATATGTGCGAACACACATTTAAACGTAATTTCACTTATTTAATTTTTCTAACAAATTAAATAAAGGCTATGACCTCAGCAAATTTAATTGCACTATGAAATTACCAAAATATCCTTTCGCCTTAAAAGACGAAAACGCCCTTCTTTCTTCTTAGATCTTAAATTATCTTCTATGTGTGTGACCCATAGGCTCCTCATCATATCGGCAGTGTATAGTATCGCGATTAACACCAATTAATCGTCTCACTAATACACAGACCAAGATTGGCCCCTAGCAAGGCATCATGGCCACCCGATAGATTTAGATTCAGCAAAGTAGCTACCTATCAACGATATGGTTACTGTGCAATTCGATCCTTTCATCATACGTTATCTCGATGAGACGAAGGCACATAAATAGTGTCAACCTTCGGTTACTCTCGATATTATTTATTCAGTTTCTGGACCAATGACCCATATTCTAAACTGGATAGAGCAACAACTTAATCCCACTGTGGCCACAGTTTTAGTGTCATTGCCATATACTGAATTGCGCCGTGAGATAACTTTCTCCCATGCCCGGGAGTGATGAATCCTCTGTCAATCCACCATAGTCTTGATACACTCCTTGATGCAGCCAATCACCATTCGTATTGATAGCTTTGAAAAGAACTGCATTAGGCTAGTGTCAAACTACACCAATCGGTGCACAAGGCGCTCCGGTGATCTCAAGTCTAAGGATCACGTGCACCACCATTTGTTAGAGGATTTGTTCCATAGACACTGGGGTTACTATCCATATGGAATCCTCTGGTAGATCAGTCCAGTGAACTTGTTGCGGTGTAATCGCCTATAGCAAGCACCCATGTGTTGCACCAGGTTGTCACCAAACAACCTTGAAAAGTGAGATCAGTCACTGCCTTTCGATAGGGTCGTTCAACACTATGATAGCCTTATCGTATTATCTGTGCCCTTACTTCAGAATAATGCTAGGGCCACGGACGTTTCTATAATGGCCACCATATGTGCTCATAGGGTTCTCACTATCAAGATTTGAAACACTTGATACCCTCGTCATGGTTCTACCATTCTAAGGACATATATCAATACATATTGCAATAATAATGATTTACACGATATAGAATAGAATGCCTTTTATTGATTAATGAACATTATTACAAAGAGTCAATTCCACAATAATTGATTGGCTCTAGGGCACCTACTCCTACAGGAAGAAGACCTGTAGCTACTGGGCCGCGGCACACTTTTTCCAGTAGCTACTGTGCCACAGCACAATGCCACGGCACAGTCACCACAGCTGGGAACTTTTAGCCCATTTTTGACTAGGAAAATAGGGTTTTAAGAGTCCTAAACTAACTAGAATTAAGGAAAACAAAACCCTAACTGTTGTGGGATATAAATAGAAGTCTTTTAGCATTATTTTAGGGAATTGTTTTGGAGATAAAAAAAACGAGAGAACAAAGATTATTGGAGAACTGAAGAAAAAGGGAAATTAAAGAAGGCTCAGAGAAGAATAATTGGAGGAGATCATCATCAACTTCATTAATCCAACCAAGTTTCACTAAGTTTTTCTTGTTCTTTGTTATTATTATTTGTTATGAATAATACAATGATGTTCTCATATTTCTTCATGAAGAACTACTTCTTTTGTGATTGAGGGTGATTTCAAAACCTTAGACATGTCTTGTGTTCAATAAAATCTGCATCTTTTTATCTTTTGATCCCTCTTGGTTATGTGATTATTTCTCTGAAAATAGGGTTTAACTAGATTCTTCTAATTGTTTAAGCGGCCAATTAAATCGTTAGGATTAATCTATTAATGTCAATTTAGGTTGTTTAGTACGGAATCACTTTATTAACCTAAATAACTAGTGGTAAAGTGTATGCCTGCATACATGGGGGGTAATCACTCGAGATAACTAAACCTACCATACGAGTTTAGCCTTGATTCAATAGGTCTCTCGCAACTTAATGCTTTTATTACTTTGAATCTAGAGATCGTATCCTAGGTTATCTAATAAATAGGGAATTGGGTTATGACCGTGTCTGATCCAACGACTCAGTAAGGAGAGATAGAACTTATCAACGTTTGGTATTTTCTGAGTTGATGTGATTAAAAGGGTAGAAAGTTAAAGAGTGCTTTTATTTTATGTAATTCATGTCTAGTGGTGGAGAATAAAACTTCAATCTAGTTTCTCTTATTGATTTCTCTATCATCATTAACTGCTTGATTTACATTGTTTGCTTTGAGTTCGTTTTTAGTTTTTGGTTGATAATTCCTGACAAACCCCGTTAGAAGTAGATAATTAATTAAGTTCACAAATCCTTTATGGGAAACACCCTTTCTTGCTCTGTGCTACTACACGACTTTGCATTAGAATCTAGTGAGGTAAAATTAGGTGTTGCATTTGCACGCATCACCAACAGTATTTTATGGCCCCGTAACTCTACCCGGATGATAATTTATAGCCGTTTGAATGGGGCATGCTCATTTAAGGCCCTTTGGGCTTTACGCACGGAGTTCACGTTCAGCCCACTCCATGAATTGATCCGCCAAACCGTTTACGTTAGTTCACGTAGATGGACTTCTAATGGGATCTAAATGGGCTTTCCAACGGTATCTTATAGGCCTTGTAACTTGTAAAACCCCTCCCTAGCCGGGTATTTTCTAAGTATCCCTTGGCCATTAAGAACCTAGAAAATGCACGCCTAAGAAAGAAGTTTATTTTAAAATCCTATTCAAGGAATGAACTTGTAGTTTAAAAACATTTTTTTTTTCTAAACTATAATAAGTTCATGTACAAGTCAAAAAATATAGTTTCCTTTCTTGGAGTAAATTATTAAATCCATAGTAATAATTACGAGAAACATACACACTTTACAAATTTTACTAGCAATTTGATTTCCTTTATTAACACAAACATATTTACTCCATTATATAACATGGACATATTTACTACATTATGAAATATGAGCACAATATATATACTAAATACTAGCAAAACCATTCAATAGTCATCATTAAAACATCCCTAATGCTCATAGCGTCCTTCAGAATCCTCTCTCAGCTTCATGCCTTAATCCTTACCTGTAAAACATTTTTAGCATTTCGTGGGGTGAGCGCTAATTGCTCAGTAAAGGAATATGGCCATTTAGAAACTATTAAGGTTCATTATACAGGTATATCACTTAGCACCTTACCTACCTATAAGACATGACCTTCATTCATTGACATTAACAAGTACATAATACATGTCATACACTTTGGACTTTTCTCATAAACATAAGTCATAACATAACCATACATAAAACAACATAGAATATATATGACTTATGCAATATTCATAAACATGGCATGCCTATTTCTTTTGTCTTTGTACTTGATGTTTTCATTAGTCTTTATTATCCGATCGATTCATTTGGAACCATTACCTTGTTTTTGGTCGTCACCTCAAAGGACTCATGGTTTCCATAAGAATTTCATTCCTTTAATCTTGGTTTATACCTCAAGAGACTCATGGAATTGATTCTTTAAAATTTCATAAATTTTTTCATAAGTCAACTAAATAAGCTATTAGTAAACAGGTCCCATATACGCTGCGGAAACAAAAAAATGTAATACAAGGATCGTTTACATGAGCCAAGATCAAGGGTATAATTTTACAATTTATATTAAAGTAAAATCTGCACAAAAATGAAACATGAGTTAACAAAAACATATGCACGTTTGGAGGCTCCTCCAAATTTGGCTATGAACGTTTTTGCCACCGATCCAAGCGTAGGATTGAACCCACGTAGTCCACACGAAGACAATCACAAGGAATTAAGGAGGGATTTGCTAGATCCTCCTTAGCCTTAAGAGTCAAGAAGAAGAAAAACTCAAAGTATTGATTTTAGGCAAAAATGAATCTACCGTGGGAGAGGAAAATGGGGCTGCCATGTGTGTGGTTTTCAAAGAGAAAAATTATGTGTATTTTAATTAACACACACCTTTTCTTTTATAGTAAATTAAGTTGCCCTATTCCAATATGGAATAGGCTTGGGCTCCAACCCAAACACCTCATGTTACCAAACACTCCCAATTTGATATTTTTATTTTCCATTATTATCTCAATTAAAATCAATTAATATATATTAACATTTAACAATAATGATAATATATTTAAATATGTACGAACACATATTTAAACGTAATTTCACGTATTTAATTTTTCTAACCAATTAAATAAAGGCTACGACCTCAGCAAATTTAATTGCACTGTGAAATTACCAAAATACCCTTTCGCCTAAAAAGAAGAAAACACCCTTCTTTCTTCCTGAGTCTTAAATTATTTTCTATGTGTGTGACCCATAGACTCCTCATCATACCGACAGTGTATAGTACCGTGATTAACACCAATTAATCGTCTCACTAATACACAGACCAAGATTGGCCCCTAGCAAGGCATCATGGCCACCCGATAGATTCGGATTCAGCAAAGTAGCTATCTATCAACGATATGGTTACCATACAATTCAATCCTTTCATCATACGTTATCTCGATGAGACGAAGGTAGAGAAATAGTGTCAACCTTCGGTTACTCTCGATGTTATGTATTCAGTTTCTAGACCAATAACCTGTATTATAATTCGGATAGAGCAACAACTCAATCCCACTATGGCCACAGTTTTAGTGTCAGTGCCATATACTGAATTGCACCGTGAGATAACTTCTCCCGTACTCGGGAGTGATGAATCCTCTCTCAATCCACCATAATCTTGATACACTCCTCAATGCAACCAATCACCACCGTATTGGCAGCTCTGAAAAGAACTGCGTTAGGCTAGTGTCAAACTACACCAATCGGTGCACAAGGCACTCCGATGATCTCAAATCTAAGGATCACATGCACCACCATTCGTTAGAGGATTTGTTCCATAGACACTGGGGTTACCATCCATATGGAATCCTTTGGTGGGTCAGTCTAGTGAACTTGCTGCGGTGTAATCGCCTATAGCAAGCACCCATATGTTACACCAGGTTGTCACCAAACAACCTTGACAAGTGAGATCAGTCACTGCCTTTTGACAGGGTCTTTCAACACTATGATAGCCTTACCGTATTATCTATGCCCTTACTTTAAAATAATATTGGGGCTACGGACGTTTCTAGAATGGCCACCATATGTGCTCATAGGGTTCTCACTATCAAGATTTAAAACACTTGACACCCTCGTCACGGTTCTACCATTCTAAGGACATATATCAATACATATTGCAATAATAATGATTTACGCAATATAGTATAAAATGCCTTTTATTGATTAATGAACATTATTACAAAGAGTCAATTCTACAATAATTGATTGGCTCTAGGGCATCTACTCTAACAATCTCCCACTTGCACTATAGCCAATCATTCATGTATTTAATACCAAATGATCTCAAGTGCCTTTCATGCTTCTGCCGCGACAGAGGCTTTATCACTGGATCTGCGAGATTGTCGTCCGTATGCACTTTACTAATCTGCACGTCTTTCCTCTCAACTATCTTTCTGATGAGATGGAATTGTCTAAGTATGTGTCTAGGACTTTTGATGAGACTGCGGTTCCCTAGCTTGAGCAATTGCTCCATTGTTGTCGCAATAGATGTCTATAGGATCAACAATCGTAGGAACCACACCAAGTTCAGTAATGAACTTGGTGTGACAATGCAATATACTTAGCCTCCATTGTAGAGTTTGCCACAATGCTATGCTTGGAGCTCTTCCAGCTCACTACACCGCCATTGAGACAAAATACAAACCCTGATTGCGATCGATAATCATCTTTATCCGTTTGGAAACTAGCATCATTGTATCCTCTTACAACGAGCTCATCTTCCCTTCCATAAACCAAGAACATATCCTTAGTCCTCTTTAGGTACTTAAGAATGTTCTTGACAGCCATCCAGTGACGCTCACCTGGATCCGATTGATATCTACTACTAGTGCTCAAAGCACATGAGACATCAATCCGATTACATAGCATGGCATACATGATGGATCCAATTGCTGATGCATATGGAATCCTCTTCATCCTATCTCTGTAATGCTTGGTTGAGTGTTTGCCTTCAAATTGGTTGAGATTTGAGGAATTTTGGATTTGCAGTCTTCGCTGGGGCGAAGGGTAGTCTTCGCCGTGGCGAAGTTGGCTTTGAGTAAGGCGGTGTGGGCTCTATCTTTCTTCGCCGGGGCAACGAAAGTTTCTTCGCCGTGGCGACGAGCTGACTAAAACGTGTATTGAGAGTTCTAGATATTTTTTCCATAAGGGTTAAATGACCATTCTACCCCTAATTAGTAGGAAAAGTGAGGGGTAAAATGTAAGGAAATTTCATGCAGAATGGGTTAGTATGGGGGTGTGAGTGTAATGAATCAAAGGATATAGATGGAAATTTTCAAAGAAGATCAAGGGCAAAGTTGGGAAGTGTTGATTTTCTCATGAACTAAAAAGGGCTAAGTGTAATAAACCCTTCATTTCATTCTTCTCCACCGCCATATCCATTCTCTCAATTCTCTCCATTTTTGCTTTCAATTGTTCCAAGATTTCTATGGGATTTAAGAGAGCTTTTGAGTAATTTTGAGTAGAAATATCATCTAAAGCATCCTAAGGTAAGGATTCTTGCTTTAGATGTGAGTTTCTTATAGTTATATTGAAGTCTTATATGGTTGTTGTTGCTGTTGTTTTGAGTTGTAGAGAGAAAACAGACAATAAGGGAAAGGAAAAGTGCTAGAGAAGTCACTTTTTCACAAGGTAAGTAAATTCAACCAAGTTGAGATTTGAATAAGTTTTTGAGTAGAAATTGAGTAAAGATATATGCATGTATGAGTTTGTATTATGCTTGTTGATGAATTGAATTGAGATGAGTATTCATGTTGAATTGTTGGAAGTATTTTCTTTTATGAGAAGTGTTAAGATTTTATGATGTTGAGTGAGTTTTGATTGAGGTTGAAGGAAGATTTGAGTAAACTTTATAGAAGTGTTTTCCTTTGACAGGGATTTAGAGTGTATGAGGGAGTTTTTCTCCCATTTTGGATGATTAAAGATAAGAGAAAAGTTATAGTTTAAGTAAAGCTTTATATGAACTTGAATTGTATGATGAAATGCTCAAGAGAAGCACGAGTAAGAGTATAAAGCCTTAATTTTTGCTACATAGCATAAATGCTTCTCATAAGTGCATTAATGAGCATGAGTCATCTATATGCATTAATCATGCAATAGTTATGCATTAGAAAAAAGAGAGTAGAGAAATTGAGTTTAAACTACTCTAAGAGTGGAGAGAAAGAAAGAGTATGAGCACTAGAGAATAAAGGGAAAGTAATGCTAGATAAGAGAATAAAGTAGGTTGTGCGATGGGGAACCCGTGAGTAATGGGTAGAGTATTCCCGCATGTACACCACATTGAGAGAGCAGCATGAGTATCAGAGAGAAGTTGTGTAGCCCGTGAGAGTGCATGCGGATGAGGGCTGTACCCGAGTTTACCCGAGAGAGAGATTATGTACTCACATGGCCAAGGGTTCCGAATCCATGCATAACCGAGTCCGATCGACTAGAATGAGTACAATTCACGTAGAGTGGGAGTGAGTCCCAGCTGTGCCTCCTGTCAGATGGGGCCATGACTTACTAAATAGAGTTAGTAGAAAAGAGTTACGAGAAAGAGAAAACAGAAAGATTATAAAAGGGAGAGTAAACTAGACTTGTAAGGAAAGAATCAGAGAGAGAGTTACGGGGATAGATGAGTAGATGATTTACTTATTGAGCCTTAGTTGTGCTCACCTCGATGTTTTCTATGTTTTGCAGGATCTAGGTGAGGACATGGTCGGATAGGCATCGTTAAGGTGAAGAGAAATGGCTACACTATCCACCTTGTTTTTGATGCTTTTGTACATGATATAACTTTTGTGTAAAGAATGTGGATGTTTAATAAAAGAAAAAATTTGCACCCAACTATTTATACTATTTTACATGTATTTTACTGTGCATATTTTATGATAATACGAGTAGAAAATAGTCGTTACAATCTCTCTCATCTTGTGTTTTAGGACACAATTCCTTAGAGAGATAAACACCATGTGACATCGGAAGAAATCCCTTCTTGGATTCTTCCATACTGAATCTTTTTAGTACTTTGTCAAGATATGCACTCCGACTTAGGCCAAGCAACCTACGCGATCTATCACGATAGACCTTTATTCCAAAGATGTAGGCTGCTTCCCCTAAGTCCTTCATGGAGAAGCACTTGGATAACCAAGTCTTTATCGACTGCAAGTTCGGTATATCATTCTCGATCAGACGTATGTCAATGACATACAACACTAGGAATGCTACTGCGCTCCCACTCACTTTCTTGTAAACACAGGGCTCATATTTGTTCTTGATAAAACTAAATTCTTTTACGGTTTCATCAAAACGAACGTTCTAGCTCCTTAAAGCTTGCTTGAGTCCATAAATGGATCTCTGCAACTTGCATACCTTATTAGCTTGACTATCAAGAATGATACCATCAGGTTGTGTCATATACACATCCTTCTCAAGGTTTCCATTCAGGAAAGTAGTTTTGACATCCATTTGCCAAATCTCACAGTCATGATATATAGCAATTGCAAGCATAATTTGGATAGATTTAATCATGGCAACCGGCGAAAAGGTTTCTTCATAATCAATGCCATGAATTTGTTTGAAACCTTTGGCAACCAACCGTGCTTTATAAGTATGCACGTTGCCTTTATAAGTATGCACGTTGCCATCTATGTCAGTCTTCTTCTTGAAGACCCATTTACACCCTATGGGTTTTACCCCTTCAAGTGGTTCTACTAGAGACCATACTTGGTTCTGGTACATGGAGTCCATCTTAGATTTCATGGCTTTAAGCCATTTAACGGAATCTAGATCTGATATAGCGTCCTCGTAGGTTCTGGGTTCATCATCTTGGTAGACTAGTACGTCACCACGTTGAGTCACGAGATAACCATATCTTTTGGGCTCATGGCGTACTCTCCCAGATCTACATAGCTCCTATGCTGCCTGAGGTGTTCACTTTGATCCACAAGTTGTAGAGTAACCTCCTCATGATGCTTAACCACTTCCTGTGGCACATCATCTTGTCCTTCGTCTAGTATATCTTGTGGTTCTAGAACTTCATCGAGTTCTACTTTTCTCCCACTAGTACTTTTTAGAAAATATTCCTTTTCCAGGAAGACACCAGAACGAGTAACAAAAATTTTGCGCTCTTTTGGGTGGTAGAAGTAGTCTCCTTTGGTCTCCTTTGGATACCCCACAAATATACATTTATAGGATTTTGGGCCAAGCTTGTTCGAAGTCAATTTCTTAACATAAGCTTCGCAACCTCAAATCCTTAGATAAGACAAGTTGGGCTTTCGCCCACTCCATAATTCATATGGAGTCTTATCTACAAACTTTGACGGTACATGGTTCAAAACGTGAGTCGTAGTCTCTAGGGCATAACCCTAGAACGATGCAGGTAAATCACTAAAACTCATCATGGACCTAAGCATGTCAAGTAAGGTCCTATTCCTCCTTTCTGACACTCTATTGTGTTGGGGTGTATAAGGAGGGGTGAGTTGTGGTACTATCCCACATTCCTTTAGGTACTCTGAAAACCCTGAGCTTAACTATTTACCTCCTCGATCCGACAGAAAAGGTTTAATACTTTTGCCCAACATATTCTGTACTTCATTCCTGAATTCCTTGAATTTATCAAGGGCTTCAGATTTATGTCTTATAAGGTAGACATAACCATATCTACTGAAATCATTAGTAAATGTGATGAAGTATGAATATCCACCTCTGGCCTTAAATGTTAGTGGACTACATACATCACTATGGATGATGCCTAACAGCTCAGTAGCCTTTTCACCTTGTCCTATGAAAGGAGACTTGGTCATTTTGCCTAAAAGGCATGACTCACATACCTTAAATGACTGAAAGTCAAAAGGGTCCAAAACTCCATCCCTTTGAAGTTTTACAATCTTATTAACATGACACAATCTACAGTGCCAGAGATATGTCTGGTTTTGATCGCTATGTTTAGCTTTCTTGGTTTTAATATTGAGAATATCTTTATTGTTTAAATCAAGAACATACAATCCATTATATAACCTTGCAATTCTAAATAGAATACCATTCAAACTAAAGGACAACAATCCATTAGATATCTCAAAATGATACCCCATATTATCCAAAACGGATACTAAATAATATTTCTAGAAATAGAAGGTACGTAATAATAGTTATGCAGTTCCAACAATAAGCCCGTAGGCAAAGATAAACAGTAAGTCCCTACAGCCAATGCAGCCACATATGCTTTATTTCCAACTCGTAGGTCCACCTCTCCCTTGGCGAGCACTCTACTCTGCCTTAGTCCCTGCACATTAGTACAAATGTGAGTACCACATCCTATGTCAATGACCCAAGATGTTGAGGGAGAGAAGTTAATCTCAATCATAAAGATACCTGAAGTCGTAGCCTCTGACTTCTTCTTGCTTGCGAGGAAAGCCTTGTAGTGTTTCCTTCAGTGGCGAGGCTTGCCACAAAAGAAGCAGACTACCTTGCCCTTCCCTATGCCACTCTCAAGACCAAGAGCAACCTGTCCTTTGGGCTTGGGTTTGGGTTTAGCCTTAGCCTTAGCCTTAGCCTTAGCCTTACCCTTACCCTTACCATTACCATTACTTTTATTGGCATCAACCAATAAAACAGGTTTGGACTTCTTCATGTCCTGCTCTGCAGTCCTCAGCATGTTCAAAAGTTCTGACAGGGTTTTCTCCATCGTGTTCATGTTGAAATTCATTATGAATAGAGCATAAGAGTCAGGCAAGGATTACAGAATTAAAACCACTTGTAATTCTGCATCTAAGCTACATCCCAAAGTCTCAAGCCTCTCTATTTACTCGATCATCTTGAGCACACGAGGGCCAACTTGGGCTCCTTCAGTCAGACGACTCCTAAACAGTGCTTTCGACACCTTGTACCTCTCATGTCGAGCATTTGTCTCGAAAAACTCCTTGAGGTGTAGAAAAATGGAAGCAGCATCCATATTCTCATGCTGCTTCTGTAGCATAGGTGTCATCGATGCTAAGATCAAGCACAGAATGTTATTAGCATCATCAAGGAATTTTTGATAGGTATCCTTTACTTCCTGAGTGGCATCAGGATCAGGCTCAGCCATGTATGGCTTTTCAAGGATATACAATTTGTTTTCTGACTTGAGTATAATCCAAAATTACGATACCAATCAAAGAAATTGGATCCATCCAACCTGTTTTCTTTTTCGATTATCGATCGCAGGTTCATAATGCTCATTTTGGTGAATCTACAATTGCAGAAAAGATAAAGTTATTATAAAGTTCATTATTGTTTAATATGGTCTTTTATTAAATGATGCTCCCACTATTTTACTCAAGTCAATAGCCCTTACTATTTACTCGGGAAAGCCCGTTGGCTTTCCTAGTGGATTGAGATCCCATCCTACCCATTTCAAACCTTCGCTTTGGCGAACAAGCCAAAATGAGTTGATTAGGTAGGCCAACAAGCTTAATCCACACCAATTAATAGCTCCTACTATCAACCTCAAATGTGAAAAAGCCAACAAGCCAATCACACCATCCAATGGCTTAAACCATTTTCCTCAAGTGTGATTCTCAGTATCAGTAGAGTGGACACTACATGTCACCACGTACACACAATATGTGTACTACTCTACTATGCCTATGACGTGTTTATCAACCTTCGCTTTGGCGAACAAGCAAAACTGTCATTTTAAGTCGACCCATCACCATTAAGGAAAACTCCAATGCATTTTAACCTCCCACTAGTAGAAATGTACCCTTTGCTTTGGCAAACAAGGTTTCGACGAATAGTGGTTTGATTAAAACCATGGTGATGGAAGGCTTACATGACTTAATATACTTTAGTTGATAGGTTTGTTATTTAATTTCTCATCAGATTATTATCTTTGTTAGAATGACATTGTTTGGCATGTTATTGAACATTCAACCTTAGCATGCATTCTAAGCAAAAATTAAACGTGTCGGTACATGGCCCAACTAAAACCGATTTCCTCGAGTCTAGAGGAATCGGTGGGTCACCTAGGGGTCCTGTAATAAACATCTCGAGCCTTCAAGTATGGTTGTCTTGTTCTTTGCTCCGTCTTCAAGTACATCACAAAAGCTTTTAAATTTACAAAAAGAATAATAATACAAAATTCTTTACATCAATAAATTTAGAAATCTCGACTTACATTCGAGGGGAATTAGATGAGAAGAGAATGTACATCGAGAAGAGGAGAAAGTTAGGACACGCCTATTTAATAATTTATACAACCATACATACCCAAAAATATTTTAAAACATTCACCCTTAGCTCTAAGGCTCATGTATCGGGCACCATGCAATATACAAACAAGTGTAAAGTATACATTTCAAAACAACCAATTTTGAAATTTGTGGGTTAATTACATTTACCCCCTGACAATTTACAGATCTTTAATTTGGTCCAAAAGTTTTGAAACTTTTGGTTTTGGCCCTTGTGCACTTGGAAGTGCGCTTGCTACAGCGATAAGTTAGATTACCACAGCGATTTGGTATAGCGCCTGTCCTAAGGACGATCGCCGTGGCGAGCGCTGTTTTAGCATAGCGCTCATCCAAAAGCATGATACGCCATGCATGCTAGCGCCGGTTTCGCTACCAACGTGAGCGTGAATAATACTAGTTGCAGTGATGGGTTATATCGTCGTGGCGAGTGTACACAGATCACGTAGCTCAACAGAATACATTCATACAATAACCATATACACTTTAAACGGATTTTGCAATCAATCAAACACATTGATCTCAACAAAAATCCATCAATCATTATACCAAACCAGCAGATCATCAACAAATTAAAATTAATCGATTAATAATTTCTTAAAATATGTTTTAAGGCAGATCTTATGCAGATTCAATATGGCAACATATTATCATCAAATACATGTTATCAACCATAAACATAAGAATTGTAAAATTTAGTACCCTAGGCTCTGATACCACTGTTAGTAAACGGTCCCATAAACACAGCGGAAACAAAAAAATATAATACAAGGATTGTTTACATGAGCCAAGATCAAGGGTATAATTCTACAATTTATACTAAAGTAAAATCTGCACAAAAATGAAACATGAGTTAAGAAAAACATACGCACGTTTGGAGGCTCCTCCAAATTTGGCTATGAATGTTTTTGCTACCGAGCCAAGTGTAGGATCGAACCCACATAGTCCACATGAAGAAAATCACACGGAACTAAGGACGGATTTGCTAGATCCTCCTTAGCCTTAAGAGTCAAGAAAAAGAAAAATCAAAGGACTGATTTTAGGCAAAAATGAATCTGTCGAGGGAGAGGAAATGGGGCTGCTCTGTGTGTGGTTTTCAAAGAGAAAAATTATGTATATTTTAATTAACACACACCTTTTCTTTTATAGTAAATTAAGTTGCCCTATTCCTATATGGAATAGGCTTAGGCTCCAACCCAACACCCCATGTTACCAAACACTCCCAATTTGATATTTTTATTTTCCATCATTATCTCAATTAAAATCCAATTAATATATATTAACATTTAACAATAATGATAATATATTTAAATATGTGCGAACACATATTTAAACGTAATTTCACTTCTTTAATTTTTCTAACAAATTAAATAAAGGCTACAACCTCAGCAAATTTAATTGCACTGTGAAATTACTAAAATACCCTTTCGCCTAAAAAGATGAAAACATCCTTCTTTCTTCCTGAGTCTTAAATTATCTTCTATGTGTGTGACCCATAGACTCCTCATCATACTGACAGTGCATAGTATCACGATTAACACCAATTAATCGTCTCACTAATACACAGATCAAGATTGGCCCCTCGCAAGGCATCATGGTCACCCGATAGATTCGAATTCAGCAAAGTAGCTACCTATCAGCGATATGGTTACCGTATGATAATCATATTTTACACTATGATTTTGCATTGAATTTTGATAGGATTTAGGATACTTTTCATACAATTTCGGCCATAATTGCTACCTAATTCTATTAATTTGTCTTTGCAGGCCTAAACGATGATTTTTAACATAAAGGATAGTTTTGAGCGTAAATTATGTACCTTGAGCTTGGAAAATCAGAATGACCTGAATTAAGAAGCTTTGGAAAGGTAAGAAGAAGAGCTACAACTTTCATGTTTTGGGTTTTTGCTAATTCTGACTGGGCAAGGGAGAAACCTTGGCTTGAAGTCGTGAAAAGTATGCTGGGAACTGAAGAAAAAATGTCTTTGGACATGCTTCAGTATTTCTGCCATAACTTGAGCTGTAGACCTTGGATTGTGCTGATTCTTGAATTACCAGAAATATAATTGAAAGGGCTACAATTCTCATGTTTAACACTTTTCCAGATTCAGACTCTCTCATACTCAAATTTGGCCCGAAATTCTTCGCCACTGCGAAACCTGCATCAGATTTAAAAATAAAACGACGCATTTTGGCTTGCTAAGGCTTCATCCTTAAGTGAGAGAGGTATAAATTAGAGCAAAAGGGAAGAGAAAAGAAGCTTGGTTCGTCATTTGGGAGGCAGTTCATGGAAGGAGAAGATTATTGAAGATTTGGGCTTCAAATTAGAGAAGATTTCTCCATCTTTTACTTGTTTTTCAATGATGAATCTTGATTCAGTTGGTTTTTGTTATTTTATTTCGTTTTTGTGTATGAACTGAGTTGTTTAGCTAGGGTTTGATGTAACCTTGATACAATGATTCAAATTTATATGAATTGATTTACTTTGAGTTTTAATTTCATGATTGAGTATTTATCTCTTTGCTTAATGACTTTTGGATGCTTGATCACCATTCAAATGTGTGTTGTTCACAATGAGACTAAGAAGTGATTTGTGATTGTGCCTCTTGAGATAAATACCATAGATTAAGCAAACGCTAGAGATAGGTTTAGCGATCTATGAAATCTAGATAGAATTCCATAAAGCTTAAAAGACTTTAAACTATTAATCTTTAATTTGTTGGGTGCGGAAGCTTAATAGGGATAAGTAGGGAAATGTAGCCTGAGAAGGTATGTTTTACGACTTAGGGAATTCGATTTTCAATCAAGGAATTAGAACTTGGGTAATAGATTCTGTGATTTGGGTTAGCATATCTAGGTGAAATCAACACACTAGCAATTTTTTTAGCATTGTTTAATTAGTTAAGTTGTTGGGGTTTTGCTTTAATTTCATTATCATTCATTTATATTTTGTTAATTTGTATTTAATTTGTTAATTTTCCATCAATCCAATTTATTGTTGCTTCAATTAGGACTTAAACTAGAGAAATGGATACTTAGTAACATTATCCTCATGGGAACGATACTCACTCATCACTTTATTACTTTGTGCGACTAGTGCACTTGCTGTTTATGCATGTTGTAGTTACAACGCATCAAGTTTTTGGCACCGTTACTGGGGATAGTTGATTATTAATATTGATAGTATCTAGTGTAGTTCTAAATTGAAGCTTTTATTTCATTTTTTTAGTTAATCGTAAATATTGTATAGTCTTAAGTATGAGAAATGACATTACCTCTTTCATGCAAGGCAACGATGAATCATTATATGAAGCTTGGGAGAGGTACACGGAGTTGTTAAGGAATTGTCCACATAATGGTCTACCGTTTTGGAGACAATTCCAAACATTTTACAATGGGTTGCTACCACATATTCAAACTATGGTAGATGTGGCAACAGGTGGAGCCTTAAATAACAAGACCCCAGAAGATGCTTATGGATTGCTTGAGGTGATGGCCAACAATAACTACCAAGGACCTAATGAGAGAGCAATGTCGAAGAGAACAATGGGTCTACATGAAGACGATCCGTTTGCCACATTATTTGCACAAACTACATCACTTCAAAGCCAATTGGGAGGTATGAATGTAAATTCTATTCACTCACCTTTTATAACTTGTGAATTTTATGTAGGAAACCATGGGAGTGTGGAATGCCAAGATGGAAACCAATTAGTCTTCTCAACAAACGAGCAAGTGAATTACATGGTTAGTTCACAAAGGCTGCAAAATGACCCCTTCGCCAATACCTACAATCTTGGTTTGGGAGAATCACCCAAATTTGTCTTGGAGCAATCAAATCAAAGGACAGTGCCAAACCATCAACCAGTGGTGAATCATCAACCTTGTGAGCAAAGAGTGTCAAAATTGGAAGATATATTCGAAGAGTTCATGCAAGAAACCACAAGTTTTATGAATGAGACAACGCTCAAACTTCAGAAATCAAGGAGTGTCCATTCGAAATTTGGAGGTTCAAGTGGGGAAATTGGTTGAACATTTGACAGAGAGATCTCAAGGTTCTTTGCCGAGCACAACGGTCATAAATCCTAAAGAACAATTAAATGTCATAACATTGGGGAGAGGTATAGTGTTGGAGCAACCTCACAATGAAGAAAAGTTGGAAGAACAAGAAGACAAGACTAATGAAGAGGAAAATCTCAAAGCGGAAAGGTGTGCAAGATACTTAGGGGAATTTCAACCTAGCAACTCACCTCACAAGGAACAATTTGAGGAATTTGGTGTAAATGCGCACAAGTCAAAATTGGTGTTGGAAGAGACTCCAAACATTGGACTCAACCAATCACCACTCATCTCAAGTACGCATATACGAATTTGAAGTTCCAAAAAGATGCTTATGAGAATGTCCGAAATTCCAAAGGAAAGACCAAGAGGTGGCAATGGGAAGTGAAGCACCCCACAAGGATTCAAATTGACGAAGGACCATGGGAAAGTCAAGCTTCCAACTATAAACAAGTGCTTCTTGGAAGGCAACCCAAGTCTTTTCAATTGTTTTTCATTTCATTGCTGTTTGAATTTGTTTAGTTTTCTTATGATTTTGAATTAATTTTAATTTATGTGTTTTTGGGTGTTTCAGGTGAAGTTTGAAGCTAAGGAAAAGGAAAGAAAATGCTACAGACATCACCGGGGCAAAGAAGTATTCTTCGCCACGGTGAAGCACGTCGTATGAAAATGAGTTGAAAAGTCCCAGACTTCACCGCGAAGAAGATTGTTCTTTGTCGGGGCGACGTAACCTGAAAAATGATACAACTTCTGTATTTTTTCGCCTCGGTGAAGAATTTGTCTTAGCAGCTGTGAAACCTGGGTTTTAATTTATGTTGAACGAAGAACTTTGCCGTAGCGAAACCTGAGAATTTTTTTTTTAACCCACCTTCATTCTCTCCATTTTTGCGATTTCAAACCCTAGCCTCCAAAGATTTCTTTGTCTCTTCTTCAATTTCTCACCTTTTTCCCTAAAAAATTCTAGCACCATTCCACTCCCTTACCTCTTTAAAAAAATCATGTACCCTTCAATTGCCCCGATTTAACCCATTTTGAAGAAATTTTTAGCAACCCTTAGGTTTTGAAAATTCGGAGCTTTCTTTGTAATTTTTAATGAAATTGGAGCAATTGAAGGTTGGAAAGCTTGGGCTTCGTAAGGTTAAGAGTTTTTATGCAATTTTTTTGTTCACTTTCAATTGTGGATTTGTTTTTGTTGAAAAATTGCTTGAATTTATTGATTGTGGATGTTGGTTGAGAATTTGAGGATTGAGTTGATTGTGGAGTGTAGAAATTGTTGATTTTGAGTTAATTTGGTGTTGAGGAATGTAACGGACCGCCTGGCTCTGACCTAATACTGTCCGGCCCAGCTCACCTAGGCTAGCCTGATGGTCTCATGGTGCTTCCCATTTGCCTATAGCCCTTTGGGCATGGGTTCGAGCCATGGGGGAGGCAAAGAAATCCCTTAAGGGGGGACAATACCCGCCTGTGGGTGAGCCGGGCTGACAAGATAGGGTCGAGCCAAAGTGGTCCGTTACAAGGAAGTTGGGTTTGTTGTGTTGAAGTGCTTTTAGCAAATTTGGGAGTTGTGTAAAGAGGAAGAAGTAGAAGAAGATTGAAGCTTGAAACACTTTTCTTTTTAGTTTTTGCTTTTATTTCTTTATGTTTTGTAAGTAGGAACTGATGTTGATTTCCTAGTTTTAAGCTCTTTATTTGTTTTTGTTTAGATTTTAGGTTTAGTTCAATAAGGTTGAGATCAGGATGTAATTCTTTCATATTAATTGGTGAGGGCATCTAACACATTTGGCACCATAGATTTCCAATTGTTTGACAGATGATGATGATGAGGAAGCCAAGGAATGGATGCCAAATTTTTGCATAAAAATCGGCCTTTACGGATTAATCAGGGGAGTATCTCATAACCTTTACTTTTTTTTCTATTCCTTGGATTTGCATGATGTGACATTGGGAACAATGTCATTTTAAGTTTGGGGGTAGGAAAAATTTGAGAATTTTTGTGTTTAGTTTGTTTGTTTGTGTGTTTCTTTTTGTTTTAAGTTCTTTGATTGTTATTTGTTTAGTGTGTTTTGTGTGTGTTGTGTTGTTGTTGCCTAGATGAATTGCATATGTCTATGATGAAACTAGAATTGTTGGGATATTATTTTTGGAAAATGTTAAGCATTGCTTCAAGTTTATGTTTATTGATTGAATTTTGATTGAGGTTTGTTGAGTGGTTCAACCACCATTTTCATTTATTTCGGTATGCTTAGAAACATTTTATGTGGTTAGGTGAAGTCTTGATAATGTTGTGGACTCTAGAACTTAGTAGAGAAGTGCTTGAGGCGAAATTCTAGGATTAGACATTGTTGAGGAAATGATTTAGGCATTTTTCGGAACATTTGAGCCTTTCCAACCGACCCCTAAATGAATCTTTCCCTAGTCACCCATTTGAGCTTTATGAGATTATCATTGCCTTATTTTCCTTGCAAACCAAAAAAAAATTGTCCAGTCCCTATACCCTAAACACTTTATCATACCCTTTAGGAGAATTATGGACCTAATGTATGACACAAAAGAGCTTTGAGAGGTGTGTGAATAAGTGATGGACCAAAATCTTAAGTTTTAGGGTTGCAAAAATGGCACGAAGAAGGGGCAAGAGACCTCAATGGTGTTGTAAATATTTGTTAATTTAAAAAAAAAAGAAAAAGAAAAAAAAATTCTTTAGTTCGATTCAAAATCAAAAATAAGAAATGCACAAGTTTGAGGGTTGTAAAATGGTTGATACTTTGATTGGTGGCTGAGAAAAAAGTGGAGATTGATATAGCTCTTAGTGTTTGCATGAGGAAAACCGAGTTCTCTTACTTTATTTATCCTATCCCTTTCCTTGGAGCCCACTACCCGAGCCTAATGTTATAAGCTTGCAAAGACCTTTTGATTCTTAGCGATGTCTAGTCTACATTAGTGGAGAGTAGTTCCATACTTAGGCTTATGGAGTCTGCCACCATTTGATAAACTTTAAATTTCTGCATAAAATAATTTGGGAAGTCGGAATGTGGATTGAAGTGGGGATCACCTACTCGGGGGACTAATAGAGAAAGATAGTCGATGCAACTTATAACTTCTTGGAGTGTTGAACATTTTCTAGTAATAATTTTTCAACAACCTTAGAGACTTGCATAAATTCTAGGCAATTCTTGTGTTGAGTTTGAGTCTAATTTTTGTTTGTTCCATTTTAGTTATGTTGTTTTGTGTTTTTGGTTGTTGCTTTTCTTTCTTTGAGTTTTTATTCCTTTTTGCTCGAGGACGAGCAAATCTTAAGTTTGGGGGTATTTGATAATCATATTTTACACTATGATTTGCATTGAATTTTGATAGAATTTAGGATACTTTTCATACAATTTGGCCCATAATTGCTACCTAATTCTATTAATTTGTCTTTGCAGGCCTAAACGATGATTTTTAGAATAAATGACAGTTTTGAGCATAAATTGTGTAACTTGAGCTTGAAAACTTGGAATGACCTAAATTTAGAAGCTTTGGAAAGGTAAGAAGAAGAGCTACAACTTTCATATTTTGGGTTTTTCCTAATTCTGACTGGGCAATGGTGAAAACTTGGCTTGAAGTCGTGAAAAGTACGCTGGGAATTGAAGAAAAAATGTCTTTGGACGTGCTTCAGTATTTCTGCCATAACTTTATCTGTAGACCTTGGATTGTGCTGATTCTTGAATTACCAGAAATATAATTGAAAGGGCTACAATTAATATGTTTAACACTTTTCCAGATTCAGAATCTATCATACTCAAATTTGGCTCGAAATTCTTCGCCGCGACGAAACCTGCATCAGATGTAAAAATAAAACGACGCGTTTTGGCTTGCTAGGGCTTCATCCTTAAGTGACAGAGGTATAAATTAGAGTGAAAGGGAAGAGTAAAGAAGCTTGCTTCATCATTTGGGAGGCAGTTCATGGAATGGAGAAGATTATTGAAGATTTGGGCTTCAAATTAGAGAAGATTTCTCCATCTTTTACTTGTTTTTCAATGATGAATCTTGATTCAGTTGGTTTTTGTTATTTTATTTCGTTTTTGTGTATGAACTGAGTTGTTTAGCTAGGGTTTGATGTAACCTTGATACAATGATTCAAATTTATATGAATTGATTTACTTTGAGTTTTAATTTCATGATTGAGTGTTTATCTCTTTGCTTAATGACTTTTGGATGCTTGATCACCATTCAAATTTGTGTTGTTCACAATGAGACTGAGAAGTGATTTGTGATTGTGCCTCTTGAGATAAATATCATAGATTAAGCAAACGCTAGAGATAAGGTTTAGCGATTTATGAAATCTAGATAGAATTCCATAAAGCTTAAAAGACTTTGAACTATTAATCTTTAATTTGTTGGGTGCGGAAGCTTAATAAGGATAAGTAGGGAAATGTAGCCTAAGAAGGTATGTTTTACAACTTAGGGAATTTGATTTTCAATCAAGGAATTAGAACTTGGGTAATAGATTCTATGATTTGGGTTAGTGTATCTAGGTGAAATCAACACCCTAGCATTTTTTTTAGCATTGTTTAATTAGTTAAGTTGTTGGGGTTGCTTTAATCTCCTTATCATTCATTTATATTTTGTTAATTTGTATCTAATTTGTTAATTTTCCATCAATCCAATTTATTGTTGCATCAATTAGGACTTAAACTAGAGAAATCGGTACTTAGTAACATTATCCTCATGGGAACGATACTCACTCATCACTTTATTACTTTGTGCGACTACTGCACTTGCTATTTATGCATGTTGTAGTTACAACGCATCACCGTACAATTCGATCCTTTCATCATACGTTATCTCGACGAGACGAAGGCATAGAAATAGTGTCAACCTTCGGTTACTCTCGATGTTATGTATTCAGTTTCAGGCCCAATGACCTGTATTATAATTCGGATAAAGCAACAACTCAATCCCACTGTGGCCACAGTGTTAGTGTCATTGCCATATACTAAATTGCGCCGTGAGATAACTTCTCCCGTACCCAAGAGTGATGAATCCTCAGTCAATCCACCATAGTCTTGATACACTCCTTGATGCAGCCAATCACCACCGTATTGATAGGTCTGAAAAGAACTGTGTTAGGATAGTATCAAACTACACCAATTGGTGCACAAGGCGCTCTGGTGATCTCAAGTCTAAGGATCACATGCACCACCATTCGTTAGAGGATTTGTTCCATAGACATTGGGGTTACCATCTATATGGAATCCTTTGGTGGGTCAGTCCAGTGAACTTACTGCAGTGTAATCACCTATAGCAAGCACCCATGTGTTGCACCAGGTTGTCACCAAACAACCTTGACAAGTGAGATCAGTCAATACCTTTCGACAGGGTCGTTCAACACTATGATAGCCTTACCGTATTATCTGTGCCTTTACTTCAGAATAATATTGGGGCTACGGACGTTTCTAGAATGGCCACCATATGTGCTCATAGGGTTCTCACTATCAATATTTAAAACACTTGATACCCTCATCACGGTTCTACCATTCTAAGGACATATATCAATATATATTGCAATAATAATAATTTACGCGATATAGAATAAAATGCCTTTTATTGATTAATGAACATTATTACAAAGAGTCAATTCTACAATAATTGATCGGCTCTAGGGCATCTACTCTAACATAAGCAATATGCATTACCATTATGAATGCAAACATATGGAATAACACCTCCCATGCTCCATCATACTATTCATTCACTTAACATATACCCTTGGCCAATTGCACAACCCATAAATCAATTTAGCAAAACTCCATGACATGAATATTCTCCTACTAATTTCCTTAACTTAATTCATTCAATTTCTCATTCAATACAAGGAATTTTAATAGTAAGATTATTCAGGGGTTTATTAGAATATAAAAAAAAGGGAATTTCCATTAAGAAGGTGGATGACATATAGTTCGTCAATTTTCAAGCAATTTTCCCTCACCTTCCAATTCGAATTTATTTTTGGCTAAAACATAAAAGTTTTAGGTCTATTTCTCAAATTTTTAATACTTCAGGAATCAACTCAATCAGACTTCTATAACTTTAGTTATGACCAATTCAGTGAAGCATGTACAGTGTAAGTCTTAAAAAGCCAAATCCGAATTCTATTCATTTTAACCATCTCACCTTCATTTTCACATTCATATCATTTGCCATATCATTATCAGTATAAAAGGCCACAAAACCTCCTTTTTTATAGAACCAAAAAGTGCCAAAACATCGTCCAACTACAAATCTCTTAATTGGCATAATCATCCTCCATATGCACACATACACCAATCAACACACCCATTTAAACCATCCATAACCAAAACATAGCATCACACTCATATTAACATAAATAAATGTAAGTTTCATAAACCCTAGGTGTTATCAATTGTAGTCATAAGGGAGATTTTTCCTTACCTTAGTATTCAAAGCACAAAGACACTCCTCCTTAGCTCCAAAGGTTCACCCTTTCTACCTTACATACATAACCACTTATGAATTTCTCTTTTAACTAAAAATCAGAACAACTAGGGTTTAAAACTCACCTTAAACATTGAAATTGAAGTTCTTAAAGTATGGATGGTGATCTCCTTCGAAACTCAACTTGAAATCCTATGAAAATTTGAGAAGAAAATGTTTGGATTAGTGGCTTTTATGGTGGATTTGAGAGAGGAAGAAGAAAATGATGCACTTGGTGTGTACAAGGTCGACTACTCTCTCTTAAAACCTTGTAGATATTTATTTCATTACTACTCTATTATGATTGGTCATTAAAAGTTAGAGATATGGGTCATTTGGTATAAATTTTGCATATAAGGGATATTTTGGTCATTTCTACTACAACATAATGATTAGCACTCATTTAATGCCATTTTACTTCTTTAAAACACTTAGTAATTAAGCAATCCCTTTAGGTAAAGGACTAATTTACCCTTGGTGCACTTATATGGATACTTAATTCATATGGATTTGTATGAAAAGACCATTATACCCTTGGTTACTATTTACGCAATTTAACCATATCAATCAACTTTATGACCATTCTACCCTTATTTCTCTTCAATGACATCACCCCTCACACTTTATAATGGCCACATCTCGAAATACATGCAAATTGACCATTCCACCCTTCCATTCAAAAAAAAGAAAATTACTTGAAAAGGTAAATTTCATACCTTAGGGCATCGAATAATAACATGGGGTTTACATAACTCTTCTCGGATGAAAAGTTATGGTCGTCAGAATAGGACATGCTCATTTAAGCACTTTGGGCTTTACGCATGAAGTTATTCATCCCCTAGAAATTCTACATTAGTCCACGTCAATAGACTTCTAACACGCTCTGAATGAGCTTTCCAATGGTATCTTATAGGCCCTGTAACTCTTCTCGGATGAGAAGTTATGGTTTCTGAATGGGATATCCTCATTTAAGCCCTTTTGGCTTTATGCACAGAGTTCTGACGTTCAGCCCTCTCCATGAATTCATCCACCAGGTGTTCTACATTAGTCAACATTGATGAACTTCTAACGAGATCTGAATGAGCTTTCCAACGGTATCTTAGAGGCCCCGTAACTCTTCCCGGATGAAAAGTTATGGCCATCTGAATTGGGCATGCTCATTTAAGTCCTTTGAGGTTTACACGCAAAGTTCTGACGTTCAGCCGTCTCCATGAATTCATCTTAGACATTCTACATTAGTCCACATTGATGAGCTCTGAATAATATTTCCAACGGTATCTTAAAGGCCCCCTAACTCTTCCCGGATGAAAAGTTATGGCCATCTGAATAGGGCATGCTCATTTAAGCCCTTTGGGCTTTACGCATGGAGTTCTGACGTTCAACTCCCACCATGAATTCATCCATCATACATTATACATTAGTCCACATCGACAGGCTCTAAATGAGCTCTCCAACGATATCTTATAGGCCTCATAACTCTTCCCGAATGAAAAGTTGTTGTCGTCTCAATGGGGCATGCTCATTTAAGCCCTTTGGACTTTATGCACGAGTTTTGACGTTTTCCCACTCCATGAATTCATTCGTCAAATATTATACATTAGTCCATGTTGACGGGCTTGAATGAGAATTCCAACGGTATCTTACAAGCCCCGTAACTCTTCCCGAAAGAAACGTTATGGCCATCTGAATGGGCTATGCTTATTTAAGAACTTTGGGCTTTAGGTACACAATTCTGACATTTAACCAGCTCTATGAATTCATTTGTTAGACATTTTATGGTAGACTACGTCAACAGGCTCTGAATGAGATTTCCAACGGTATCCTATAGGCCCCGTAACTCTTCCCAGATGAAAAGTTATGGCCATCTGAATGGGACATCCTTATTTAAGCCCTTTTGGCTTCACGAACAGAGTTCTGATGTTCAGCCCCTCCATGAATTCATCCAACAGATACTTTACATTCATCACATTGATGGTCTCTAAATCAGATTTCCATCAGAATCTTACAGCCCCCTAACTCTTCCCGGATGAAATGTTATGGCCGCTTGAATGGGGCATGTTCATTTAAGCCCTTTGGCTTTATAGACGGAGTTCTGATGTTCAACCCGCTCCATGACTTCATCCGTTAGACCTTCAATATCAATTTATGTTGATGGGTTCTGAATGAGTTTTCCAACGGTATCTTACAAGCCCCATAACTCTTCCCGAATGAAAAGTTATGGCTGTCTGAATGGGGCATGCTCATTTAGGCCCTTTGGCCTTTACGCACGGAGTTCTGATGTTCAAGCCTGTACCATGAATTCATCCTTCTGTAACGCCCCACTTGAGGTATGTAGTTATTGTTTCTTCTTTTGCTCTTATTTGAGTTGGTTTCTTGGTAATATTGTTTGATTGAGTGTTGTGTTGAATGCTTGCCCTGAAATTGGTTGAAAATAGAAGAAGTTCAGTGTGCCAAGCTTCACCGGGGCGAAGAGGTGTTGAAACCACGGGGAAACACTCTGGACAGTTTCACCTCGGCGACAGAAGCTTCCTCGCCGTGGCGACAGGCCGACCAAAATGTTTGTTAAGTTTTAGATATTTTCTTTCCTAAGGGCAATGTAAACCCCACGTTATTATTCCGATGCCCTAAGGTATGAAAATTTACCTTTTCAAGTAACTTTCTTTTTTGAATCGAAGGGTAAAATGGTCAATTTACATGTATTTCAAGATGTGGCCATTATAAAGTGTAAAGGGTGAGGTCATTGAAGAGAAATGAGGGTAGAATGGTCATAAAGTTGATTGATAAGGTTAAATGGCATAAACGGTAACCAAGGGTATAATGGTCTTTTCATACAAAACCATATGATTTAAGTGTCCATAAAAGTGCACCAAGGGTAAATTAGTCATTTACCTAATATAATTGCTTAATGGTTAAGTGTTTTAAAGAAGTCAAATGGCATTAAATGAGTACTTATCTTTATGTTGTGGTAGAAATGACCAAAACGCCCTTATATGAAAAATTTATGCCAAATGACCTTTATATCTAACTTTTATTGACCAATCACATTAGAGTAACAATGGAATGAATATTTACAAGGTTTAAAGAGAGAGTAGTCGGCCTTGGAGACCCCAAATATATCATCTTCTTCTTCATCTCTCAAATCCACCATAAAAGCCACTAATCCAAGCTTTTATTCTCAAATTTTCTTAGGATTTCAAGTTGATTTTCAAAGGAGATCACCATCCACCCTTAAAGAACTTCAATTTCAGGGTTAAAGGTGAGTTTCAAAACCCTAGTTTTTCTAAATTTTTTAGTTAAAAGAGAAATTCATAAGTGGTTATGTGTAAGGTAGAAAGGTGAAACTTTGGAGCCAAGGAGGAGTACCTTTGTGCTTTGAATACTAAGGTAAGGAAAAAAATCTCCCTTATGACTACAATTGATAACACCTAGGGTTTATGAAACTTACATTTATTTATGTTAATATGAGCGTGATGCTATGTTTTGGTTATGAGTTGTTTAAATGGGTGTGTTGATTGGTGTATGTGTGCATATGGAGGATGATTATGCCAATTAAGAGATTTGTAGTTGGACGATGTTTTGGCACTTTTTGGTTCTGTAAAAAGGGAGGTTTTTATGGCCTTTTATACTAAGAATGATATGGCAAAATGATATGAATGTGCAAATGAAGGTGACATGGTTAAAAATGAATAGAATTCGGATTTGGCTTTTTGAGACTTATACTGTACATGCTTCACTGAATCAGTCATAACTGAAGTTATAGAAGTCTGATTGAGTTGATTCTTGAAGTGTTAAAAATTTGAGAAACAGACCTAAAACGTTTATGTTTTAGCCAAAAATAAATTCGAATTAGAAGATAATGGAAAAATTGCTTGAAAGTAACGAACTGTATGGCCATCCACCTTCTTAATGGAAATTCCCATTTGTTTCTAATTCTAATAAACCCCTGAATAATCTTACTACTGAAATTCCTTGTATTGTATGAGAAATTGAATGAATTAAGTTAAGAAGTTTAGTAGGAGAATATAGTATGATTGAGCATGGAATATGTTAGTCCATATGTTTGCATTCATAATGGTAATGCATATAGCTTATTTAGTTGTCTTATGAAAAATTTATGAAATGTTAAAGAAGGAATTCCATGAGTCTCTTGAGGTATAAACCAAGATCAGAGGAATGGAATTCTTATGGAAACCATGAGTCCTTTGAGGTGACGACCAAGAACAAGGTAATGGTTTAAATGAATCCGATCGGATAACAAAGACTAATGAAACCATCAAGTATAAAGACAAAAGAAATAAGCATGCCATGTACATGAATATTTCATAAGTCATATATGTTCTATGTTATATTATGTATGATTATGTTATGACTTATGTTTATGAGAAAAGTCCAAAGTGTATGATATGTTTTATGAACTTGTTATGTTAAAGAATGAAGGTCATATTTTGTAGGTAGGTAAGGTCCTAAGTAATATACTTGTAAAATGATGTATAATAAACCTTAATAGTTTATAAATGGCCATATTCCTTACGAGCGATTAGCGCTCCCCACCCCGAAATGTTTTAAAATGTTTTGCAGGTAAGGATTAAGGCATGAAGCTGGGAGAGGATTCCGAGGGACGCTATGAGCATGAAGGGATGTTTTAATTATGACTTTTGAATGGTTTTGCTAGTATTTAGTGTAGTAATTATGTTTATATCTCATAATGCAGTAAATATGTCCATGTTATTATGGAGTATATATGTTTGTGTTAATAAAAGAAATCAAATTGCTAGTAAATTTTTGTCAAAGTGTGTATGTTCTCATAAGTACTACTATGGATTTCATAATGTACTCCAAGAAAGGAAACTATATTCTTTACTTGTACAATGAACTTAATATAGTTTAGAAATTAAAATGTTTTAAAATAAAAATAGATATATTTTTAAACTACAAGTTTATTCTTTTAATAGGATTTTAAAATAAACTTCTTTCCTAGGCGTGCGTTTTCTAGGTTCTCAATGGCCAAGAGATACTTAGGAAATACTCGGCTAGGGAGGGGTTTTACAGGCAATTTGACCATTCTACCCCTAATTAGTAGGAAAAGTGGGGAGTAAAATGTAAGGATTTTTCATGGAGAATATGTTGATATGGGGGTGTGTTTGTAATGAATCAAAGGATATAGATAGAATTCCCAAAGAAGAGTAAGGGCAAAATGGGAATGCTTGTGTATAAATTTCATTAAAAGGAATTAAGACTTAGCAAACCCTTCATTCTTCTTCTCTAACGCAACTCTCCTCTCTTGCTTCCTCTCAACTTCTCTTTCTTTTGATCAAGGAGTTTCAAAGGGCTTTTGTAGTGATTTGGGGTAGAAAAACAACCTAAGGCTTCCTAAGGTAAGGATTCTTACTTTGGTTGTGAAGCTTTGTGAGTTTTAGTATATATTGAATATTGAGGGTTTTTGTTCTTTTGGTTAAGAGTAGAGAAAAAGTCAAGCAAACCAAGTGAAAGGAAGAGTTAGTGAAGTCTCTCCATAACAAAGTAAGTAAACCCCAACCCAAGTTGAGATTTGGGAATTTTCTTGATTAGGGTTTTGATAGCACTTATGTATGTGTGTTATATATATGTTATATGCCATGTTATTAAGGCTTAAATAGAGATTTCTAGTACTTTGTGATTGTTTATACCTTTCAAATATAAGAAATGAGTTGTGGGTTGGAAAGGTAGTTTGAGATGGAATTGAAGGGGTATTGTGGAACCCTTTTTGGAAGTGTCTTTCTTTGGCAGGTTTTGTGGCTATGTGAGGGGTTTCTCCCCATTTTGGATGGTTAGAGAAAGATTTAGAATCATTGCTATAGTAGAGTTTTATAATGCACTTGAGTTGTTTGATGAAATGCCTAATAGAGGTTTGAGTATGAGTAGTGAACCTTAATTCTTGCAACATTGCATGTTGGCACTTCATAAGTGCATTAGTGGAGATGAACCATCCATATGCACTAATTGTGCATTGAAAAACGACCTAAGAAAGAGTAGGAAACTTTGTGCATGCAATTACTCTATGAGTAGAAAACTTAGTGGATACAACTACTCTAAGGGAGGGTAGAGAATGAAAAAATGCTAGAATAGAGTGAATGAGAAGAGTAGTCGAAATGGGCTGATGCTTTGTGATCATCACCCGACAGTTATGAGAATCGGGTTGATGCTTTGTGATCACCACCCGAATAGCCATTGGAAATGGGTTGATGCTTTGTGATCATCACCCGATAAGTATTAAAGAGGTGGATGCTTTGTGACCACCACCCGGTTAGTTTTTAGAGAAGAGGTTGATGCTTTGTGATCATCATCCGACATTTATTAGAAGTGGGTTGATGCTTTGTGATCATCACCCGACAGTGATTAGAGACGGGTTAATGCTTGGTGATCGTTACCCAAAAGTCATGAGAAATGGGTAGGTGCTAGGTGGACTCCACCCGATAGATACGAAAATCGAGTAGGTGCTTCGTGATCCCCACTCGGTAGTCACTAAGAACGGGTTGGTACTGTGTGAATTCCATCCGATAGTCATGGAGAGTGAGGAGTGTGTGTGAACGCCATCCGGCTGTACCTCCGGTAAGATGAGGCCATGACGTTTAGTAGAAACAGAAATAGAAACAGAAATAGTATAAGGAAAGAATTAAGAGTAATACATACGGGGACAGGCAGATAGAGGGTTTTACTTACTGAGCATTATTTTGTGCTTCACCCCATTATTTTTCCTTTGTGGATGCAAGATCTAGGTGTTGATGCAGTCGGAGGGGCGTCGGCAAGCGAGGAGCAATAGCTACACTGTTTCCCCTGTTTTGTCTTTTAAAAATGACTTTTTGTAAACAATACTCTTTGTGTATAAAAGACATATGACTTATAATGAAAAGAAAGTTTTTGGACCGCATTTTTTATTGTTATTATGCATACATTGTATTAGCTTACAGCAGTTGTTACATTTTTGGTATCAGTGCAAAGATTTTGGGATTGAACAGTGTACTATTCTCATCGCCACGACGTCCTATAACCGACTGTGTGAGTTAATTCTTTCCTTAAAGTAATTGTTTCTTGAGTTCATTGGTGTGATTATTTTGTAGATGAGGCGTAGTTATCGGAATCGTGGTAAGGGTGTGGTGAATGAAGGAGAACCTTCTAACCCACCAGAGTCTACGCCCCCTCCCTTGGATGAAGCTAGAATCCGGGGAATTATACAGCAAGTTATGGCAGAAACCCAGGGGAGAGTTGAAACCCCCGTACAGGTACCGCCTGTTACACATGTCGAAAGAGGACAACCGGTACCTCCCCCAGTACAAAGCAGAGTTGAACCGATTTACAGTCTTTCTACTCAACATCAACCCTCGAGTTTAATCTGAGATCCGGTAATACAGGAAGAGTGGCTTGTGTCGAGAGAACGAGCCACGGGTTTATTTCCCTATGTCGGGACCGAAGATCCGGTATCACGTTTCTTGTTTGGGATGATGCCCACCAAGGTTTGGTGGTAGGGAATTAATGGAAGAAACTCATGACGTGACAGTAATGACTTGGGAAGAGTTCAGGCAAGAGTTTGAGGCCGAGTATAGAACAGAGGACCAAGTCCATGAGAAGGTCCAAGAATTTATTAGTTTACAGCAAGAGACTAGTGCCGTGAAAGAGTACTCGGTGAAATTCAACTCTTTTGCAAGGTTTGCACCCGGAATAGTTAGTACTCCGGCCTTGAGAAGGGATAGTTTATGCATGGATTGAAGCCGGAGATAGCCCGGGATATAATGACAAGCTCCAACCCTCCTCGAAATTATAATGAGGCTTTGAGGCGGGCATTGAAGGCGGAGATTTTTGAGAATAAAATCTTCCCCGTAGGATCCTCGGCAGGGAGGACCAAAGGAGCTACCCACCCTCCAGCTCCCAGAGAGAGAAGCGTGAGGGTGTAAAAGGTAAAGA
Source organism: Pistacia atlantica (assembly GCA_026229545.1). Classification (NCBI taxonomy): domain Eukaryota; kingdom Viridiplantae; phylum Streptophyta; class Magnoliopsida; order Sapindales; family Anacardiaceae; genus Pistacia; species Pistacia atlantica. The sequence continues at coordinate 12,767,070 of CM047908.1, forward strand.
CATGAAGAATCAGAAAAAGAAGTTTCAGTATAGACAGAATAGAAAAGAGTGGAAGAATAAGCGACCTTGGACGGAAGGGTTTCCTCTTTGCCCTAAATGTGGGAGGAATCACCCAGGAGAATGTCTGAGGGACCAGAGAGTGTGTTATAGGTGCCGACAGCTAGGGCACATGATGAGAGATTGTAAAGCTCCTCTTCCACCAACCACTCAGAGTTCAGGAGGCTGCGAATGCCAGAGTGTTTCTTCCGTGGCACGGGGAACGACCGATCCCATCCGCTATCACTGGTCAGTTATTGTTTCATTCAGTCCCTTTATATGCTTTAATTGATTCAGGCGCTACTTATTCGTTCATATCTTATGGGATGCTTGAGAGATTAGGTTTGAAAACTACTAGAGCAACTCAACCCATTAAGATAGAGTTACCCGATGGGGTTAGTGTTCTGACTCAAGAGATTTTGTTAAGAGAGTCCTTAGTGATCCAGGGTAGAGAGTTAACAGTTGACTTAATAGTTTTTTATATGCCCGACTTTGATGTGATTTTGGGCATGGACTTCCTAGGGAGATATGGAGTAGAGATTGACTATCGGAAAAAGAAAGCGAGGTTTAACCTCGATAGTGGAGATAAGTTTAGTTTTGGAGAGGGCCATCAGTTGAGCATGCTAATTAGTAGTGTGAAAGCTGGGAAGATGTTGAGAAAGGGGTGTTCGGGATATATTGCCCATGTAGTGCAGAGTGGTGATGTTCCACAACTAGAGATTCAGAGGGTGCCAGTAGTTCGAGACTTTCTAGATGTGTTCCCGGAAGAGTTACCGGATTTGCCTCCAGAAAGGGAGATAGAATTTAGTATCGAACTAGCACCTGGAACAGCACCAATATCTAAAGCCCCTTATCGAATGGCCCCAGCTGAGCTTCAAGAATTAAAGAAGCAACTCCAAGAGCTTTTAGATAAAGGCTTTATCCGACCGAGTCATTCTCTTTGGGGAGCTCCAATCCTGTTTGTGAAAAAGAAGGATGGATCACTAAGGATGTGTATTGATTATAGGGAGTTGAATAAAGTTACAGTGAAGAATAAGTACCCACTACCCGGATAGATGACCTTTTTGATCAGTTGAAAGGAGCGGCAGTGTTCTCCAAAAATTGATTTGAGGTCCGGGTATCATCAGGTAAGAGTGGTTGAGCAAGATGTGGCTAAGACTGCCTTTCGTACAAGATATGGGCATTATGAATTTGTAGTGATGCCTTTTGGCTTGACTAATGCCCCAGGAGTTTTTATGGACTTGATGAACAAGGTATTCCGGGGAGTATTTGGATCAGTTTATTGTTGTCTTCATCGACGACATTCTGATTTACTCAAAGTCAAAAGAAGAACATGAGAAACACTTGAGATTAGTATTGCAACGGTTGAGAGAAAAGAAGTGTGCTAAATTTTTCTAAGTGTGAGTTTTGGCTTAATCAAGTGATATTCACAGGGTCATACCGTGTCGGAAGGGAATTTGGATGATCAGAGTAAAGTGCGAGCAATCACAAAATGGCAAAATGAAGCCAAGAAGCGTGAAAGAAATCGGGGAGTTTCTTAGGCTTAGCGAGGTTACTACCGGCGCGTTTGTGCGAGATTCCTTTGATTGGCTAAACCGTTGACAGCTCTTACCAAACAGAAAACTCCTTTTGTCTGGTCAGCAACATGTGAAGAAAGCTTTCAAGAGTTGAAGAAGAGGTTAACATTAGCTCCTGTACTAGTGTTACCACGGGAGAGGGTGTAGACTATGACATATATACGAGCTCCTCTTTCTTTGAGGGGACTTGGCGCCGTGCCGATGCGATTAGGTAGGGTTATAGCTTATGCTTCTTGTCAATTGAAAGAGTATGAGACCAGATACCCACTAAACATGACTTAGAATTAGCAAGTAGTGGTCTTTGCCTTAAAGATTTGGAGGCACTACCTTTATGGTGTGAAGAGTAATATCTACACCGATCATAAGAGTCTAAAGTACTTCTTCACTCAAAAGGAGTTGAATATGAGGCAGAGAAGGTGGTTAGAACTGGTTAAGGATTATGATTGTGAGATCAAGTACCAACCAGGGAAAGCCAATGTAGTAGCCGATGCCTTGAGTAGAAAAGCCCATGTTTTACGGCTTACAGCGAAAGAGTTAATAGAAGATTTGTCTAAAGAAGCAGTTGAAGTGGTTCCGGGAAGAATTGCCAGGTCTAGTCTGATTTTCTTTACTAGAGGAAATTAGAGAAAAGCAAGTGGCCGATGAGTGGTGTCGAAACTGATTCGGCAAGTGCTTGAGGGCAAGACAGCAGAGTTCTTTGTGGGAGATTGTGTCCTCTATTTCAGAAATCGGTTGTGCATTCCTCCAAATGAGGACTTGAAACGGAAAATTCTTGTGGAGGCTTATGACACACCGTACACCGCTCATCCGGGAGCAACCAATATGTATCAAGATGTAAAGAAAGGCTATTGGTGGTCAGGTATGAAGAAAGACATTGCGAGTTTGTGGCTAAATGTCTAACTTGTCGCGAAGCAGAAAGCGGAACATCATCGGCCGTCGAGGGTTGCTTCAACCATTGAGTATTCCAGAGTGGAAATGGGAGAGCATTTCAATGGATTTTATCATGGGTCTTCCCAGAGTACAGAAAGGGTGTAATGCTATATGGGTGATTGTGTATAGGTGGCGTGCTGTCGTAGGCACCCAGAATTAAAACCTAAAAATACACGTAGTAGTGTAAGTCGTGGTCGATCCCACGAAGAGTGTCTAGCTGAATTTGCTGTTATGTGAACAAGGTGGGGGTTTTTTTGTAAAAACAGCGTTTCCGGGGAAAAGGAAAAACAACTCAAATCGAAATCAATTAAAATGGACGGAACTTGGTCTCCGTCAACATCCCACCCTCGGAATCTTACAACTGATCATTGCGAAGATAATCAATTCACACATTGAATATTCACCGTTGGAACTAATTTCCTATCTCTCCTTAATTGTAATTAATCGGAAACAAGCGATCCTAATTAATCTTACCCCTAAACAACCCTAGACAAGCGCTCAAGATTTAATCTAGTGGCGGCCTTAAGAATTAGAGAGATCGATGAAGCTAAACAACACAAACACAAGCGGTTGTATTTAATTTAGTTGAATGTTCTTCGTAAGGTTATTAATTCTACGCAGACAAATTACTAACCCTAATTGCTTCGCAAGTTGGAGGATCAAACAATTACGGATTTGATATCTAACTTAGCATGATTGCGACAATTAATAAACTAGTAGGCCTCCCTAGTAATTAAACGAAACAATCATAAAATTAGGCATAGAAAAAACATCCAATACTCAAACACGAAAAATTGAACACAAAGAAAAATATATTAGATCTCACGGTTTATCGATTCCGAGGCTTCCCGTTTACTTCGACCAAGTTATCAAAATCAGCCTCTCATGGCCATCACCGAATTACGAGGAAAAGTTCGGAGGAGACCCGGAGAGGCGTGTGTCCACCCCAAAAACTAATCGATCTCCCTAATCAAAAATCTAATTCAAGTGTTTGAATCCAACTCAATCTCCTAAAATCAATTATCCTAATCTGATTCTAATTAATTGAAAATACAATAAAGTCTTAAAAATAAAAATAGGAAAGTGATTTGTCCAGGATGTAACTCATTGTGCCACATGTCTTCAAATCTTCCAATAATAAAGCTGTTAGAGTAGATGCCCTAGAGCCAATCAATTATTGTGGAATTGACTCTTTGTAATAATGTTCATTAATCAATAATAAAAGGCATTTTTATTCTATATCGCATAAATCATTATTATTGCAATATGTATTGATATATGTCCTTGGAATGGTAGAAGCGTGACGAGGGTATCAAGTGTTTCAAATCTTGATAGTGAGAACCCTATGAGCACATATGGTGGCCCATTCTAGAAACGTCCGTGCCCCTGATATTATGAAGTAAGGGACGGAATAATACGGTAAGGCTATCATAGTGTTGAACGACCTCATCCGAAGCGCGTGGCCAGTCTCACTTGTCAAGGTTGTTCGGACAACACAGGGTGCAACACATGGGTGCTTGTTGTGGCGGATATACCACAACAAGTTCAAGGACTGACCCACCAGAGGATTCCATATGGATGGTAACCCCGGTGTCTATGGAACAAATCCTCTAACGAATGGTGGTGCATGTGATCCTTAGACTTGAGATCAGGAGTGCCTTGTGCACCGATTGGTACGATTTGCTTAGCCTACGATTCTATTGTGTCGATGCGGTGGTGATTGGCTATATCAAGGAGTGTATCAAGACTATGGTGGATTGATAAAGGATTCATCACTCCCGGGTGCGGGAGAAGTTATCACGGCGCAATTCAAGTATATGGCAATGACACTAAAAGCGTGGCCAGGTGGGATTGAGTTGCTCTATCCAGTTATAATACGGGTCATTGGTCCGCCCGAATATATAATATCGAGTAACCGAAGGTTGACACTTTATTTCTATGCCTTCGTCTCGTCGAGATAACGTATGATGAAAGGATCGAATTGTACGGTAACCATATCGTTGTGGTGCTACTTTCTTTGAGTCCGAATCTATCGGGTGGCCATGATGCCTTGCTAGGGGCCAATCTTGGAGTGCATGTATTAGTGAGACGATTAATTGGTGTTAATCACGATACTATACACTACCGGTATGATGAGGAGCCTATGGGTCACACACATAGAAGATAATTTAAGAGCTAAGAAGAAAGAAGGGCGTTTTCGTCTTTTTAGGAGAAAGGGTATTTTGGTAATTTCACAGTGCAATTAAATTTGCTGAGGTCGTAGCCTTTTATTTAATTTGTTAAAAATTAAATAAGTGAAATTACGGTTAAATGTGTGTTCGCACATATTTAATTAAATCATCATTATTGTTAAATGTTAATTAAATATTAATTGATTTTAACTAAGATAATGATGAATTAAATTAAAATATCCAATTGGGAGTGTTTGGCAACATGGGGTGTTTGGGTTGGAGCCCAAGCCCATTCCATGTGGGAATAGGGCAACTTGGTTTGCCTATAAAAAGAATAGTGTGTGTGTGTTATTGAGTGAGATTCATTCTTTAATTTTTAAAAGAAAAAAACACAAGTGACCCCGTTATACACTCTCCCACGCCAATCTCATGTTTGATTGAAAATCAAATACTGATCTTCTTCTTGATTTCTTAAGGCCAAGGAGGATCTAGCAAATCCCTCCTTGGTTCTTGTTGATTGTCTTCGTGTGGACCTCTACGGTTCGATCCTACACTTGGATCGGGTAGCAAACACATTCGAGGCGACATTGGTGGAGCCTCCAACGTGGGTATGAATCTAAACCTTTAGATTTATTTTTCAGCGAATTCTTATTATGCATAAAGTGTAAAATCGTGCCTTGATTTTGGGTTCTAAAGGACGATCCGTGGTTGTAAATTTTTTTGTTTTCATTGCGTAACGGGGGGTCGTTTCCTAACGATGGTATCGAGCCTAGGGTACTAGATTTACGGTTTTGAATGGTTGATACATGTATTTGTTGATAACATGCTGCCTTGATGAATCTGCCATGAAAAACCCAGTTTTTATTAAAACTGAAAAATCTGTAAATCCATTGTTGAATGAGTAATTCAAATGATAAAGTGGTTTAATAATGTGTTGTTGAATGTTATAATGGTTGGTTAATATCCTGGTTGAACGTATGTACGTTTGATTTGATTTGGATTAGTGTTTATACACAAAAAGCGCAAAAAGCGCCGCTAGAAATTGGGGATTTCGGGAGGTTTCGCAGCGGCGGGAAAACTTTAGCCACGGCGCTCTAGGAAAGTTTCGCCGCGGCGAAGATAAAACCTTGCCGCGGCGAAATCTGAGCGGCTAGACCTAATTTAAATCCTCGCCGCGGCGAAGATAAAACACCGCGCGAAGTATGCCAGAGCGAAATGCATACTGTAAATCCTCGCCGCGGCGAAGATAAAACCTTCGCCGCGGCGAAGGATGTAGTTTTCCCATTCTGTATTTTTCTGAAAGGGACTAATCTGCAGTTTTTAATAACCTATAAAGCCAATGTACATTACGCACATTTAAGAGGGTAATTAATTAATTAACCCACCCCAATTCAAAAAATTGATTGTTTTTGAAATGTATGCTTTGTACTTGTTTGTATATTGCATGGTGCACGGTACATGAGCCTTAGACCTAAGGGTGAATGTTTTAAATTATTTTGGGTATGTATGTTTGTAATATTATAAATAGGGCTGCGTGTCTGCCTTCTCTCTTCTTCTTAATGTACATTCTTTTCTCATCTCATTCCCCTCGAATGTAAATCGGGGAGGGGTTTCTAAATTTGTGGATGTAAAATTAGTTTAATATTAATTTTATTGTAAATTTAGAATGATGCTTTGTAATGTACCTGGAGGCAGAAGCGAAGGGCGAGGCAACCATACTTGAAGACTCAAGATATTTGTTCTGGGGATCCCTAGGTGACCCACCGATCCCTCTAGGCTCGAGGAGATCGGTTTTAGTTAGGCCATGTACACGTTTAATATTTTGTTTAGAATGCATGCTAAGGTTGAATGTTGAATAACATGCCAAACAATGTCATTCTAACAAAGATAATAATCTGATGAGACATTAAATAACAAACCCCTCAACTAAGTATATTAAGTCACGAATGCCTTCCATCACCATGGTTTTAATCAAACCACGTGCAGAAACCTTGTTCGCCAAAGCGAAGGGTACACTTCTACCGGTGGGAGGTTAAAATTCATTGGAGTTTTCCTTAATGGTGATGGAGTCCGACTTAAAATGACGGTTTTGCTTGTTCGCCAAAGCGAAGGTTGATAAACACGTCATAGGCAAAGTAAGCGTACATATATTATGTGTACGTGGTGACATGTAGTGTCCACTCTACTGATACTGAGAATCACACTTGAGGACAATGGTTAGAGCCATTGAATTGTGTGATTGGCTTGTTGGTTTTTTTCACATTTGAGGTTGATAGTGGGAGCTATCAATTGGTGTGGATTAAGTTTGTTGGCCTACCTAATCAACCCATTTTTGGCTTGTTCGCCAAAGCGAAGGTTTGAAATGGGCGAGGATGGGATCTCGGTCCACTAGGAAAGCCAACGGGCTTTCCCGAGTTAATAGTGAGGGCTATTGGCTTGAGTAAAATAGTGGGAGCATCGTTTAATAAAAGACCATATTAAATAATAATGAACTTTATAATAACTTTATTTTTTCTGCAATTGTAGATTCACCGAAAATGAGTATTATGAACCTGCGACCGATAATCGAAAAAGAAAACAGGTTGGATGGATCCAATTTCTCAGGATTGTATCGTAATCGGATTATACTTAAGTCGGAAAAGAAATTGTATATCCTTGAAAAGCCATACATGGCTGAGCCGATCTGATGCCACTCGGGAAGTTAAGGAAACTTATCAAAAGTTCCTTGATGATGTGATAGCGTACAATGCTTGATGTTAGCATCGATGACACCTATCTTGCAAAAGCAACATGAGAATATGGATGCTTCTTCCATAATTCTACACCTCAAGGAGCTTTATGAAACAAATGCTCGACATGAGAGGTACAAGGTGTCAAAGCCTTGTTTGGGAGTCGTCAGGGAGGGTGCCCAAGTTGGCCTCATGTGCTCAAGATGATCGAGCACATTGAGGCTTGAGACTTTGGGATGTGGCTTGGATGCAGAATTACAAATGGATTTAATTCTGCAATCCTTGCCTGACTTCTTATGCTCCGTTCATAATGAATTTCAATATGAACACGATGGAAAAAGAAAAACCACAGCGAACTTCGAACATGCGAGGGATGCGAGGCGAGGACTTGAAAAAGTCCAAGCCTGTTTTACTGGTTGCTGCTAGTAAAGCAAAGGGTAACGGCAAGGGTAAGGCCAAGGCCAAACCCAAGCCCAAGCCCAAAGGACAGGTTGCTCTTGGGCACGAGGTGGCATAGGAAAGGGCAAGGTAGTGCTTCTGGCAAGCACCATGGAGGAAAGCTCTGCAAGGCTTTCCTCGCAAGCGAAGAAGTCGGATCTACGACTTGAGGTACTTTCATGATTGAGATTAACTTCTCTCCCTCAACATCTTGGGTCATGGACACAGGGATGTGGTACTCATTTGTCTTATGTGTGCGGGGACTAAGGCGAGTAGAGTGCTCGCCAAGGGAGAGGTGGACCTACGAGTTGGAAATGGAGCACATGTGGCTGCATTAGCGTAGGGACTTATTGTTTATCTTTGCCTACGGGCTTATTGTTGGAACTACATAATGTTATCACGTACCTTCTATTTCTAGAAATATTATTTCAGTATCCGTTTTGGATAATATGGGGTATCATTTTGAGATATCTAATGGATTGTTGTCCTTTAGTTTGAATGGTATTCTATTTGGAATTGCAAGGTTATATAATGGATTATATGTTCTTGATTTAAACAATAAAGATATTCTCAATATAGAAACCAAGAAAGCTAAGCATAGCGATCAAAACCAAACATATCTCGGCATTGTAGATTGTGTCATGTTAATAAGACTCGCATTGCAAAACTTCAAAGGGATGGAGTTTTGGCCCCACTTTTGACTTCCGGTCATTTGAGGTATGCGAGTCATGCCTTTTAGGCAAGATGACCAAGTCTTCTTTCACGAGGACAAAGTGAAAGGGCTCTGAGCTAGGCATCATCCATAGTGATGTATGTGGTCCATTGCTTGAAGCCGGGAAGAGGTGGATATTCATACTTCATCACATTTCTTGATGATTTCGGTAGATATGGTTATGTCTACCTTATGAGACATAAATCTGAAGCCTTTGATAAATTCAAGGAATTCAGGGAATGAAGTACGAGAATATGTTGGGCAAAACAAAAGTATTAAAGCTCAAGATGAGGATCGGAGGAGGTGAATACTTAAGCTCGGGGTTTTAGAGTACTGAAGGAATGTGGGATAGTATCACAACTCACCCTCCTTATACACCCCCGACACAATGGAGTGTCGAAAGGAGGAATAGGACCTTACTTGACATGGTTAGGTCCATGATGAGTTTTAGTGATTTGCATCATTGCAGGGGTTATGTTTCAGAGTGACTCACGTTTTTAAGCCGTGTGCCGTCAAAGTGCGTAGATAAGACTCCATATGAGCTATGGGAGGGTGGGCGAAAGCCCAACTTGTCTTATCTAAGGATTTGGGGTTGCAAGCTTATGTTAAGAAATTAACGAACAAGCTGGGCCCAAAATCCTGTAAATGTATATTTGTGGGGTATCCAAAGGAGACCAAAGGATACTATTTCTACCACCCGAAGAGGCGCAAAATTTTTTGTTGCTCGATCTGGTGTCTTCTAGAAAAGGAACATTTTCTAAGAAGTACTAGTGGGAGAAAAGTAGAACTCGATGAAGTTCTAGAACCACAAGATATACTAGACGAAGGGACGGGATGATGTGCCACAAGGAGTGGTTGAGCATCATGAGGAGGTTACTCCACAAATTGTGGATCAAAGTGAACCACCTCGGGTAGCAGGGAGCTACGTAGATGCAGGAGTACGCCACAGAGCCCGAGAGATGAATTATCTCGTTACTCAACATGGTGACGTACTAGTCTATCAAGGCGATGAACCCGAGAACCTACGAAGCTATATCGGATCAGATTCCGTTAAATGGCTTGAAGCCATGAAATCTGAGATGGACTCCATGTACCAGAACCAAGTGTGGTCTCTGGTGGAACCACCTGAAGGGATAAAACCCATAGGGTGTAAATGGGTCTTCAAGAAGAAGGCCGACATGGATGGCAACGTGCATACTTATAAAGCACTGGTTGCCAAAGGTTTCAAACAAATTCATGGCATTGACTATGAAGAAACCTTTTCGCGGTTGCCATGATTAAATCCATCCAGGATTATGCTTGCAATTGCTGCATATCATGACTATGAGATTTGGCAAATGGATGTCAAAGCGCTTTCTGAGCGGAAACCTTGAGGAGGATGTGTATATGACACAACCTGATGGTTTCGTTCTTGATAGTCAAGCTAATAAGGTATGCAAGTTGCGAGATCCATTTATGGACTCAAGCAAGCTTCAAGGAGTTGGAACATTCGTTTTGATGAGGCCGTAAAAGAATTCGGTTTTATCAAAAAGCGAAGATGAGCCTGTGTTTACAAGAAAGTGAGTGGGAGCGCATAGCATTCCTAGTGTTGTATGTCGATGACATACTTGATCGGGAATGATATACCGAACTTCTCGGTCGGTAAAGACTTGGTTATCCAAGTGCTTCTCCATGAAAGACTTAGGGGAAGCAGCCTACATCCTTGGTATAAAGATCTATCGTGATAGATCGTGTAGGTTCTTGGCCTAAGTCAGATGCATATATTGACAAATCTGAAACGATTCGGTATGGAAGAATCCAAGAAAGGATTTCTTCCGATGTCACATGGTGTTTATCTCTCTAAGGAATTGTGTCCTAAAACACAAGATGAGAGAGATAGGATGAAAGAAGGATCCCATATGCATCAGCAATTGGATCCATCATGTATGCCATGCTATGTACTCGGATTGATGTCTCATGTGCTTTGAGCACTTGTAGTAGATATCAATCGGATCAGGTGGCGTCTTTGGATGGGTGTCAAGAATATTCTTAAGTACTTGAAGAGGACTAAGGATATGTTCTTGGTTTATGGAGGGGAAGATGAGCTCTTTGTAAGAGGATACGGTGATGCTAGTTTCCAAGCGGACAAAGCGATTATCGATCGCAATCAGGGTTTGTATTTTTGTCTCAATGGCGGTGCGGTGAGCTGGAAGAGCTCCAAGCAAAGCAAAGTAGCGGACTCTACAATGGAGGTGAGTATATTGCATTGTCGGATGCCGCCAAGGAGGCGATCTGGATTAAGTTCGTCATTGAACTTGGTGTGGTTCCCTACGATTGTTGATCCTATAGACATCTATTGTGACAACAATGGAGCAATTGCTCAAGCTAGGGAACCTGGTCTCATCAAGTCCGGACACAGCTCGGGCGATTCCATCTCAGAGAGATAGTTGAGAGGAAAGGCGTGCATTAGTAAAGTGCATGCGATGACAATCTCGAGATCCACTAACAAAGCCTCGTCGCGTGAAGCATGAAAGGCACTTGAAATCATTTGGTATTAAATACATGAATGATTGGCTATAGTGCAAGTGGGAGATTGTTAGAGTAGATGCCCTAGAGCCAATCAATTATTGTGGAATTGACTCTTTGTAATAATGTTCATTAATCAATAATAAAAGGCATTTTTATTCTATATCGCATAAATCATTATTATTGCAATATGTATTGATATATGTCCTTGGAATGGTAGAAGCCGTGTGAGGGTATCAAGTGTTTCAAATCTTGATAGTGAGAACCCTATGAGCACATATGGTGGCCATTCTAGAAACGTCCAGTAGCCCCGTATTGAGTAAGGGCCTGAGATAATACGGTAAGGCTATCATAGTGTTGAACGACCCTGTCGAAAGGCAGTGACTGATCTCACTTGTCAAGGTTGTTCGGTGACAACCTGGTGCAACACATGGGTGCTTGTTGTAGGCGGATATACCACAACAAGTTCACCGGGTGACCCACCGAGAGGATTCCATATGGATGGTAACCCCGGTGTCTATGGAACAAATCCTCTAACGAATGGTGGTGCATGTGATCCTTAGACTTGAGATCACCAGTGCCTTGTGCCACCGGAAGGTCTGATTTGGCCGTAGCCTACTTGATTCTATTAGAGCTGTCGATGCGGTGGTGATTGGCTATATCAAGGAGTGTATCAAGACTATGGTGGATTGATAAAGGATTCATCACTCCCGGGTGCGGGAGAAGTTATCTCACGGCGCAATTCAGTATATGGCAATGACACTAAAACTGTGGCCACAGTGGGATTGAGTTGTTGCTCTATCCAGATTATAATACGGGTCATTGGTCCAGAAACTGAATATATAATATCGAGAGTAACCGAAGGTTGACACTATTTCTATGCCTTCGTCTCGTCGAGATAACGTTATGATGAAAGGATCGGGTATGCGGTAACCATATCGTTGACGGTGCTACTTTCTTTGAATCCGAATCTATCGGGTGGCCATGATGCCTTGCTAGGGGCCAATCTTGGTGCGTGTATTAGTGAGACGATTAATTGGTGTTAATCACGATACTATACACTACCGGTATGATGAGGAGCCTATGGGTCACACACATAGAAGATAATTTAAGAGCTAAGAAGAAAGAAGGGCGTTTTCGTCTTTTTAGGAGAAAGGGTATTTTGGTAATTTCACAGTGCAATTAAATTTGCTGAGGTCGTAGCCTTTTATTTAATTTGTTAAAAAATTAAATAAGTGAAATTACGTTAAATGTGTGTTCGCACATATTTAATTAAATCATCATTATTGTTAAATGTTAATTAAATATTAATTGATTTTAACTAAGATAATGATGAATTAAATTAAAATATCCAATTGGGAGTGTTTGGCAACATGGGGTGTTTGGGTTGGAGCCCAAGCCCATTCCATGTGGGAATAGGGCAACTTGGTTTGCCTATAAAAAGAATAGTGTGTGTGTGTTATTGAGTGAGATTCATTCTTTAATTTTTTAAAAGAAAAAAACACACCCGCTATACACTCTCCCACGCCAATCTCATTGTTTGATTGAAAATCAAATACTGATCTTCTTCTTGATTTCTTAAGGCCAAGGAGGATCTAGCAAATCCCTCCTTGGTTCTTGTTGATTGTCTTCGTGTGGACCTCTACGGTTCGATCCTACACTTGGATCGGTAGCAAACACATTCAGAGACGACATTGGTGGAGCCTCCAAAGCGTGGGTATGAATCTAAACCTTTAGATTTATTTTTCAGCAGATTCTTATTATGCATAAACTGTAAAATCTGTGCCTTGATTTTGGGTTCTAAGGAACGATCCGTGGTTGTAAATTTTTTTGTTTTCCGCTGCGCAACCGGGTCGTTTCCTAACATAAACTGCCTCTTGGACTTGCATTACAAGGCAGAATGTTCCAGAACATCGGCAGTGCAGATGTATCAACTTCAAGCCCAATTAAAACCTTGATGCAGCCATTATCTATCCAAACTCAAAACATAAAAGTTGTAGATATATTTCTTAGCGTGCTACAGAATTTTGAATCATCTCAATCGGAGCTCAGATGAGAGAGTTATGCCCAAAATACGAAACAATGTCAAAACTGTCCGAATTCACTTAATTAGTTCCGTTTTGCAATTAACGCTCCCATTTGCTTCCTAAGTCAAAATAGAATAAAAATCAGTACATTTTAGGCAGAAAATAGGTATAAAAGACTAGGCATTAAGGGGGTAAATATGACATTTTGCATTCTCATCAAATTCCCCCACACTTAGCTTTTGCAGTCCTCCGGGCAAACTAATTCAAACAAACACTACACTCCAGTCAAATCCGGAACACCATCATCTCAAGTCATATCCAGAACATTAACATGATGCATAAGAAACAGTATTTAATCCATGCATATTCATGCCTAACTTAGGAATCTAACTGAATTTGCTGTTATGTGAACAAGGCTGGGGGTTTTTTTTGTAAAAACAGAAAACGTTTCCAGGAAAAGAAACAACTCAAATCGAAATCAATTAAAATGACGGAACTTGGTCTCCGTCAACATCCACCCTCGGAATCTCACAACTGATCATTGATGCAAAAATAATCAATTCATATATTGAATATTCATCGTTGGAACTATTTTCCTATCTCTCCTTAATTGTAATTAATCAGGAAACAAGCGATCCTAATTAATCTTACCCCTAAACAACCCTAGACAAGCGCTCAAGATTTAATCTAGTGGCAGCCTTAAGAATTAGAGAGATCGATGAAGCTAAACAACACAAACACAAGCGGTTGTATTTAATTTAGTTGAATGTTCTTCATAAGGTTATTAATTCTTGACGCAGCAAATTACTAACCCTAATTGCTTCGCAAGTTGGAGGGATCAAACAATTACGGATTTGATATCTAACTTAGCAGTAGATTGCGACAATTAATAAACTAGTAGGCCTCCCTAGTAATTAAACGAAACAATCATAAAATTAGGCATAGAAAAACATCCAATACTCAAACACGAAAAGAACAACACAAAGAAAAAATATATTAGATCTCACAGGTTTATCGATTCGAGGCTTCCGTTTACTTCGACCAAGTTATCAAAATCAGCCTCTCATGGCCATCACCCGAATTACAGAGGAAAAGTTCAGGAGACCAGAGAGAGGCGTGTGTCCACCCCAAAACTAATCTGATCTCCCTAATCAAAAAATCTAATTCAAGTGTTTGAATCCAACTCAATCTCCTAAAATCAATTATCCTAATCTGATTGTAATTAATTGAAAATACAATAAATTCTTAAAAATAAAAATAGGAAAGTGATTTGTCCAGATGTAACTCGTGTGCCACATGTCTTCAAATCTTCCAATAATAAACTGCCTCTTGGACTTGCATTACAAGGCAGAATGTTCCAGAACATCGGCAGTGCAGATGTATCAACTTCAAGCCCAATTAAAACCTTGATGCAGCCATTATCTCTCCAAACTCAAAACATAAAAGTTGTAGATATATTTCTTAGCGTGCTACAGAATTTTGAATCATCTCAATCGGAGCTCAGATGAGAGAGTTATTCCCAAAATACGAAACAATGTCAAAACTGTCCGAATTCACTTAATTAGTTCCGTTTTGCAATTAACGCTCCCATTTGCTTCCTAAGTCAAAATAGAATAAAAATCAGTACATTTTAGGCAGAAAATAGGTATAAAAGACTAGGCATTAAGGGGGGTAAATATGACATTTTGCATTCTCATCAATAGGTTAACCAAATCAGCCCATTTCCTTCCAGTAAAGGAAAGTACCACTACAGATCAGTTGGCTCAGATTTACCTCAACGAGATAGTCAGATTGCATGGTGTGCCCAAGACTATAGTGTCAGATAGAGATTCCAGATTTGTTTCAGCCTTCTGGACGAGTTTACAGAGAAGTTTGGGTACCCGTTTAGCTTTCAGTACTGCCTATCATCCTCAAACAGATGGCCAAACCGAGAGAACGAATCAGGTGCTCGAGGATATGTTGAGCTGTTGCATGGATTATAGAGTATCCTGGCATGAGATGTTACCCTTAGTAGAATTTGCCTACAACAAGCAGGTTATCGGAGTCTACAACTAGAATGGCGCCTTACAAGGCTTTGTATGGTCGAAAAAGATAAGTTGAGTACCGCTCTTGGGCCAGAGATGTCAGAAACTAGTAGAAGATGTGAAGTTAATGAAATAGAATGAAACAAGCCCAAGATCGCAGAAAAGTTATCTCTGCTGAAGGAAAGAGGTGGAATTCCAAGTGGGCGACAAAGTGTTTTTGAAAGTTTCCCCTAAGCGAGTGATGCGCTTCGGAAACAAAGGGAAGTTAGCACCGAGATATGTAGGTCTATTTGAGGTCTTGCATCGAGTGGGAAAGGTGGCCTACAGATTGGCACTACCACCTAGAATGGACAGGGTGCATGATGTCTTCCATGTCCCGATGCTACGGAAATATATAAGTGATCCCCTCCACATCCTGAGTGTAGAGTGTTAGAGTAGATGCCCTAGAGCCAATCAATTATTGTAGAATTGACTCTTTGTAATAATGTTCATTAATCAATAATGAAAGGCATTTTATTCTATATCGCGTAAATCATTATTATTGCAATATGTATTGATATATGTCCTTAGAATGGTAGAACCGTGACAAGGGTATCAAGTGTTTCAAATCTTGATAGTGAGAACCCTATGAGCACATATGGTGGCCATTCTAGAAACGTCCGTGCAGCGTATTATTCCAAGTAAGGGCACGAGATAATACGGTAAGGCTATCATAGTGTTGAACGACCTGTCGAAAGGCGTGGCGATCTCACTTGTCAAGGTTGTTTGGTGACAACCTGGTGCAACACATGGGTGCTTGTTGTAGGCGGATATACCGCAGCAAGTTCACTAGAGTGACCCACCAGAAGATTCCATATGGATGGTAACCCCAATGTCTATGGAACAAATCCTCTAACGAATGGTGGTGCATGTGATCCTTAGACTTGAGATCACCGGAGCGCCTTGTGCACCGATTGGTACAATTTGACACTAGCCTAACGTGATTGTTGAAGTTGTCGATGCGGTGGTGATTGGCTATATCAAGGAGTGTATTAAGACTATGGTGGATTGACAGAGGATTCATCACTCCCAGTGCAGGGAGAAGTTATCTCACGGCAAATTCAATATATGGCAATGACACTGAAAGCGTGGCCCGCAGTGGGATGGAGTTGTTGCTCTATCCGATTATAATAGTCATTGGTCCGAGGCCGAATATATAATATCGAGAGTAACCGAAGGTTAACACTATTTCTATGCCTTCGTCTCGTCGAGATAACTTATGATGAAAGGATCGGGTTGTACGGTAACCATATCGTTGACGGTAGCTACTTTCTTGAATCCAGTCGTAGGGTGGGACCGGCTGATGCCTTACTAGGGGCCAATCTTGGTACGTGTATTAGTGAGACGATTAATTGGTGTTAATCGCGATACTATACACTACCGGTATGATGAGGAGCCTATGGGTCACACACATAGAAGATAATTTAAGAGCCAAGAAGAAAGAAGGGCGTTTTCGTCTTTTTAGGTGAAAGGGTATTTTGGTAATTTCACAGTGCAATTAAATTTGCTGAGGTCGTAGCCTTTTATTAAATTTGTTAAAAAATTAAATAAGTGAAATTACGGTTAAATGTGTGTTCGCACATATTTAATTGAATCATCATTATTGTTAAATGTTAATTAAATATTAATTGATTTTAATTGAAATAATGATGAATTAAATTTAAAAAAAATATCTAATTGGGAGTGTTTGGCAACATGGGCTGTTTGGGTTGGAGCCCAAGCCCATTCCATGTGGGAATAGGGCAACTTGGTTTGCCTATAAAAAGAATAGTGTTTGTGTGTTTTAAAATTAATTCATTTTGCCCTTTTGAAAAACAAAAGAAAACACAACACCCCATACACTCTCCCACGCCACTTTCACTGTTTGATTGAAAATCAAACTTTTCTTTTGTTCTTCTTGATTTCTTAAGGCCAAGGAGGATCTAGCAAATCCCTCCTTGGTTCTTGGTGGTTGTCTTCGTGTGGACCTCTTGGTTCGATCCTATACTTGGATCGGTAGCAAACACATTTAGAGACAACATTGGTGGAGCCTCCAAACGTGGGTATGAATCTAAACCTTTGGATTTATTTTTCTGCAGATTCTTATAAATATAAACTGTAATTTTCTATGCCCTGATTTTGGGTTCTAAGGAACGATCCATGGTTGTAATTTTTTGTTTTCTGCTGCGCAACCGAGTCGTTTCCTAACATAGAGGACGTTGAAGTAACAAAGAATCTAGTATATGAAGAACGTCCAATTCAGATCTTAGATCGAAGGGTTAAAGAGCTTCGGAACAAGAGTGTTCCGCTAGTGAAGATCCTTTGGAGGAATCACAAAGTGGAAGAGGCCACTTGGGAAGTAGAGCGGGACATGCATAATTGTTTCCTAGAGTTATTTGCATGAATTTTGGGGACGAAATTCTTTTAAGGGGGGAAGAATTGTAACGCCCCACTTGAGGTACGTAGTTATTGTTTCTTCTTTTGCTCTTATTTGAGTTGGTTTCTTGGTAATATTGTTTGATTGAGTGTTGTGTTGAATGCTTGCCTTGAAATTGGTTGAAAATAGAAGAAGTTCAGTGTGCCAAGCTTCGGCGGGGCGAAGAAGAATCTTCGCCGCGGCGAAGAGGTGTTGAAACCACGGGAAAACACTCTGGACAGTTTCACCTCGGCGACAGAAGCTTCCTCGCCGCGGCGACAAGCTGACCAAAATGTTTGTTAAGTTTTAGATATTTTCTTTCCTAAGGGAAATTTGACCATTCTACCCCTAATTAGTAGGAAAAGTGGGGAGTAAAATGTAAGGATTTTTCATGGAGAATATGTTGATATGGGGGTGTGTTTGTAATGAATCAAAGGATATAGTAGAATTCCCAAAGAAGAGTAAGGGCAAAATGGGAATGCTTGTGTATAAATTTCATTAAAAGGAATTAAGACTTAGCAAACCCTTCATTCTTCTTCTCTAACGCAACTCTCCTCTCTTGCTTCCTCTCAACTTCTCTTTCTTTTGATCAAGGAGTTTCAAAGGTCTTTTGGAGTGATTTGGGGTAGAAAAACAACCTAAGGCTTCCTAAGGTAATGGATTCTTACTTTGGTTGTGAAGCTTTGTGAGTTTTAGTATATATTGAATATTGAGGGTTTTTGTTCTTTTGGTTAAGAGTAGAGAAAAAGTCAAGCAAACCAAGTGAAAGGAAGAGTTAGTGAAGTCTCTCCATAACAAAGTAAGTAAACCCCAACCCAAGTTGAGATTTGGGAATTTTCTTGATTAGGGTTTTGATAGCACTTATGTATGTGTGTTATATATATGTTATATGCCATGTTATTAAGGCTTAAATAGAGATTTCTAGTACTTTGTGATTGTTTATACCTTTCAAATATAAGAAATGAGTTGTGGGTTGGAAAGGTAGTTTGAGATGGAATTGAAGGGGTATTGTGGAACCCTTTTTGGAAGTGTCTTTCTTTGGCAGGTTTTGTGGCTATGTGAGGGGGTTTCTCCCCATTTTGGATGGTTAGAGAAAGATTTAGAATCATTGCTATAGTAGAGTTTTATAATGCACTTGAGTTGTTTGATGAAATGCCTAATAGAGGTTTGAGTATGAGTAGTGAACCTTAATTCTTGCAACATTGCATGTTGGCACTTCATAAGTGCATTAGTGGAGATGAACCATCCATATGCACTAATTGTGCATTGAAAAACGACCTAAGAAAGAGTAGGAAACTTTGTGTATGCAATTACTCTATGAGTAGAAAACTTGGTGGATGCAACTACTCTAAGGGTAGAGAGAATGAAAAATGCTAGAATAGAGTGAATGAGAAGAGTAGTAGAAATGGGCTGATGCTTTGTGATCATCACCCGACAGTTATGGGAATCGGGTTGATGCTTTGTGATCACCACCCGAATAGCCATTGGAAATGGGTTGATGCTTTGTGATCATCACCCGATAAGTATTAGAAACAGGTGGATGCTTTGTGACCACCGCCCGGTTAGTTTTTAGAGAAGAGGTTGATGCTTTGTGATCATCATCCGACATTTATTAGAAGTGGGTTGATGCTTTGTGATCATCACTCGGCAGTGATTAGAGACGGGTTAATGCTTGGTGATCGTTACTGAAAAGTCATGAGAAACGGGTAGGTGCTAGGTGGACTCCACCCGATAGTTATGAAAACCGAGTAGGTACTTCGTGATCCCCACTTGGTAGTCACTAAGAACGGGTTGGTACTGTGTGAATTCCACCCGATAGTCATGAGAGTGAGAAGGTACTGTGTGAACACCATCCGGCCGTACCTCCGGTAAGATGAGGCCATGACGTTTAGTAGAAACAGAAATAGAAACAGAAATAGTATAAGGAAAGAATTAAGAGTAATACATATGGGGACAAAGCCAGATAAAGGGTTTTATTTACTAAGCATTATTTTGTGCTCACCCCGTTATTTTTCCTTTGTGGATGCAGGATCTAGGTGTTGATGCAGTCGGAGGGGCGTCGGCAAGCGAGGAGCAATAGCTACACTGTTTCCCCTGTTTTGTCTTTTAAAAATGACTTTTTGTAAACAATACTCTTTGTGTATAAAAGACATATGACTTATAATGAAAAGAAAGTTTTTGAGCCCCATTTTCTATTGTTATTATGCATACATTGTATTAGCTTACAGCAGTTGTTACACCTTCAGACATTCTATAATATATCATGTCGACAGGCTCTAAATGAGATTATAAACGGTATCTTACAGGCCCCGTAACTCTTCTCGGATGCAAAGTTATGGCCGTCGGAATGGAGAATGCTCATTTAAGCCCTTTGGGCTTTATGCACGGAAGTTCTAGCGTTCAGCCCGCTCCTTGAATTCATCCATAAAAAATTCTACATTAGTCCACACCTACAGGCTCTGAATGATATTTCAAATGGTATCTTACAAGCCCCATAACTCTTCCCGAATGAAAAGTTATGGTTCTTTTGAATAGGGACATGCTCATTTAAGCCCTCTAGGCTTTACGCACGGACTTTTAACGTTCAGGCTACTCCATGAATTCATCCACTAGACATTTTACAATAGTCCACATTGGTGGACTTTTGACAGGCTTTGAATGAGCTTTCTAACGGTATCTTACAGGCCCCGTAACTCTTCCCGGATGAAAAGTTATGGCCGTTCGGAAAGGGCATGCTTATTTAGGTCTTTTGGCTTTTATGCATAGGGTTCTGACGTTCATCTGGCTCCATGAATTCATCTATAAGACATTCAACATCAATCCACATCGACGGGGTCTGAATGAGATTTTTCGACAGTATATTATAGGCCTTGTAACTCTTTCGGATGAAAAGTTATGGTCGTCTGAATGGGGCATACTCATTTAAGCCCTTTGGGCTTTACGCATGGAGTTCTGGCCTTTAGCCTGCTCCATGAATTCATCTGTTAGGCATTCTACATTAGTCCATGTCAACTGGGTTTGAATGGGATTTCTAACAATGTCTTACAGGCCCCTTGACTCTTCCCGGAGGAAAAGTTATAGTCGTCTGAATAAGAAATCCTCATTTGAGCCCTTTGGCCTTTAAGCACGGACTTCTAACGTTCAGCCCGTGCTTTTAATTCATCCGCTAGACATTCTATGTTAGTCCACATTGATGGACTTCTAATAGGCTCTGAATGAGCTTTCCAACGGTATCTTACAAGCCCCGTAACTCTTCACATGTGAAAAATTATGGTCGTATGAATGCGCATGCTCATTTAAGCCCGTTGGGCTTACGCACGAGTTAAAACATTTTGGTCACTCCATGAATTCATCTGTCACACACTCTACATTAGTCCAAATCGACGGGCTCTAAATGAGATTTCCAAAAGTATCTTACAGGCCCCGTAACTCTTCCTGGATTAAAAGTTATGGCCGTATGAATGAGACATTCTCATTTAATCTCCATGAATTCATCCGTTAAACATTTTACATTAGTGTACATCGACGGGCCTTTGAATGATATTTCCAACGGTATCTTACAGGCCTCGTAACTCATCCCGGATGAAAAGTTATGGTCGTCTGAATGGGACATGCTCACTTAAGCCCTTTAGGGCTTTACGCATGGAGTTCTGAACTTCAGTGCTCCATGAATTCATCCAACAGAAATTCTACATTAGTCCACATTGATGGGCTTTGAATGAGATTTCCAACTATATCTTACAAGCCCTGTAACTCATCCCAGATGAAAAGTTATGGCCGTCTGAATGGGACATGCTCATTTAAGCCCTTTTGGCTTTACGCATGGAGTTCTGACGTTACTCCCACTCCATGAATTCGTCCATCAAACATTCTACATTAGTCCATGTGAAAAGGCTCTGAATGAGATTTTCAACTGTATCTTACAAGCCCCGTAACTCTTCCCAGATGAACAGTTATGGCCGTTTGAATGGGACATGCTCATTTAAGCCCATTGGGCCTTTACGCACGGATTTCTAACACTCAGCCCACTCCATGACGTTCAGCCCACACCATAAATATCATTAAACTTCTAATGGGCTCTGAATGAGCTTTCCAACGGTATCATATAGGCCTTGTAACTCTTCCTGGATGAAAAGTTATGGCCATCTAAATGGGATATGTTCATTTGAGCCCTTTGGGCTTTACGCATGGAGTTTTGACGTTCAGCTTGCTCCATGAATTTATCAGGTAGGCATTCTACATTACTTCATGTCGACAGGCTTTGAATGAGATATCCAACGGTATCTTACAAGCCTTGTAACTATTCTCGGATGAAACGTTATGGCCGTCTGAATGGGGCATGCTCATTTAAGCCGTTTGGGCTTTATGCACGGAGTTTTGACATTCAGCCCTCTCCTTGAATTCATCCATCAGAAATTCTACATTAGTCCATGTCGACAGGCTTTGAAAGATATTTCTAGCGGTATCTTACAGGCCTCGTAACTTTCTTCCCGGATGAAACATTATTGTTGTCTAAATGGGAGATGCTCATTTAAGCCCTTTAGGGCTTTATGCATGGAATTCTAACGTTCACCCCATTCCACAAAATCATTCGTCTGACATTCTACATTATTCCATGTCAACGAGCTCTGAATGAGATTTCCAACGGTATCTTACAGGGCCTCGAAACTATTCTCGGATGAGAAGTTATGGCTATCTGAATGGGACATTCCCATTTAAGCCTTTTGGACTTTACGCACGGACTTCTACCGTTCAGCTCGCTCCATGAATTCATTCGGCAGACACTTTACGTTAGTTCATATTGATGGACTTCTAACGGGCACTAAATGAGTTTTCCTCTGTATCTTACAGGCCCCGCAACTCTTGCCAGATTAAAAGTTATGGCCGTCTTAAAGGGGCATGCTCATTTAAGCCCTTTGGGCTTTATGCATGGAGTTTTGACATTCAGCGCACTCCATGAATTCATCTGTTAGACATTCTACATCATTCCTTATCGACGGGCTCTGAATGAGCTTTCCAATAGTATCTTACAAGCCTTACAACTCTTTTGGGATCAAAAGTCATGGCCGTCTAAATGAGACATGCTCATTTAAGCCCTTTGGGCTTTACCCATGGACTTCTAACGTTCAGCCCACTCCATGAATTCTTCCACCAAACATTCTACAATAGTCCATGTGATGGACTTCTAACGGGATCTAAATGAGTTTTCCAACGGTGTCATACAGGCCCCATAACTCTTCCCTGGATCAAAAGTTGCCGTTGTCTGAATGAACCATGCTCATTTAAGCGCTTTAGGCTTTACACACGGACTTCTAATGTTCATCCTAGCTCAATGAATTCATCTACCAGATGGTCTACATTTGTGCACTCGACAGGCTTTGAATAAGCTTTCCAACAGTATCTTATAGGCCCCATAACTCTTCTCGGATCAAAAGTTATGGCTATCTAGTTTTGACGGGCTTTGAATGAGCTTTCCAATGGTATCTTACAAGTCCCATAACTCTTCTCGAATAAAAAGTTATAGGCTATCTGAATGGGAGATGCTTCATTTAAGCCCTTTGGGCTTTATGCACGAACTTCAGACATTCAGCCCGCTCCATGAATTCATTTGCTAGACATTCTACACTTGTACACATAAGAGGACATCTGAGGGGCTCTGAATGAGCTTTCCAAAGGTATCTTACAGTCCCGTAACTCTTCTTGGATCAAAAGTTATGGCTCTCTTAATGGTGCATGCTTATTAAAGCCCTTTGGGCTTTACGCACAAACTTTGACATTCAGCCCGTTACATGAATTCATCTGGCCAGATGTTCTACATTAGTCCACGTTGATGGACTTCTAACAGACTCGTAATGAGCTTTCCAATGATATCTTATAGGCCCCATAACTCTTTACGGATAAAAACTTATGGTTTTCTGAATGGGACATGCTCATTTAAGCCATTTGGGCTTTACACACGGACTTCTAACATTCAACCTACTTCATGTATTCATCGCAAAATATTCTACATTAGTCCACACCAATAGATTTCTGATGGGCTCTGATTCAGCTTTCCAACGGTATCTTATAGGCCCCGTAACTCTTCTCGGACCAAAAGTTATGCTTGTTTCAATGGGGCATGCTCACTTAAGCCCTTTGGGCTTTATGCATGGACTTCTGATGTTCAACCCATGCCCCATAAATTCATCCATCAGACATTCTACGTTAGTCCACATTGACGAATTTTTAGAGGCTCTGAATGAGATTTCCAATGGTGTCTTATAGGCCCCGTAACTCTTCTCTAATCAAAAGTTATGGTCATCTGAATGGGCATGCTCATTTAAGGCCTTTAGGCTTTACGTACAAAACTCTGATGTTTAGGTTGATCTGTGAATTTCTCTGCTAGATGTTCTACATTTGGCCACATTGACGGGCTCTGAATGAGCTTTCCAACATTATCTTATAGGCCCTGTAACTCTTCTCGAATCAAAAGTTATGTCCGTCTGAATGGGACATGCTCATTTAAGCCCTTTGGACTTTATACACAAACTTTTGACATTCAACCTGTTCCATGAATTCATCCACTGGGCATTCTATGTTAGTCCACATTGATGGAGTTCTGGCGGGCTCTAAATGAGATTTCCAGCAATATCTTACAGCCTCCCGTAACTCTTCTCGAATAAAAAGTTATGGTCGTTTGAATCAGACATGCCCATTTAAGCCTTTTGGGCTTTACGTACAGACTTCAGACATTCAGCCTGCTCCATGAATTCATCTATAAGACATTCTACACTTATCCTGTAATAGCCACTTTCTACTCAAATACTCATAATTAAACACATATAAAATAATATAAAGAAATTGGGCCCACGATTTTCTTTTTATTATTATTAATTATTATTTATATATATATATATATTCTTTACAAACATATACATTTTTGCACAAATTATAATGTGTACAAAAGTCATCAAAAACATAATGGACAGTGTAACCGCTTCCCCTCGAGCGTCGACGTCCATCCAATCGTGTCCTCACCTAGATCCTGCAAAACATAGAAAATAACGAGGGTGAGCACTAAAACAATGCTCAGTAAGTAAATCCTCTACTCATCTATCCCTGTAACTCTCTCTCTCTAATTCTTTCCTCACAACTTCTCATTCAATTTCTCTTTGGTACTTCTCTATATTTCTCTTTCTTAGAACTCTTTTCTAATAACTCTTTAGTAAGTCACGGCCCCATCTTACCGAGGGGCACGGCTGGGACTCGCTCCCACTCTACGTGACCTCTACTCATTCTAGCCGATCGGACTCGGTTGTGCATGGATTCGGAACCCTTGGCCATGTGAGTGTATAATCTCCCTCTCGGGTACTCGGGTATAGCCCTCATCTGCATGCACAATCATGGGCTACACCACTTCTCTATATCATACTCGTGCCACTCTTTCAATGCGGTGTACATGCGGGAATACTCTACCCATTACTCACGGGTTTCCCCATCGCACAACCTACTTTATTCTCTTTCTCTTAACTCTTAAAGTAGCTTATACTCAAATTCTCTACTATGTCTCAAGCTACTTCTTAAGTGTATAAACAAATGTGTATAGATAGCTCATGCTCACTAGTGCACTAATGAAATGCCGACTACAAGATTTCATCAAAACAGTCATTCTGCACAGGTCACACTGAAAATGACATAACTTGCGTATACACCTTGGATTGCTACAATTTTGGTCTCGTTTTAAAGCTCAGAAATAGGGCAACAACTTTTATGTTTTGGTCTAAACCCAGTTCAATCTGTAACATGCCCAAAAATTACTTAGAAAGTCATGGCAGTGACAGGGCCGATTTCACCTAGGCATTTCATCAAGCAACTCATGTGCATATAAACACTCTACTAAAATTACTACTATACTTCATTCTCTAGTCATCCAAAATGGGAGAAAACTTCCTCATATAACCATAATCCCTGTCAAGAAAAGTACTTCCAAAAAGGTTTACACAACATCTCTTAAACTTCATCTCAAGTTCCATTTCTCAATACACATTAAAACACTTCTCATACATGAAGTGTATCCAACAACCACAAAATAGCTACTCATCTCAACTCAATTTCTCATCAAGCATACTACATACTTATACATGCATACATCTCTACTAAAGCTTATTCAAATCTCAACTTGGTTGGATTTACTTACCTTGTGAAAAAGTGACTTCTCTAGCACTTTTCCTTTCCTTTGTTGTCTTGTCTCCTCTCTACAACTCAAAACAACAACAAGAACAATAACAACCAAAAAAGACTTCACTATAACTATAAAAAAACTCACATCTAAAGCATGAATCCTTACCTTAGGATGCTTTAGATGAAATCTCTACTCAAAATTACCCAAAAGCTCTCTAAACTCCTTAGAAATTTTGGAAGATTAGATGGAGAAATTGAGAGAAAGTAGGCAATGGAAGAGGTAGTGGAAATGAATGAATAAAGGGTTTCTCTACACTTTAACTCTTTTTAGCTCATATTATAAGCATCAGTTCCCATTTTGCCCTTGTCCTTCCTTGGAAATTCCATCTATATCCTTTGATTCTTTACAAATACACCCCCACACTAACCTATTCTCCATGAAATTTCCTTACATTTTACTCCCCACTTTTCCTACTAATTAGGGGTAGAATGGTTATTGTGCCCCAAAAGAAGAATTCTCTAGAAAACTCAAGAAACTTTTTATTAGGTTCTGTCATTGCAGGCGAAGAACTTTCACGTCAGTCCTCAAAGAAACAGGCATGTAACCTACCCGTGGGTGCAACTCCTCCTCGCCGCGGCGAAGCTTTTCTTCGCCCCGATGAAGATTGGATTTCCAAACTTCACCAAAACTCAACCAATTTCAAGGCAACCATGACAACATACAAACCCATTTGAAGCTGAAACAGTAAACTTTTAACTAATACAATAAATCTTAAGTATGTACCTCAAGTGGGATATTACATATCCACATCAGAGGACTTCTGAGGGACTCTGAATGAGCTTTCCAAAGGTATCTTATAGGTCCCATAACTCTTCTAGGATCAAAAGTGATGGCTCTCTTAAGGAAAATGCTACAGCTACTGACTGGTGTGTACCGATTTTGTGCACCTAATGACGTGGCAAAATCCTGGCCGTTGATTAATATTAAGCGATAATAAATAAAGCGGTCGGATTGTACGTTCGATACACAAAATCAAATCACACCACCGTGAATACTGCATTACTCCTCTCTTAATGGTGCATGCTCATTAAAGCCCTTTGGGCTTTACGTATGAACTTCTGACATTCAGCCTACTCCATGAATTTATCGATCGGATGTTCTACATTAGACCATGTTGATGGACTTCTAACAGACTCTTAATGAGCTTTCCAATGATATCTTATAGCCCTCGTAACTCTTAGCGGATAAAAAGTTATGGTCATCTAAATGGAACATGCTAGTTTAAGTTGTTTAGGCTTTACACACGTACTTCTAATGTTCAGCCTGCTTCATGAATTCATCCCCCAAATGTTCTACATTAGTCCACGCTAATAGATTTCTGACAGGCTCTGATTGAGCTTTTCAACGGTATCTTACAAACCCCGTAACTCTTCTCAGACCAAAAGTTATGCCCGTTTGAATGAGGAATACTCACTTAAGCCTTTTGGGCTTTATGCAAGACTTCTGACGTTCAACCCACTCCATAAATTTATCCACCAGACATTCTAAGTTAGTCCACGTTGATGGACTTCTGACAAGCTCTGAATGAGCTTTTCAATGGTGCCTTACACGCCTCGTAACTCTTCTCGAATCAAAAGTTATAGCCGTCTGAATGGGACATGCTCATTTAACCCCTTTGGGCTTTACACATGGACTTTTGACATTCGTCCGGCTCCATGAATTCATCTGCCAGACATTCTGTGTTAGTCCACATCAATGGACTTATGACGGCCTATGAATGAGCTTTCCAACTGTGTCTTACAAGCCCCGTAACTCTTCCCAGATCAAAAGTTATGGTCGTCCGAATGAGGAATGCTCATTTAAGGCCTTTGGGCTTTACGCACAAAATTCTGACATTCAACCCAGTCTATGAATTTTTTCTACCAGATGTTCTACATTAGGGCACATTGATGGGCTCTGAATGACCTTTCCAATGGTATCTTATAGGCCTCATAACTCTTCTTGGATGAAAAGTTATGGTCGTATGAATGGGGCATGCTCATTTAAGCCCTTTGGGCTTTATGCACGGACTTCTGACGTTTAGCCCATTCCAGGAATTCTTCCACTAGATATTCTACATAAGTCTACATCGATGGACTTCTAACGGGCTTTGAATGAGCTTTCCAACATGTCTTATAGGCCCCGTAACTCTTCCCGGATCAAAAGTTGTGATCGTTTGAATAGAGCATGCTCCTTTAACCCTTTTGGGCTTTATGCATAGACTTCTGACATTCAACCCGCTCCATAAATTCATCCACCAGACATTCTACATTAGTCTATGTTGATGGACTTCAGACAGGCTTTGAATGAGCTTTCCAATGGTATCTTACAAGTCCTGTAACTCTTCCCGGATAAAAAGTTATGCTTGTCTACATGGACATGCTCATTTAAGCCCTTTGGGCTTTACCCACAGACTTCTGGCGTTCAGCCTGCTCCATGAATTCTTCCACCAGACATTCTACATTAGTCCACATCAATGGACTTCTAACGGGCTCTGAATGCGTTTTCCAATGATGTCTTACAGGCCCCATAACTCTTCTCGAATCAAAAGTTATGGCCGTCTGAATGGGATATGCTCACTTAACCCCTTTGGGCTTTATGCACAGACTTCTAATGTTTAACCCGCTCCATAAATTCATCCACTTGACATTCTACGTGTAATACCCAAGATATCAAAGGTATGTTCCTAACTCAAAATAGTCCTTTAGATGTTAATTTTATGTTAAAAAGCATAAAATCTAACTAAGGGCAAAATAGTCAATTCATTTGGAACGGTATGAATCAATTATCCATAGAGAGGCTTAGGGGCAAAATGGTTATTTTGCCTATGGATAAGCATTGAAAAATTCAAGGATGAGTAGGCTTCATTGCATTTAATGGCATTAATTAAGTAATAATTATGTCTAGTGTGAAATGACCAAAATGCCCTTATATGAAGAATTAAGGACTTATGAGTTATACAATTAAAATAATTGGGCCAATTGCATAATTTTGGAAAATAAATGAAATATTTTCCTATAAATGAGATGAAATTCGTTCAAGCCAAAGGAGAGAGCCTTTCTTCAACATTTCTTCCATTTTCTCCCAAATCTTCCATGAAACAAGCTTTCTTTCTCTAAGTTTTAAAGGAGTTTTGCTTAATTTTTCAAGGAGAACAAGATAGGAGCCTTGGATCTTCAATTAGAAGGGTTTAAGGTAAGGATTAAAAACTTTAGTTTTGATGTGATTTGAAGATTTGAAGTAGATGTTGAGGTATAATGTTATATATGTAGGATTAAGGTGTAAAAGAAGTCAAAGGCAAAGGATTTGTTGGAGGAAGTCTTTAAAAAGGTAAGGAAGAACCTCCCATGACTTTAGGGTTTATGCTAGGGTTTGTAGATTTTTATGAAACCTTAAATTAAAGCTTTAAGGCATAGAATTAGTTGATGGCAAGTGTAGTTGAACTCATTTATTCTACTTATTGCCTTGAATTCATTATACATGAAGTTATTGCTATTTATGTTTTATGAGTTGTGATATTTGATTGAAGAAAATGAAGTGTGGATACTGATTGTGGCAAAAATTGTAGTATTGGAGGCCACATGGTGTTGAATGGTTGCTATTAGAAGTGTTGATGTGTTGTTTGCATTAGCTTACAATGTTATAGCAATAATGGATGATTATGGGAATGAGATTTTACACTTCCTTTAAGATGTTAAAGACTATTAAGGGGAGGTTTATTTGATCCATAAGTTAACCTATTGGTTAATGTTAATAGGAATTGATATGGCATAGTTAATATGAAAATTCGGATTTAGTGAGCTTAGGGGTTTTGTTAGCCCTGCTTCAGTATTTCGACCATAACTTGAGTTATAAAAATCAAAATGAGATGATTCTTGAAGCCATTAGAAAGCTAAGACACATACCTATAACTTTTATGTTTATGCCAAGAACCAATTCGTTTGAGGAAAGGATGGAAAATGGCCTGAAGCATAAACTGGTTATTAAAATTTAAGATTTAACATGATCAATTCTTATGATTATTAATTGATTATTAATGTATTATTGTAATTATGCCATGTACTAATGTTTACCCACTAGTTAGATGATCTTTGAAAGATATACATGGTCATGATGTCAATGCATGATTAATGTTATGAAATGGCATGAAGATGCAATGTAATACATGTTTTAAGATGATGTATGTGAGCAAGAGGTAATGTAAATGGGTTGATAATCCATAGATGAATTAAAAGTATTAAGCTCACCAAAATATGTATTTACATGCCATAAGATGTTAGATATGCAAATAGACATGATAGAGATGCATATAGACATGATGGAAAACGCGTAAGCATATCCTCGTATATCGGTTGAGGAAAGATGAATATATGCTTTAGATGCTAAATAACGCGTAAGCACGCCTCCCGATGATATGAGCTCTAGATGAAATTTGAGGCTAGATGATATGAAGTGCTTAAGATGCTAAGAAAGGTCCGATCGGCTAGAAGTTAAATGTTTCATATGCATTTAGTTGCATTACATGAGTTATGATGTTATTTACATCATGAGATGATTTATACTCATGTTAGATGATTTTAGATTTTATGTCATGACATGTGATGTGTGTGTACTATGTTTACATACTTATTTGTATGTGTACACATTGATGTTTATCTAGCCATGGGATAAAATGATGAAAAGCATATGAATTAGTAATAAAAGGGGAAGTAGCCTTAGATGTAAAAGATAAGTGATGTGTTAATAAATATGTTTAAATAAAGATCAAATAGTATATTCAGAATGAAACAAATCATTCCTTACTGAGTGATTAGCGCTCACCCTTTCATTGTTGATTGCTTTGCAGGTAGACTAGAAGCGAGGGATGCTAGAGACAGTGGGACTACACGTGAGGGGAGATGATTTATTGTCATTTCGATGTTTTTATATTGATGTAAATAATGTAAATGATAAATATTTGTGAAATACCTTTGGAAGCTTCCACCCTATAAATATATTTTGATTGTAAAATTTCTTAAAGTTTGTAAATTATAAGTTTGGATCCTGCGTGACATTTTATATGCATGTTTTGGATATTAGTATTATTATCCTTACACAGATTTTTTCTAAATACAACTTGTTCTCCAGACATGTATCCTCGGGATTCTCATTGAGGGATATTCAGAGGATAACTGACTGGAGGGGGGTTTTACACTACATTAGTCCATGTTGATGGAATTCTGACATGCTCTGAATAAGCTTTCCAATGGTATCTTAAAGGCCCCGTAACTCTTCTCGGATAAAAAGTTATGGTCAATTTGAATGGGACATACTCATTTAAGCACTTTAGGCTTTACACAGAAACTTTTGACGTTTAGCCTTCTTCGCGAATTCATTTGCCAAATGTTCTACGTTAGTCCATGCTGATAGATTTTAACAGGCTCTTATTAAGCTTTCCAACGGCATCTTACAAGCCCCGTAACTCTTCTTGGACCAAAAGTTATGCTTGTTTGAATTGGGCAAGCTCACTTAAGCCCTTTCGGCTTTATGCACAAACTTTTGACGCTCAACCAGGTCCATAAATTCAACCACCAGGCATTCTATGTTAGTCCACATTGATAGACTTCTAATAGGCTCTGAATGAGCTTTCCAATGGTATCTTACAAGCCCCGTAACGCTTCTCGAATCAAAAGTTGTGGTCGTTTGAATGGGCCATGCTTATTTTACACATTTAGGATTTACACATAGACTTCTGACGTTTTTTCGGCTCCATGAATTCATCTGCCAGAGGTTTTATGTTTGTCCACATTAGTGGACTTATGACAGGCTTTGAATGAGCTTTCCAATGGTGTCTTACAAGCCCCGTTACTCTTCTCATATCAAAAGTTATGGCCGTCTGAATGGGGAATGCTTACTTAAGGCCTTTGGGCTATACATACAAAAATTTTTACAGTCGGTCCGGTCCATGATTTTTTTCGCTAGATGTTCTACATTTGACCACATTGACGGGCTTTGAATGAGCTTTCCAACGGTATCTTTTAGGCCCCGTAACTTTTTGCGAATAAAAAGTTATGGCCGTTTGAATGAGACATGCTCATTTAAGCCCTTTGGCCTTGGGCTTCGATGTTCAACCTGCTTCATGAATTCATTCGCCAAATGTTCTATGTCAGTCCTTGCTGATAGAT
Source organism: Pistacia atlantica (assembly GCA_026229545.1). NCBI lineage: Eukaryota > Viridiplantae > Streptophyta > Magnoliopsida > Sapindales > Anacardiaceae > Pistacia > Pistacia atlantica. Next base: position 12,799,017 of record CM047908.1, read on the forward strand.
TTCTGACGGGCTTTGATTGAGCTTTCTAGCTGTATCTTACAAGCCCCGTAACTCTTCTCGAAGCAAAAGTTATGCCCGTCTGAATTGGGCATGCTCACTTAAGTCCTTTAGGCTTTATGCGCGAACTTCTGATGTTCAACCTACTCTACAAATTTATCCACCAAACATTCTATGTTAGTCCAAATTGATGGAATTTTGACAGGCTCTGAATGAGCTTTCTAATGGTATCTTACAGGCCTCATAACTCTTCTTGGATAAAAAGTTAAGGTTGTCTGAATGGGACATGCTCATTTAATCCCTTTGGGCTTTACACATGGACTTCTGACGTCCGCTCGGCTCCATGAATTCATTTGCCAGACATTTTATGTTAGTGCACATCAATGGATTTTGACGAGCTCTGAATAAGCTTTCTAACGGCATCTTATAGGCCTCGTAACTCTTCTTGGATAAAAAGTTATAGCCATCCGAATGGGGAATGCTCATTTAAGGTCTTTGGGCTTTCAATACAAAATTCTGACTTTCAGCCTGCTCTATGAATTTGTCCACTAGATGTTTTACATTAGGCCACATTGACAAGCTCTAAATTAGTGTTCTATTGGTATCTTGCAAGCCCCGTAACTCTTCTCGAATCAAAAGTTATGGCCGTCTGAATGGGACATACTCATTTAAGCCTTTTCGGCTTTATGCATGAACTTCTGATGTTCAGCCTGCTCCATGAATTCATCCATTAGATGTTCTATGTTGCTCTACATCGATAGAATTTTGATAGGCTTAGAATGACCTTTCCAATGGTATCTTACAGGCCCCGTAACTCTTCTCGAATAAAAAGTTATAGCCGTCTGAATGGGACATGCTCATTTAAGCCTTTTGGGCTTTACACACGGACTTTAACATTCAGCCCGCTCCATGAATTCATTCGCCAGACCTTTTACACCTGTCCACATCAACGAACTTCTGACGGGCTTTGAATGAGCTATCCAACGGTATCTTACAGGTCCCATAACTTTTCCCGGATCAATTGTTATCATCGTCTGAATGGGGTATGCTTATTAAAGCCCTTTGGGCTTTACGCACGGACTTTTGACATTCAACCCGCTCCATGAATTCATCCGCTAGATGTTCTATGTTAGTCATGTTGATGGACTTCTAATGGACTCTTAATGAGCTTTCCAATGGTATCTTGTAGGCCCCATAACTTTTCGCAGATAAAAAGTTATGGCCGTCTAAATGAGACATGTTCATTTAAGCCCTTTGGGCTTTACAAAGGGACTTCTGACATTCAACTTGCTTCGTGAATTAATCCACCAAATTTTCTATACTAGTCCATGCCAATAGATTTCGACGGGCTCTGATTGAGCTTTCCAACGGTATCTTATGGGCCCTGTAACTCTTCTCGAGGCAAAAGTTATGCCTGTCTGAATAGGGCATGCTCATTTAAGCCCTTTGCGCTTTACGAATGGATTTCTGACGCTCAGCCCACTCCCTGAATTCATCCACCAGACATTCTACATTAGTGCATATCGAAGGACTTCTGATGGACTCTGAATGAGTTTTCCAACGGTATCTTAAAAGAGTCGTAACTCTTCCCGGATCAAAGGTTATGGCTGCCTGAATGGGACATGCTCATTTAAGCCCTTTGGGCTTTACAGATGGACTTCTGACATTCAGCCTACTAATGAATTCATCTGCTAGATGTTCTATATTAGTCCACGTCAATGGACATCTGACAGGCTTTGAATGAGGTTTCCAACGATATCTTACAGGCCCCGTAACTCTTCCCGGATCAAAAGTTATTATTGTCTCATTGGGGCATGCTAATTGAAGTACTTTGGGCTTTATGCATGAACTTTTAACATTTAGCCCACTCCGTGAATTCATCCACTAGAAATTTTACATTAGTCCATGTCAACGGACTTTTCACAGGCTCTAAATGAGGTTTCCAATGTGTTAGGCAACGACCCTGTTGCTCAGCGGAAAACAAAATTTTATACAACCGTAGATCATTCCTTAAAGCCCAAAATCAAGGCACAAATTTTACAGTTTATGTATAATATCAAGAATCTGCAGAAAATAAAATAAATCTAAAATTTAGATTCATTCCCACGTTTGGAGGCTCCACCAATATTGTCTGTGAACGTGTTTGCTACTGATCCAAATTTAGGATCGAACCGTAGAGGTCCACACGAAGACAATCAACAAGAACCAAGGAGGGATTTGCTAGATCCTCCTTGGCCTTAAGAAATCAAGAAGAACAAACCAAAGAAGAACTTTGGTTCTTTGCAAAAGCAAAAGTGGCGTGAGAGTGAGAGTGTTTTAGGGCTGGAGAGTTTTTTTCTTTTCAATGAAAAATAATCAAAATGAATAAAATGAATTCTCACATATTTTCAATTAACACTTTTCTTTTATAGTCCAATTTAAGTTGCCCTATTCCCATATGGAATGGGCTTGGGCTCTAACCCAAACATCTCCATATTTTCCAAACACTCCCAATTAGATATTTTAATTTAATTCATCATTATCCAATTAAAAATCAATTAATATATATTTAATATATATATTAACATTTAACAATAATGATAATTTATTTAAATATATGCGAACAAATATTTAAACGAAATTTTACTTATTTAATTTTTCTAACAAATTAAATAAAGGCTACGACCTCAGCAAATTTAATTGCACTATGAAATTACCAAAATAGCCTTTCGCCCATAAAGACGAAAACGCCCTTCTTTCTTCTTGGCTCTTAAATTATCTTCTATGTGTGTATAGTATCACGATTAACACCAATTAATTGTCTCACTAATACACAGACCAAGATTGGCCCCTAGCAAGGCATCATGGCCACCCGATAGATTTGGATTCAACAAAGTAGCTACCTGTCAATGATATGGTTACCGTACAATTCGATCCTTTCATCATACGTTATCTCGACGAGACGAAGGCATAGAAATAGTGTCAACCTTCGGTTACTCTCGATATTATTTATTCAGTTTCTGGACCAATGACCCGTATTATGAACTGGATAGAGCAACAACTCAATCCCACTGTGGCCACAGTTTTAGTGTCATTGTCATATACTAAATTGCACCGTGAGATAACTTCTCCCGTAGCCGGGAGTGATGAATCCTTTGTCAATCCACCATAGTCTTGATACACTCCTTGATATAGCCAATCACCACCGTACTGACCGCTCTAAAAAGAACTGCATTAGGCTAGTGTCAAACTACACCTATCGGTGCACAAGGAGCTTCGGTGATCTCAAGTGTAAGGATCACATGCACCACCATTCGTTAGAGGATTTGTTCCATAGAGACTAGGGTTACCATCCATATGGAATCCTCTGGTGGGTCAATCCAGTGAACTTGCTGCGGTATATTCGCCTACAACAAGCACCCATGTGTTGCACCAGGTTGTCACCAAACAACCTTGACAAGTGAGATCAGTCACTGCCTTTCGACTGGGTCGTTCAACACTATGATAGCCTTACCGTATTATCTGTGCCCTTACTTCAGAAAAATACTGGGCCTACGGACGTTTCGAGAATGGCCACCACATGTGCTCATAGGGTTCTCACTATCAAGATTTGAAACACTTGATACCCTCGTCACGGTTCTACCATTCTAAGGACATATATCAATACATATTGCAATAATAATGATTTACGCGATATAGAATAAAATGCCTTTTATTATTGATTAATGAACATTATTACAAAGAGTCAATTCTACAATGATTGATTGGCTATAGGGCATCTACTCTAACACAATGGTATCTTATAGGCCCCGTAGCTGTTCCCGGATCAAAAGTTTTGGCCATTTGAATGGGACAAGCTCATTTAACCCATTTGGGCTTTACACACAAAGTTATGAGGTTCAGCCCGCTCCATGAATTCATCGCTAGACCTTCTACGTTTGTCCATATTGACCAGCTCTGAATGAGCTTTCACTCTTCCAGGATCAGAAGTTATGGTCGTCTGAATGGGACATGCTCATTTAAGACCTTTGCGCTTTATGCACGGAATTCTCGCATTCAGCCCGCCCCATGAATTCATTTGCCGACAATCTAAGTTAGTCCACGTTAATGGATTTCTGGCGGGCTTTGAATGAGCTTTCCAATGGTATCTTACAAGCCCCGTAACTCTTTTCGGATCAAAAGTTATGGTCGTCTGAGTGGGACATGCCCATTTAAGCCCTTTGGGCTTTCCACATGGAATTTTGACATTCAGCCAGCTCCATCAATTCATCTGCTAGACCTTTTACATTAGTCCATGTGGACAAGCTTTGAATGAGCTTTCCAACGGTATCTTACAGGCCTCGTAACTCTTCTTGGATCAAAAGTTATGCCTGTTTGAATGGAGAATGCTCATTTAAGCCTTTTGGGCTTTACGCTCGGCTTCTGATATTCAGCCTGCTCCACGAATTCATCCACCAGACATTTAATGTTAGCCACATTGAGTGACTTCTGACGGGCTCTAAATGACCTTTCCAACGGTATCTTACAAGCCTCGTAACTCTTCCCGGATCAAAAGTTATGGTCGTCTAAATGCAGCATACGTATTTAAGCCCTTTGTGCTTTACACAGGGACTTCTAACGTTTAGCCCGCTCCACGAATTCATCCACCAGACAATCTACATTAGTCCACATTGACTGACTTCTATCAGGCCTTGAATGAGCTTTCTAACAGTATCTTACAAGCCTTGTAACTCTTCATGGATAAAAAGTTATGGCCGTCTAAATGCGCCATGCTCATTTAAGCCCTTTATGCTTTACACATGGACTTCTAACGTTCCTCCTGATTCCATGAATTTAACCACCAGATGTTCTACTTTAGTCCATGTTGATGGGCTCGAATGAGCTTTCGAACAATATCTTACAAGCCTTTTAACTCTTCCTGGATCAAAAGTTATGGACGTCTGAATAGGTCATGCTCATTTAAACCCTTCGAGCCTTATGCACCGACTTTTGACGTTTAGCCCGCTCCATGAATTCATACACCAGACATTGTATCTTAGTCCAAGTCGATCGACTCTTGACAGCCTCCGAATGAGCTTTCCAATGGTATTTTACGCCCCATAACTCTTTCCGGATCAAAAGCTATGGTGGTCTGACTAGGACATGCTCATTAAAGCCCATTAGGCTTTACGCATAGACTTCTAATGTTCATCCCACTCTATTAATTAGTATGCCGACATTCTACGTTACTCCACATGAACAGACTTCTGACGGGCTCTAAATGTGCTTTCCAACAGTATCTTACAGGCCCCGTAACTCTTCTCGGATCAAAAGTTATGGCCATCTGAATGAGACATGCTCATTTAAGCCGTTTGAGCTTTACACATGGAATTCTGATGTTCAGCCCGCTCCATGAATTCATCCACCAGACAATCTACATTAGTCCACATTGACAAACTTCTGACGGGCTCTGAATGAGCTTTCCAATGGTATCTTACAAGCCCTACAACTTTTCCCGGGATCAAAATTTATGGCCGTCTAAATGGGGCATGCTCATTTAAGCCCTTTGGGCTTTACACACGAACTTCTGACATTCAGCCCATTCTATGAATTCATCCGCCAGACGTTCTATGTTAATCCACTTTGATAGACTTTTGACAGGGCTCTAAATGAGATTTCCAACGGTATCTTACTAACCCAGTAACTCTTCTCAAATGAAAAGTTATGGCCGTCTGAATGGGACATGCTCATTTAAGCCACTTGGGCTTTACGCATGGACTTGATGTTCAGCCTGTTCTGTCAATTCATCCCTAAGATGTTTCTACATTAGTCCACATCGATTGATTTTTGATGGGCTCTGAATGAGCTTTCCAACGGTATCTTACAGGCCCCATAATTCTTCTCGAATCAAAAGTTATGGCCATTTGAATGGGACATGCTTATTTGAACCCTTTGGGCTTTACGCACGGACTTCTGACACTCCATGCTCCATGCGTTCATCCGCTAGACATTCTATCTTAGTCTACAATGATCGACATCTGACGGGTTCTAAATGAGCTTTCCAACGGTATCTTACAGGCCCCATAACTCTTTTCCAATCAAAAGTTATGGCCGTTTGAATGGGACATGCTTATTTAAGCCCTTTGGGCTTTACGCACAGACTTCTGACTCTCAGCCCGCTCCATGAATTCATCCGCCAGATATTCTATATTAGTCCACGTTGACCGACATCTTACGGACTCTTAATGAGTTTCCATCGGTATCTTACAAGCCCTTGTAACTCTTCCCAGACCAAAAGTTATAGCCGTCTGAATGGGACATGCTCATTTAATAAATTGCTTCCTTTATTTTGTCATGCATTTAAAATAAAATATGTATATGAATTGTCCAGATGATTCATTAACCGGTAAATGAATTATCAAAAGGGTTCACTACGGAAGCAATATAATTTGGGCAACTATATTGCATAGTCGACATATTGGATGCTTCCAAAAGATATCATGAGTTGATATAAGTACAAATGACGATGATAGTCATGTCACTGGGGCATTGGTATGGATTAGTGGTTGGTGAACTGTTTTTCAAACATTACCGAATAATGACAAATCACTTGGAAAAGCATGTAGTTAATGATTTATCGTTTGGATTATATCAGTGTACGATGTAATCCTTTGACATGAGACATTGTGGTCGGATCCGATACGGATGTGTATGGTTCATACGGTGTATAAGTACAGACTAGTCATGTTTCGTATGATAAAGCCTTTTTGGTCATACGTTGTTCTTATGCGGAAACAAATGATGGTTAAAAAGGGATCCATTGACTTGGAAATATAGGATTAGGAATACCGCTAACTCCATCCAGATTCGAGTTCCTAGACGAACGTCGATAAATGTCAGAAATCAGAATCTCTGGCCAGAGTCTATTATTAGTCATACAAAAGCAAGTTTGTGAAGACGAGTTCCGGACATATTGATCAACGATTAGATAGAAGATCGAGTTTATGATTTTGACGTTCCATGAATCCGTGCTCGATCAGGATATGTCAATGGAGCAATTTTACCTGTATGGTATATATGATCTGAAATAGGTTCGATGAAGTATTTCTTCATCGTGGTTTAGGGACTATGGCATATTGCTAGATGTTTACCATAGTCATTGGGCCTTCGGACAGGTTTCTGGATTCATCCAGAACTGGCTCATGACTAATCCACGGTGGACCTACATGGTCACAGCAATAGCCTTGAGAAGTTAGAGAAGGATAAGAGAGAGAAATGATTATCCAAAGAGGGCTAGCACCTTCCGAGCGTAATGACGGGATTTCTATGGTAATAGTTACATAGAAAATTGTTTGTGACATTTTAAGGGTTAAAATGGTCAAGCAATAATTACTTATATTTAATTATTATATCTTAAAGCGTTAAGATTAATGAGATGAACAAAAATAACCTTTTAATAGTTAAACGGTCAAAGGGTAAATTTATGGGTTGTTAATGTAAACTAATTTAGTTTACATGGGCCCTTGAATAATATAGATTATTCAAAGGGTAAAATAATGAATTCGACAATGAAATTAGGAAGGCAATTCCCAAGGTTAGTGAGAGAAATTAGTTAAACGGTCAAAGGGTAAATTTATGGGTTTTTTTTTTTTTTTTTTTTTTTCTTCCGAACTTTTCTGGTCAATTTTGTTGCTGATTGAGTGGTGAGAGGTTGTTGTTTGGAGTGGGTGTGTTTTGGAGTGGTGAAAGTCTGGTTGGTTTGGGTGCGATTTTGTGGTGTAGGTTGGTGTTGGGAGTGTTATTGGCCGGAGTTGGGCCTTGCTTGGCCTGAGTTTCATCCTGTTGAGCTAAAGCCTTTTGGTTTTGTTTGGGAGAGTTGGACGTCCTTGCTTGTTGTTGTTGCTTGGGTGTTGCTTTGGGGCTGGTTGTGCTTGTCACCGGAGCTTGTAGTTGTGCTGCCGGAGTTTGGTTTTTCTTGTTGTTCGGAGCTTATAGTTGTGCTGCCGGAGTTAGGTTCATCTTGTTGGCTGGAGCTTTTCTGGTGTGGCTGGTCTTGGTTTCCTTTCCAAGAATGTGAGGGTGGTTGTTCGTTTGAATTCTTTCCCCTTTTATCTTTGGTTAAGATTCTCCTTTTCTCTTATTGGACTGGGGGATTTTGCTTTATCTATTTCCTTTGGACTGGTTAATAGCAAGTTCCATAAGTGATTTTCCTTTCCACTCACCTCTTCCTATTGGTTATTGTGATTGTCTTTATCCCTCATCTAACAAATCCCCACATCTTCCTGCTTACACTTGTCATGCTACCTCACTGCCTTGTCATCCCTCATCCCTCCATGTGTGCCACATCACCTTAGGTGCCACGCCACCCGAGGTGCCACGTCATCAGGTGAGGAAAAAAAAATTTAATTTTTTCTTCCTACCTTTCTTCCTTGCCTCCCATGGGGGCTTTTGAACGTGGGAGAAGCTTTGGTTTGAGTGAGCAGCATCCAAACATTGAGGAAAAGAAAATTGAAAGTGTTAGGAATGGGGCTTTGGTGCCTACTGGAGTCTTGAAAGCGGCCGCCATTTCTAATAGAGAGTTTGTCCAAGTCCAATTGGTGAAACCTATTAATGGAGGGAATTCTAAATTTGAAGAAGGAGAAATTATTTGGGTGGATCGAGGAGCTATTTGTGCTGAATCCAAGAGTGCTTTGGAGGGTACTCGTGTTTCTTCTAGGGTAGGTGAAAATGGGCAGGACACAATCTGCCATGGTGTGGATAAGGGCTGTGAGGTTGTAGAGCCACATATTGCTATAGAAAAATCAGGCTAGAATGATGTGCCATTGGCTAAAAATGAGTTCAATCCGAAGTTAGGGAGCTGCTCTGGCAGAAAGGGGAGATTTTATAAAATGTAGCAGCGAAGGTCGATGAGATTTCTAAGGATTACCCCCCTCTCCCAAGCAAAGTGGTGGATGGAGTGAATAGAATTGAGAAGCCAAATGGTTGCGGTGATCAAAAACAGGTGAAAGGGGAGGAAAAAGGAGCTTGGACAAATGTTCTTGTCTTAAAGAGGTCTGATATTTCCCTTGAATATGTCAAACCAAATATGTGCAAGGAAGGTGGTAAGTTTAGAATTTCAACCCCTATTGAAATTGCGGCTTTAGGAATAGACAAATGGAGTAATTGTCTAGTCGGGTTTTTCGTTGGGAAGAAATTGCCGCTTTACCAAGTAAAGAGCTATGTTGATAGAAATTGGAGTCGTTTTGGAGCTGTGGGGGTCACTTCATATGGGCATGGGGGCTATTTGCTCAAGTTCCCATATGAGGTTACTAAAATGGATGTGCTAGAGGGTGGTCCATGGTTCATAGGAGGGCAGCCTTTCTTTTGAAGTTATGGACTCCGAATTTGTCATTGGGCATGAATGGGATTACTAGGTTACCCATATGGGTGAAATTCTACGGTATCTCACTTGAGTTATGGACCTCTAAGGGCTTAAGTCATATAGCAAGTGTAATAGGCACCCTTATTTATATGGACAATATTATCGAGTCGAGCGAAAGGGTTGAGTTTGCTAAAGTGTGCGTTGAGATGGATTCTTTGGCAGAGTTTAAGGAGGAATTTGAGCTAGAGATGCCGAGTGGTGAGATTGCACTAGTTAAGGTGGAGTATGCATGGAAGCCATTTACCTGTGCTTGGTGCAAAACGTTCAGGCATATGCAAAAAAACTATCATTGGGCGCTTAAGGAAACCGGACCGTTGTTACCAAAAAAGCCGACTTCTCCTCATGTGCAAGAATGGAGACAAGTTACTAGCAAGAAGCATATAAGTATCCCTCAGAGAAGTAAGTCAGCAAAGGGTTGAGGGAAAGAAGGAAGGTAAGGCCCGTAAACCTTGTGAAAGTGTGAACCAATTTGTGGTGCTATCCGAAGAGGGTGAGGAAAAAAGAGATGTTGCCGATGGGGAGGAGAGGAAGAGTAGGAATGGTATTGAGAAAGGGCTAGAAAGTGAAACAAAGTTGGGTAGAGCGGTTTTGGGGGAGGAAGCTGCGAATGCCAATGAGGATAGAGAGGAGAGAACTCCAACTACCAATGCTGTTTTCTTGAATACATTTGAGGACAGTGACATGGGAACTAGCTCTCCAATTTATCAACCGTTTGGGAACCTCGTATGCGTAGATGAAAAGGAAAGATTGGAGAAGGAAAAGGGAAGCCTTTCTAAGAATAAAAGGAAGAAACTAGCGAAGAAGGCAAGACTTCCTCCGAAGCTACCTCATAGCCATGGTTAAAGTTTCCGCGTGGAATGTTAGGGGGCTTAATTCCCCCATTAAACAAAAAGAGGTAAGGAATCTTATTATTAGCAATAATTTAAGTTTATGTGCTGTTTTGGAGACCAGGGTTAGGGAGAATAATATGGATGTTGTTAGGAAAATGGTGTTCCGCAATTGGGCTATGGTTGAGAACTATTGTTTTTGTGAAAGGGGGAGCATTTGGGTGGGTTGGGATGGAGATATTTTGCATGTGCAGGTTATCCAAACTTCAGCTCAAGCAATTCTTTGTAAGATTAGAATTTTGAAAGATAATTCAATTCTCTTTTGTTCTTTTGTCTATGGGATGAATAGTGTTGGGGAAAGGAATGAGCTATGGAATGAGCTTATCCACCATGCCAATGTTAGCCATGTGAGCCATGGGTTATTATGGGTAACTTTAATGCGGTTAGATTTGCGGGGGAAAAGAAGGGAGGTTCTAATAAATGGAATTCGCAATGTGAAGAGTTTAATGACATGTGTAAGGAAGCTGATAATTATGATCTTAATGCCATTGGGTCATTCTTCACTTGGAATAACAGAGGAGAGCTTAATAGGAGGATTTGGTGCAAACTTGATCGGGTGATGTGTAATGAGCATTGGAGCAGTAGGTTTCCCAACTTTTTTGCATCCTTCCTTATTCCGGGCATATCAGACCATTGTCCAATGGTGGTTGATAGTGGGCTGAACTTTCAAGGTGAGAAATCCCCTTTCAAGTTTTTTAACTTTCGGGCAGAGCATGAGGACTTTTTACCTATGGTGGAGAGTGTGTGGAGTGTGGAGGTAGAGGGTAACCCCATGTGCAGGTTGGTCTCTAAGCTAAAAGTGTTGAAGGTTGAGCTTAAGAGACTAAATAGAACGGAGTTCTGGAACATTTCAGAAAGAGTGAAATTTTCAAGAAATGATCTAGCCCAAGTCCAGGAAAGGCTTGTTGTGGATTGGGTTGATCATGCTCTTTTGCAAAAGGAGAAAGGTAAGGTGGAAAAGATGGTCAAGCTTTGAAAAGTCGAAGAATCACTAGCCAAGCAAAAGTCTAGGGTTAAATGGTTACGGGAAGGGGATGCTAACACTTCTTACTTCTTTAAATCGATTGCTGGATGGAGGAATAGAAATAAGATTGTGTCCTTGGAAATTGGGGAGGACTCGGTTACTAGTGATCAAGATAGAATCAAAGAGGAGTTTGTCTTTCTACTCAAATCTTTTTGAAGGTAAGTGTCCAGGTGCTTCCTATGAGGGCATGGAGGAACTTATCAGCACTGTTAATTTGGAGGAGGAGGCCAATTCCATGATTAGTGAGGTTTCCAAAGAAGAGATTCAAGAGACCATGTTTGGAATGAGTAAAGACAAAGCACCGGGGCTAGATGGATATGGAGCTTTTTTCTTTAAAAAAGCTTGGGATATTGTAGGTCATGATGTTGTTAAAGCGATCCAAAATTTCTTCAAGTCTGGGAAGATGCTTAGAGAGGTGAATTGTGCCATTATTGCATTAGTCCCAAAGAATGAAAATCCCTCATCTTGTAGTGAGTTTCAGCCGATCTCATGCTGTAACACCATCTACAAATGCATCTCCAAGATTATGGCCAATAGAGTTAAAAGAGTTTTGCCTCAGTTCGTCAGCAAAGCCCAAGGTGCCTTCGTAGGGGAGGAAAATTGTGGATAATATCCTTTTGAGCCAAGAACTTCTCCACCACTATGACAGGAAGTTGGCCAAAGGGGCTAGATGTGCAATGAAGGTAGACCTTATGAAAGCTTATGATTCTATAAGATGGGATTTCGTTATTAAAGCTCTAGAGCGTCTCGGGTTTCCTTTGAAGTTTATTGGATGGGTAGAGGAGTGCATCAAAACTAATAAATACTCTATAGCCATTAATGGGGAATTAACCGAATTCTTTAGCAGTTCTAAATAGGGCAATAGAGGAACCTTCTTTTAAGCACCATCAAATGGCTTAAATGAGGTTGTCCCATTCAGACGGATATAACTTTTGATTCAAGAAGAGTTGTAGGGCCTGTAAGATATTGTTGGAAAGGTCATTCAGGGCCCGTCAGAAATCCATCAATTTGGACTAACATAGAACATCTAGCAGATGAATGCATGGAACAGGCTAAACGTCAGAAGTCCGTGCATAAAGCCCAAAGGGATTAAATGAGCATGTCTCATTTAGACGGCAATAACTTTTTATTCAAGAAGAATTACATGGCCTGCAAGATACCATTGGAAAGGTCATTCGGAGCCCGTCAGAAGTCTATCGACCTGAACTATGTAGAATATTTTGCTGAAGAATTCATGGAGCGGGCTGAATGTCAAAAGTCCATGGGTAAAGCCTAAAGGGCTTAAATGAGCATGTCCCATTCAGACGGCCATCACTTTTGATCCGAGAAGACTTACGGGGCCTGTAAGACATCGTTTGAAAGCTCATTCAGAGCTCATCAGAAGTTTGTTAATACGGACTACTGTAGAATGTTTGACGGATGAGTTCATGGAGTAGGCTGAATGTTAGAAGTCCATGCGTAAAGCCCAAAGGGCTTAAATGAGTATGTCCTATTTAGACGGCCATAACTTTTGATCCGAGAAGAAAAGTTATAGGACCTGTAAGATACCGTTAGAAAGCTCAGTCAAAGCCCGTAAAAATTCCATCAATGTGCACTAACATAGAACATCTAACAGATGGATTCATGGAGCAGGCTGAATGTCAAAAGTCCATGCATAAAACCTGAGGGGCTTAAATAAGCATGTCCCATTCAGATAGCCATAACTTTTGATCCGGGAAGAGTTACAAGGTCTGCAAGATACCGTTGGGAAGCTGATTTAGAGCATGTTGACATGGACTAATTTAGAACACCTGGCAATGAATTCATGGGGCAAACTAAATGTCAGAAGTTCGAACATAAAGCCTAAAGGGCTAAAATGAGCATGCCCTATTCAGATGGTCATAACTTTTGATCCGGGAAGAGTTACGGGGCCTATAAGATACCATTGGAAAACTCATTCAGAGTCCATCAGAAATCCATCAACGTGGACCAACATAGAAGGTTTCTGGAGGATGAATTTATGGAGCGGACTAAATGTCAGAAGTTCGTGTGTAAAGCCTAAATGGCTTAAATGAACTGGTCCCATTCAAATGCCCATAACTTTTGATCCGGGAAGAGTTACGGGGCTTGAAAGAAACCGTTAAAAAGCTCATTCAAAGCCCATTTATGTGGACTAATTTGAAACATCTGTTGGATGAATTCATGGGGTAGGAAAAACATCATAATTCCGTGTGTAAAGCCTAAAGGGCTTAAATGAGCATGCCCCATTCAGATGGCCACAACTTTTGATCTGGGAAGAGTTACGAGGCCTACAAGACACCATTAGAAAGCTCATTCAGAGTTCGTTAGAAGTTCATCAAGGTGGACTAATGTACAACATTTGGCAGGGTGAATTCATGGAGCGGCCAACGTCAAAAGTCCGTATATATAGTACAAAGGACTTAAATGAGCATGTCCCATTCAAACGGCAATAACTTTTGATCCGGGAGGAGTTACAGGGCCTGTAGGATACCATTGGAAAGCTCATTCAGAGTCATCAACGTGGGCTAATGTAGAACATTTAGCGAACGAATTCAGGGAGCCTGGATGAAAGCTAGAAATCCATGCATAAAGCCCAAAGGACTTAAATGGGCATGCCCCATTCAGATGACCATAACTTTTAATTCGAGAAGAGTTACGGGGCCTGTAAGATACTCTTGGAAAGCTCATTTAGAGCCCGTTAGAAGGTCATTGACGTGGGCTATCGTAGAACATTAGGTGGATGAATTCATGCAACGGGTTCAACGTCAGAAGTCCGTGCGTAAAGCCCAAGGGTCTTAACTGAGCCTGTCCCATTCAGATGGCCATAACTTTTGGTCTGCAAAGAGTTACAAGGCCTATAAGATACCAATGGAAAGCCCATTAAGAGTCCTTAAGAAGTCTGTCAACGTGGACTAACATAGAACATCTGCCAGATGAATTCATGGAGCGACTAAATGTCAAAAGTTAGTGCGTAAAGCCGGAAGGGCTTTTATGAGCATGTCCCAGCCATAACTTTTGATTCGGGACAAGTTACGGGGCCTATAAGATACGTTGGAAAGCTCATTCAAAGCCTATCAGAAATACATTGATGTGGACTAACTTAGATCGTTTAGAGTCTATCGACCTGGACTAACGTACAATGTCTGGCGGATGAATTCATGGAGCAGGGTGAACATTAGAAGTCTATGCATAAAGCCGAAGGGCATAAATGAGTAAGTCCCTTTTAGACGGCCATAACTTTTTATCCGAGAAGAGTTATACAGCCTGTAAGATATCGTTGCAAAGCCCACTCAAAGCCCATAAACGTGCACTGATGAAGAACATCTAGTAGATGAATTCATGGAACCAGGCTGAACGTTGGAAATCCGTGTGTAAAGCCCGAAGGGCTTAATTGAGCAAGCCCTATTTAGACAGCCATAAATTTTGATTCGGGAAGAGTTACAGGGCCTGTAAGATATCGTTTGAAAGCTCATTCAGAGCCTGTTAGAAGTCAGTTAATGTGGATAAACATAGATTGCCTGGTGGATGAATTTGTGGAGTAGGCTAAACGTCAGAAGTCCGTGTGTAAAGCCAACAAGGGCTTAAATGAGCATGTCTCATTTAGACGACTATAAGTTTTGATCTAGTAAGAGTTACAGGGCTTGTAAGATACCGTTCGAAAGCTCATTCAGAGCCTGTCAGAAGTCCATCAGCGTTGACCAATGTATAACATCTGGGAGATGAATTAATGGAGTGGCCTGAATGTCAAAAGTTCGTGTGTAAAGCCCAAAGGTCTTAAATGAGCATGTCCCATTCAGACGACCATAACTTTTGATCTTGGAAGAGTTACGGAGCTTGTAAGGTATCGTTGGAAAGGGACGCATTTAGAGCTCGTCCACATGGACAAATGTAGAAGGTGTGGCAGATCAATAGATAGAGTAGGCTGAATTTCAGATGTCCGTGCGTAAAGTCTAAAGGGCTTAAATAGCATGCCCCATTCATATGGCCATAACTTTTGATCCAAGAAGAGTTACTGGGCGTGTAAAATGTTAGTAAACGGTTCCCATATACGTAGCGGAAACAAAACAAAAAAAATAAATAATGTAGAGATCGTTTACATGAGCCAAGATCAAGGATATAATTTTACAATTCATATTAAAATAAAATCTGTAGAAAATAAATCTGAGTTTAAAGAAAACAAACGCACGTTGGAGGCTCCTCCAAATTTGTCAACAAATGTTTTGCTACCGATCAAAGTGTAGGATCGAACCCACGTAGTCCACACGAAGACAATCTCAAAAGAACCAAAGAGGGATTTGCTAGATCCTCTTTGGCTTCAAGATTAAGAAGAAAGCAAATCAATTGAATTGATTTTAGAGCCTAAAGTGTTTTTGCCGTGGGAGTGTATTATCAAAGAGGGGCTGCTGTGTTTTTTCAAAGAAAAATCTGTATTATTTAATTAACACATTTTTCTTTTTATAGTACATCAATTTGCCCTAATCCCATATGGAATAGTCTTGGGCTCCAACCCAAACGCCCTATGTTGCCAAACACTCCCAATTTGATATTTTTATTTTTTCCATCATTATCTCAATTAAAATCAATTAATATATATTTAAATATATATTAACATTTAACAATAATGATAATGTATTTAAATATGTGTGAACACACATTTAAACGTAATTTCACTTATTTAATTTTTCTAACAAATTAAATAAAGGCTATGACCTCAGCAAATTTAATTGCACTTTGAAATTACCAAAATACCCTTTCGCCTTAAAAGACAAAAACACCCTTCTTTCTTCTTGGATCTTAAATTGTCTTCTATGTGCGTGACCCATAGGCTTCTCATCATATCGGCAGTGTACAGTATTGCGATTAACACCAATTAATCATCTCACTAATACACAGACCAAGATTGGCCCCTAGCAAGGCATCATGACCACCCCATAGATTAGGATTCAACAAAGTAGCTACCTGTCAACGATATGGTTACCGTGCAATTAGATCCTTTCATTATACGCTATCTCGACGAGGCAAAGGCATAGAAATAGTGTCAACCTTCGGTTACTCTCGATATTATTTATTCACTTTCTGGACTAATGACCCGTATTATAAATTGGATAGAGCAACAACTCAATCTCACTGTAGCCACAATTTTAGTGTCATTGCCATATACTGAATTGCGCCGTGAGATAATTTTCTCCCATAACCGGGAGTGATGAATCCTCTGTCAATCCACCATAGTCTTGATACACTCCTTGATGCAGCCAGTCACCACCGTATTGACAGCTCTGAAAAGAACTGCATTAGGCTAGTGTCAAACTACACCAATCGGTGCACAAGGTGCTCTGGTGATCTCAAGTCTAAGGATCACATGCACCACATTCATTAGAGGATTTGTTCCATAGACAGTAGGGTTACCATCCATATGGAATCCTCTGGTGGGTCAGTCCAGTGAACTTGCTGTGAGGTAATCGCCTATAGCAAGCACCCATGTGTTGCACCAGGTTATCACCAAACAACCTTGATGTAACAACTACTGTAAACTAGTACAATGCACGCATAATAACAATAGAAAATGGGCCCAAAACTTTTCTTTTTATTATATGTAATAAGTATTTTATACACAAAGAGCATCATTTACAAAAATCCCTTTAAAAAGACAAAAACAGGGGAAACAGATGTAGCATTGTCCTCGCTCCGAGCGCCCCTCCACCGCATCATCACCTAGATCCTGCATCCACAAAGGAAAATAACGGGGTGAGCACAAAATAATGCTCAGTAAGTAAACCCTCTATCTGTTTATCCCCGTATGTATTTCTCTTAATTCTTTCCTTACACTATTTCTGTTTCTGTTTCTATTTCTGTTTCTACTAAACGTCATAGCCTCATCTTACGGAGGTACGGCCGGGTGGCGTTCACACAACACCATCTCACTCTTCATGACTGTCGGGTGGAGTTCACACAGCACCAACCCGTTCTTAGTGACTACCAAGTGGGGATCACGAAGCACCTACTCGGTTTTCGTAACTATTGGGTGGAGACCACAAAGCACCTACCCATTCCTCATGACTTTCGGGTGACAATCACAAAGCATTAACCCGTTTGTAACGCCCCGCTTGAGGTACGTTGTTATTGTTTCCTCTTTTGCCCTTAATCGAGTTGGTTTTGGTTATTATTGTTTGATTGAGTGTTGTGTTGAATGTTTGCCCTGAAAGTTGGTTGAAAACGAAGAAGTTCGATCTCGTGCTTCGCGGAACGAAGAACGCCGCGGCGAAGATGTGTTGAAACCAAGGGGAACTCCCTGGAAAGTTTCGCCGCAGCGTTTCGCGTGATGGGCCGAATAAAAGGTTGATTGAGTTTTAGATATTTTCTTCCTTAAGGACAATTTGACCTTTCTACCCCTAATTAGCAAGAAAAGTGGGGAGTTAATTGTAAGGATATTTCATGGAGAATAGGTTGAGATAGGGGTGAGTTTGTAATGAATCAAAGGATATGGATGGAATTCCCAAAGTAGAACAAGGGCAAAATGGGAATGAGTGTGTTATTATTTCATTAAAAGGAATTAGAATCAAAGAAACCCCTCATTTCTTCTTCTAAAACGTGACTCTTCATTCTTCTCCTCTCAATTTCTCTTTTCTTTTGATCAAGGTTTTTCAAGGGGTTTTTGAAGTGATTTGGAGTAGAAAAGCAACCTAAGGCTTCCTAAGGTAAGGATTTCTTCTTAAGTTGTGTGATTTGGGAGTTTTAACCCATATTGAAGTTTGAGGGTTTTCATTCTTTTGGTTAAGATTTGAGGAGAAATCAAGCTAAACAAGTGAAAGGAAAAGTTTGTGAAGTCTCTCCTTAACAAGTAAGTAAAACCTAACCCAAGTTGAGATTTATGAATTTTTCTTGATTAGGGCTTTGATAGGATGATGTATGTATGTGATGTGCATGTAATATAGCATGTATGAAGGATTAAATAGAGATTTCTATGCTTTGTGATTGTTTATACCTTGCAAAATTGAGAAATGGGTTGTTGGTTTGGCAAGGTAGTTGAGATGGAATTTAAGGGGTATTATGTATTCCCTTTTTGGAAGTGTTTTCTATGGCAGGTTTTGTGGCTTTGTGAAGGGGTTTTTCCCCATTTTGGATGGTTAAGAAAAGTTTTAGAATCATGGCTATGATAGAGTTTTATAGTGCACATGAGTTGTTTGATGAAATGCCTAATAGAGGTTTGAGTATGAGAAATGAACCTTAATTCTTGCAACATTGCATGTTGGCATCTCATAAGTGCATTGGTGAAGATGAACCATCCATAGGCACTAGTTGTACATGGAAAAGTGACCTAAGAAAGTGTAAGGAAATGGTTTATGCAATTACCCTATGAGTAGAGAGCTTAGTGGGTAAAATTACTCTAAGGGTAGAGAGCATTGAAAAATGCTACAATAGAATGAATTAGAAGAGTAGTATAGTTGGGATGATGCTTTGTGATCATCACCCGACCGTTATGGGAATCGGATTGATGCTTGGTGATCATCATCCGAATAGCCCTTAGAGTGATGGGTCGATGCTTTGTGATCGTCACCCGATGAGTAGTAGAAATGGGTAGATGCTTTGTGACCGCTACCCGGTTAGTGATAGATAAGTAGGTTGATGCTTTGTGATCATCATCCAACACTTAGTAGAAACGGGTTGATGCTTTGTGACCATCACCCGATAGTGACTAGAGACGGGTAAATGCTTGGTGATCGTTACCCAAAATTCATGAGGAACGGGTAGGCGCTAGGTGATCTCCACCCGATAGTTAGAAAGAACCGAGTTGGTGCTTTGTGATCCTACTCGGTAGTCACTAAGAACGGGTTGGTACTGTGTGAATTCCACCCGATAGCCATAGAGAGTGAGATGGTGCTGTGTGAACGCCATCCGGCCGTACCTCCGGTAAGATGAGGCCATTGATGTTATTAGAAACAGAAATAGAATCGAGATAGCATAAGGAAAGAATTAAGAGTTATTCATACGGGGAGACGACAGATAGAGTTTTACTTCTGAGCATTATTTTGTGCTCACCCCGTTATTTTCCTTTGTGGATGCAGGTTCTAGGTGATGTTGCGGTCGGAGGGGCGTCGGCAAGCAATGAGGAATAGCTACATTGTTTCCCCTGTTTTGTCTTTTAAAATACATTTTTGTAAACAGTACTCTTTATGTATAAAAGGCACATGAATTGTAATGAAAAGAAAACTTTGGGCCCAACTTTTCTATTGTTATTATGCATGCATTGTACAGTTTTCAGTAGATGTTACACCGTTCCTAATCACTATCGGGTGATGATCGCAAAGCATCAACCCATTTCTAATAAATATTGGGTGATGATCACAAAGCATCAACCCCTTTCTAATAACTAACCGGGTGATGATCACAAAGCATCCACCCGTTTCTAATAACTATCGGGTGATGATCAAAAAGCATCAACCCATTTCTAAAAACTATTCGGGTGATGATCACGAAACATCAACCCGATTCTCATAACTGTTGGGTGATGATCACAAAGCATCAACCCATTTCTAATACTCTTCTCATTCACTCTACTCTAGCACTTCTCATTCTCTCTACCCTTAGAGTAGTTGCATCCACAAAGTTCTCTACTCATAGAGCAAGTGCATACACAAAGTTTCCTACTCTTTCTTAGGTCACTTCTCAATGCACAATTAATGCCTATGGATGGTTCATCTCCACTAATGCACTTATGAAATGCCAACATGCAATGTTGCAAGAATTAAGGTTCACTTCTCATACTCAAACCTCTATTAGGCATTTCATCAAACAACTCAAGTGCATAATAAAACTCTACTATAACAATAATTCTATGTCTTTCTCTAACCATCCAAAATGGGGAGAAACTCCCTCACATAGCCATAATTCCTGCCAAAGAAAGACACTTCCAAAAAGGATTTCTCAATATCCTTCAATTCCATCTCAAACTACCTTTCCAACCCACTTTCTCACTTCTTATACTTGAAATGTATGAACAATCACAAAACAATAATAATCTCCATTTAAGACTCAATAACATGGCATATAACATGTATATAACATACATACATAATTGCTATTAAAAACCCTAATTAAGAAAATTCCCAAATCTCAACTTGGGTTGGGATTTACTTACCTTGTTATGGAGAGATTTCACTAGCTCTTCCTTTCTCTTGGTTTGCTTGACTTTTTCTCTACTCTTAGGATGCCTTAGATTGATTTTCTACCCCAAATCACTCCAAAAGCCCTCTAAAAATCCTCAAGTGGGGCGTTACACTTGACAAGTGAGATCAGTCACTACTGTTCGATAGAGTCGTTCAACACTATGATAGCCTTACCGTATTATCTGTGCCCTTACTTCAGAATAATTCTGGGGCTATGGACATTTCTAGAATGGCCACCATATGTGCTCATAGGGTTCTCACTATCAAGATTTGAAACACTTGATACCCTCGTCATGGTTTTGCCATTCTAAGGACATATATCAATACATATTGCAATAATAATGATTTACGCGATATAGAATAAGATGCCTTTTATTATTGATAAATGAACATTATTACAAATAGTCAATTCTACAATAATTGATTGGCTCTAGGGCACCTACTCCAACATAAAATACCGTTGGAAAGCTCATTTAGAGCCCATAGAAGTCGGTTAATGTGGATTAACATAGAATGTCTGGCAAATGAATTCATGAAGTGGGCTAACTATTAAAAGTCTATGCATAAAGCCTAAAATGCTTAAATGAGCATGCCATATTCAGACGACCATAACTTTTGATCCGGGAAGAGTTATGGGGCCTGTAAGATACCGTTGGAAAGCTCATTTAGAACCCTGTCAGATGTCGATCAACGTTGGACTAATATAGAATGTCTGGTGGATGAATTCATGGAGTGGGCTGAGTGTCAGAAGTTCATGCATATAGCCCAAAGGGCTTAAATAAGCATGTCCCATTCGAACGCACCCATAACTTTTGATTCGAGAAGAGTTACAGGGCTTGTAAGATACAGTTGGAAAGCTCATTCAGAGCCCATCGAGCCCATCAGAGGTCCATCGATGGGGACTAATGTAGAACATCTTGGGGATGAATTCATGGAGCAAGTGAACGTCAGAAGTATGTGCATAAAGCTCAAAGGGCCTAAATGAGGATGTCCCATTCAGACAACCATTCAAAAGGAGTTACGGGGCTCGTAAGATACCGTTGGGAAGCTTATTTTGAGCCCATAAGAAGTTTATCGATGTGGACAAACATAGAATGTGTACGGATGAATTCATGGAATGGGATGAACATTAGAAGTCCGTGTGTAAAGCCTAAGTGACTTAAATGAGCATGTCCCATTTAGATGGCCATAATTGTTGATTCGAGAAGAGTTACTAGGTCTGTAAGATACCGTTGGAAAGCTTATTCAGAGCCCGTCAAAATTCTATCAAAGTGGACTAACATAGAATGTCTGGCAGATGAATTCATGGAGTGGGCTGAAACTTTGAAGTTCATGCATAAAGCCCAAAGTGGGCTTAAATGAGCATGCCTTATTTAGACGGCCATAACTTTTGATCCGGAAGAGTTGCAGGGCCTATAAGATACCATTGGAAAGCTCATTCAGAGCCCGTCAAAAGTTTTCCAATGTGGAGTAATGTAGAATGTCTAGCAGATGAATTCATGGAGTGGGCTGAACGTTAGAAGTCTGTGCATAAAGCCCAAAGGGCTTAAATGAGTATGTCCCATTCAGACGGCCATAACTTTTGATTCGAGAAGAATTACATGGCCTGCAAGATATCGTTGGAAAGCTCATTAGAGCCCATCAATGAGGACTAACATAGAACATCTAGCAAACAATTTCATGGACCAGGCTTAACGTCATAATTTTGTACGTGAAGCCTAAAGGGCTTAAATGAGCATTCTTGATTCAGACGACCATAACTTTTGACCCGAGAAGAGTTAGAAGGCCTATAAGATATCATTGGAAATCTCATTCAAAGACTAGCAGAGGTCCATTGATGTAGACTAACATAGATTTATTCCTTAGTTCTTCTTCTTGAGGTACATATATTCCATCTCTAAACATCAATGCCCCATTGACTATTTTAAAGTCTGTCTCTTTACCTTCTATTATCCATTGGCAGATTACCTTTCAGGTATCATCTTTCTCCTATTTCATCTTGATCTCCTCCACCAAAGTGGGTTTGATCACCATTTGGGCCCATCCTCCTTCGATCACAATTTCAATTCCTTCTTGGAGGATCTCCAGCTGTAATTGTCTCTGTATAGTAATATGAGATAAAAAGACTTTTCTACTAAGGGAATTTACTACTGCATTAGTTTTCCCTAGATGGTATCTATTGTCGTGGTCGTGGTTGCAGTCTATCAGTAATTCTAACCATGTCCTCTGTCTCATATTCAACTCTTTCTGGGTGAAGAAATACTTCAAACTCTTATGGTCAGTGTATATGTTGCATTTCACTCCATACAACTAGTGTCACCATATCTTCCAAAGCAAAAACCACTACTGCTAATTCCAAGACATGGGTAGGACCTTTGCTTTCATAATTTTTCAATTGTCTGGAGGCATAAGCAATGACTTTCCCTTGTTGCATCAACACTGCTTCCAAACCATGAGGGGTGTGAAATGGGGTATACTTCATCGAATATTGTAAGATTAAGAAATTTGATATGAGTCGATGATAAGGATGGTCTTAAGGAGGGAAATATAAATCTTTCTAAAAGCCAAAGGAGGAGACTAGCCAGGAAGGCGAGAGAAGCTCCTAATGCCAAGCCGTCCCATGATTAAGCTTGCTTCGTGGAATGTAAGGGTTCTTAATTCCCCTTTGAAACAAAAAGAGGTTAGACATCTAATCTCTTCCAATAAAATTGAGCTTTGTGGTATTTTGGAAACTCGAGTTCGTGAACCAAATTTTGAGATTACTAAGTCCTTGACATTTGGGGGATGGGATGTAATTCATAACTATGTGTGCTGCCCTAATGGTAGAATTTGGGTTCCTTGGAATCCTAGTTTGGTGAGGTTTGAAGTCATGCAATCTACGACTCAAGCCATCCATGGTAAGGTTGTTATTTTGGAGTCTAATTACTCCTTTGTTTGCTCATTTGTGTATGGCTCTAATGGTCCACTAGAAAGGAAAGAATTATGGAGAGACTTGATGGGCAAAGCTCAAGATTTTGAGGAAATACTGTGGGTGATTATGGGTGATTTCAATGAGATGAGATTTGGGCATGAGAAAATATGGGGTTCTTATAGGTGGAGAAATTATGTTTCAGACTTGAATAATATGTGTAATGAGACTAGGCTTGAGGACCTTCGGTTTATGGGTAACTTTTTCACTTGGAGTAATATGAGAGAAGAAGAATATAGGATTACTACTAAAATTGATCGAGCTCTTATGAATGAAAAGTGGGGCAGTGTGTTTGGAAATTCCATAGCCAATTTCCTTCCTCCAAGCATCTCGGATCATTCTCCTTGTATTGTTGAATGTGGGGTTATGTCTCCACCTAGGAAAATCCCATTTCGGTTCTTCAACTTTTGGGCTCACCATGAATGTTTCATTAGCATTGTTAGTAAGGCTTGGGAAGAAGAAGTTAGAGGTACCCCTATGTATCAATTGGTTACTAAACTGAAGAAAGTCAAAGAAGCATTAAAATTTTTTAACAAGAGGGAGTTTGGGAATATCTCGGCAAGAGTTATTGAAGCTAGAGAAAACCTCCTAAAGGTCCAGCATTTTAAAACCCCCCTCCAATCAGGTATCCTCTGAATATCCCTCAATGAGAATCCCGGGGACACATGTTTGGAGAACGAGTTGTATTTAGAAAACAAACCTGTGTAAGGATAATAATAATAATATCCAAAACATGCATATAAAATGTCATGTAGGATCCAAACATATAATTTCAAAACTTTAAGAATTTATCAGTACAATACACAATTGGGACATATTTATAGGGTGGAAGATTCCAAAAGGTGTTTCACAAATATTTATCATTTACATTATTTACGTCAAGATAAAAAAATCGAAATGACAATAAATCATCTCCCCTCACGTGTAGCCCCGCTGTCTCTAGCATCCTTTGCTTTTGGTCTACCTGCAAAGCAATCAACAATAAAAGGGTGAGCGCTAATCACTCAGTAAGGAATAATCCGTTTCATTCTAAATGTGCTATTTGACCTTTATTTAAACATATTTGTTAACGCATCACTTATCTTTTACATCTAGGGATACCTCCCTTTTTATTTTATTTTATTTTCTTTTCTATTTCATATGTCGTTCATCATTTTATCCCATGGCTATATAAACATCAATGCATACACATACAATTAAGTAAGTAAAGATAACATCTAAATATCATCTAACATGAGTATAAATCATCTCACGATGTAAATAACATCATAACTCATGTAGTGCAACTAAATGCATATGAAGCATTTAACGTGTAGCCGATTGGACTTTTCTTAGCGTCTTAAGCACTTTTGTAACAACTGCTGTAAACTAATACAATGCATGCATAATAACAATAGAAAATGGGCCCAAAAACTTTCTTTTTTTATTATAAGTCATACGTCTTTTATACACAAAGAACTTCATTTACAAAAATGCCATTTTAAAAGACAAAACAGGGAAACAAGAGTATTGCTCAGAAGACCCTGCCACACACTGGGCTTAGGCCAGACCACACAGCCAGCCTGCATTGACACACACCCGCTACTCACAAAGTACTTGCCCCCTCCCCCTGGGAGGGATTTTTCGCCTCCCTCACCACTCGAACCCAAGACCAAGGGCTAAAGTCATTTGGGAAGCATGGTGAGTACCATCAAAGCAACGGCCCGATGGTACTCACCATGCTTCCCAAGGCGCTTTATTGTAGAATCCTTACCACATACTGCTTAGGCTAGACCACACAAGAGCCCAGACACACACACCCGCTACTCACAAAGCACTGTCTCTTTCTTCTTTAAGGGTGGGGCTATTACTGCCTTCCAGCAACCCAAGTCATGGGCTAAAGTCATTTGGGAAGCATGGTGAGTACCATCAGCTAGCTAGCTGATGGTACTCACCATGCTTCCCAAATGACTTTAGCCCCTTGGTCTTGGGTTCGAGTGGTGAGGAGGCGAAAGAAAATCCCTTAAGGGGGTGGGGGACAAAGATTTGTGAGTAGCGGGTCAGTGTGTCCTGGGTCCGGGCCTCGCCTGTGGTGGTCTGGCCTAAGCCCTAAGCCCAGCCTGGCAGGGGTGGGGTTGCTACAATAAAGCCTCGATGGTACTCACCATGCTTCCCAAATGACTTTAGCCCCTTGGTCTTGGTATCGAGGTGGGGGAGGCGAAAGAAAATCCCTTAAGGGGGGACAAGATTTGTGAGTAGCGGCCACCGTGTGTCCGGTCTGGGCCGAGCTTTGTGATCTGGCCTAAGCCCAAGCTGTGTGGCAGGGGTTGCTACAATAAAAAGGCGCCTTTTTATTGTGAGGACCCGGATTCGGCTCATGGGCTATCCCAATCTTGGGCTCTTTCCCTCATGGGCTTTCCCAATCTGCCCTGCGGCCCCACTCACTAGGATTATCTTCCCCCTTGTGGGATTTTCTTTCACCACTGAACCTCCCAAGACCAGGGGCTATAGTCAATTGGGAAGCATGGCAGAGTACCATCGTAGCTGGCTGATGGTACTCACCATGCTTCCCAAATGACTTTAGCCCTTGGTCTTGGGTTCGAGTGAGGGAGGCGAAAGAAAAATCCCTTGGGGAAGGGGGACAAGATTTCTGAGTAGCGGGCCGGCCGTGTGTCCGGTCCGGGCCTGCGCGTGGTCTGGCCTAAGCCTAAGCCGTGTGGCAGGGGTTGTTACAATAAAAGGCGCTTTTATTGTATAACCTCGCCACAGCGCAGCTAGCATCAGCCTGCACACACGATACGCACGCATCACATGCCCCTCTGATGCCTCCATTCACAGAACCCAAGACCGGGGCTAAAGTCATTTGGGAAGCATGGTGAGTACCATCAGCTAGCTAGCCTGATGGTACTCACCATGCTTCCCAAATGACTTTAGCCCCTTGGTCTTGGGTTCGAGTGAGGGAGGCGAAAGAAAAATCCCTTAAGGGGGACAAGATTTGTGAGTGGGCGGGCCTGCCGTGTGTCCTGGGTCCGGGCCGAGCTTTGTGATCGGCCTAAGCCCGAGCCGTGTGGCAGGGGGGGGTTGCTACATGCCTCACTTGCCGACGCCCTCTGACTGCATCATCACCTAGATCCTACATCCACAAAGGAAAATAACAGGGTGAGCACAAAATAATGCTCAGTAAGTAAAACCCTCTATCTGTCTATCCCCGTGTGTATTACTCTTAATTCTTTCCTCACACTTTCTGTTGTTTCCTACTAAACGTCATGGCCTCATCGACTGCAGGTACGACCTGGACATGCTCACACAGCACCATCTCATTCTTCATGACTATCGGGTGGAATTCACACAGTACCAACCCGGTCTTAGTGACTACCGAGTGGGGATCACGAAGCACCTACCCGGTTTTCCAAAATATCGGGTGGAGATCACATAGCACCTACCCGTTCCTCATGACTTTCGGGTAATGATCACCAAGCATTAACCCTTTCCTAATCACTGTCGGGTGATGATCACAAAGCATCAACCCATCTCTAATAAATATCGGGTGATGATCACAAAGCATCAACCCCTTTTCTAATAACTAACCGGGTGATGATCACAAAGCATCAAGCCATTTCTAATGGCTAGTCGGGTGATGATCACAAAGCATCAACCCATTTCTAATGGCTAGTCGGGTGATGATCACAAAGCATCAACCCGATTCTCATAACTGTCGGATGATGATCACAAAGCATCAACCCATTTCTAATGGCTAGTCGGGTGATGATCACAAAGCATCCACCCCGTTTCCAATACCTATCAGGTGATGATCACAAAGCATCAACCCATTTCTAATGGCTAGTCGGGTGATGATCACAAAGCATCAACCCATTTCTACTACTCTTCTCATTCACTCTACTCTAGCACTTCTCATTCTCTCTACCCTTAGAGTAGTTGCATCCACAAAGTTCTCTACTCAAAGAGCAAGTGCATACACAAAGTTTCCTACTCTTTCTTAGGTCACTTCTCAACGCATAATTTATGCCTATGGATGGTTCATCTCCACTAATGCACTTATGAAATGCCCACATGCAATGTTGCAAGAATTAAGGTTTACTACTCATACTCAAACCTCTATTAGGCATTTCATAAAACAACTCAAGTGCATAATAAAACTCTACTATAACAATAGTTCTAAATCTTTCTCTAACTATCCAAAATGGGGAGAAACCCCCTCACATAGCCACAATTCCTGCCAAAGAAAGACACTTCCAAAAAGGATTTCTCAATATCCTTTAATTCAAACTCAAATTACCTTTCCAACCCACATCTCACTTCTTACATTTAAAAGGTATAAACAATCACAAAGCACTAGAAATCTCTATTTAAGCCTCAATAACATGGCATATAACATGTATATAACATACATACATAAGTGCTATCAAAACCCTAATCAAGAAAATTCCCAAATCTCAACTTGGGTTGGGGTTTACTTACCTTGTTATGGAGAGATTTCACTAACTCTTCCTTTCACTTGGTTTGCTTGACTTTTTCTCTACTCTTAACCAAAAGAACAAAAACCCTCAATATTCAATATATACTAAAACTCACAAAGCTTCACAATTAAAGCAAGAATCCCTACCTTAGGATGCCTTAGGTTGATTTTCTACCCCAAATCACTCCAAAAGCCCTTTTAAAACTCCTTGATCAAAAGAAAGAGAATTTGAGAGGAAGCAAGAGAGGAGAGTGGCGATGGAGAAGAAGAATGAAGGGTTTGCAATGACTTAATTCCTTTTAATGAAATTTATGCACAAGCATTCCCATTTTGCCCTTAATCTTCTTTGGGAATTCTATCTATATCCTTTGATTCATTACAAACACACCCCCATAGCAACATATTCTCCATGAAAATTCCTTACATTTTACTCCCCACTTTTCCTGCTAATTAGGGGTAGAATGGTCAAATTGCCCTTAGGGAAGAAAATATCTAAAACTTAACAAACATTTTGGTCGGTCGCGCGAGAAGCTTGCGCGAAACTGCATGCCAGCCTTCCCGTGGCTTCAACACCTTTTCGCCGGGGCGAAGATTCTTCTTCGGCCCGTTGAAGCTTGGAACACTGAACTTCTTCTATTTTCAACCAATTTCAGGGCAAGTATTCAACATAACACTCAATCAAAGGTCAACCAAACAATATTACCAAGAAACCAACTCAAATAAGAGCAAAAGAAGAAACAATAACTATGTACCTCAAGTGGGGTGTTACAATTCTCCCCCTTAAAAGAATTTCATCCCCGAAATTCATACAAATAACTCTGGGAAACGATTCTGCATGTCCCGTTCTACTTCCCAAGTGGCCTCTTCCACTTTGTGATTCCTCCAAAGGATCTTCACTAACGGAACACTCTTGTTCCGAAGCTCGTTAACCCTTCGATTTAAAATATGAACAGGACATTCTTCATATACTAGATTCTCTGTTACTTCAACGTCCTCTACACTCAGGATGTGGAGGGGATCACTTACATATTTTCATAGCATCGAGACATGGAAGACATCATGCACCTTGTCCATGCTAGGTGGTAGTGCCAATCTGTAGGCCACCTTTCCCACTCATTGCAAGACCTCAAATGGACCTACATATCTCGGTGCTAACTTCCCTTTGCTTCCGAAGCGCATTACTCGCTTGTAAGGGGAAACTTTCAAAAGTACTTTGTCGCCCTCTTGGAATTCCACCTATTTCCTCTTCAAGTCGGCATAACTCTTCCGCCGATCTTGGGCTTGTTTCATTCTATTTCTGATTAACTTCACATCTTCTACCAGTTTGTGAGTCATCTCTGGCCCAAGAGCGGTACTCAACTCATCTTTTTTAACCTACTTCATCCCAATGAAGCAGAGACTTACACCGTATACCATACAAAGCCTCGTAAGGCGCCATTCTAATTGTAGACTGATAACTGTTGTTGTAGGCAAATTCCACTAAGGGTAACATCTCATGCCAGGATACTCTATAATCCATGCAACAGGCTCTCAACATATCCTCGAGCACCTGGTTCGTTCTCTCGGTTTGGCCATCCGTCTGAGGATGATAGGCAGTAATGAATGCTAAACGGGTACCCAAACTCCTCTATAAACTCGTCTAGAAAGCTGAAACAAATCTGGAATCTCTATTTGACACTATAGTCTTGGGCACACCATGCAATCTGACTATCTCCTTAAGGTAAATCTAAGCCAACTGATCTGCATTTGTGCTCTCCTTTATTGGAAGGAAATGGGCTGATTTGGTTAATCTATCCATAATCACCCATATAGCATTACACCCTTTATGTACTCTGGGGAGACCCGTGATAAAATCCATTGAAATGCTCTCCAATTTCCACTATAGAATACTCAATGGTTGAAGCAACCCTGACAATCGTTGGTGTTTCGCTTTCACTTGCTAACAAGTTAGACATTTAGCCACAAACTCTACAATGTCTTTCTTCATACCTGACCACCAATAGCCTTTCTTTACATCTTGATACATCTTGGTTGCTCCCGGATGAGCGGTGTACGGTGTGTCATGAGCCTCCATAAGAATTTTCTGTTTCAACTCCTCATTCGGAGGAATGCACAACCGATGCTTAAAATAGAGGACACCATCTCTCACAAAGAACTCGGATGTCTTGCCCTCCAAGTACTTGCTGAACTGTTTCCTGACACCACTTATCAACCACTTGCTTTTCTCTGATTTCCTTCAATAAAGAAAACTATACCTCTAGACTGGCAATTCTTCCCGAACTACTTCAATCTGTTCCTTAGACAATTCTTCTATTAACTCTTTCTGCTTGGTAAGCCGGAATAAATAGGCTTTTCTACTCAAGGCATCGGCTACTACATTGGCTTTTCCCGGTTGATACTTGATCTCACAATCATAATCCTTAACCAGCTCTAACCATCTTCTCTGCCTCATATTCAACTCCTTTTGAGTGAAGAAGTACTTTAACCTCTTATGATCGGTGTAGATATTACTCTTCACACCATAAAGGTAATGCCTCCAAATCTTTAAGGCAAAGACCACGGCTGCTAATTCTAAGTCATGCGTAAGGGTATCTGGTCTCGTACTCTTTCAATTGATGAGAAGCATAAGCTATAACCCTACCTAACTGCATCAGCACGGCGCCAAGTCCCTCGTAGAGGCGTCTGTAAAAATGTCATAATCTACACCCTCCTGTGGTAACACTAATATAGGAGCTGTTGTTAACCTCTTCTTCAACTCTGGGAAGCTTTCTTCACATGCTGCTGACCAGACAAAAGGAGTTTTCTGTTTGGTAAGAGTTGTCAATGGTTTAGCCAGTTGGGCTAATCCCGCTACAAATCGCCGATAGTAACCTGCTAAACCTAAGAAACTCCTGATTTCTTTCACTGTTCTCGGCTTCTGCCATTCAAGGATTGCCTGCACTTTACTCGGATCTACCGAAATCCCTTCCTTCGACACGGTATGACCCAGGAATATCACTTGATTAAGCCAAAACTCACACTTAGAAAATTTAGGACACAACTTCTTTTCTCTCAGTTGCAATACTAATCTCAAGTGTTTCTCATGTTCTTCCCTTGACTTTGAGTAAATCAGAATGTCGTCAATGAAGACAACAATAAACTGATCCAAATACTCATGGAATACCCTGTTCATCAAGTCCATAAAAACTGCTGGGGCATTAGTCAAGCCAAAAGGCATCACTACAAACTCATAATGCCCATATCTTGTACGAAAGGCAGTTTTAACCACATCTTGCTCAACCACTCTTACCTGATGATACCCAGACCTCAAATCAATTTTGGAGAACACTGCCGCTCCTTTCAATTGATCAAAAAGGTCATCTATCCGGGGTAGCGGGTACTTATTCTTCACTGTAATTTTATTCAACTCCTTATAATCAATACACATCCTTAGTGATCCATCCTTCTTTTTCACAAACAGGATTGGAGCTCCCCAAGGAGAATGACTCGGTCAGATAAAGCCTTTATCTAAAAGCTCTTGGAGTTGCTTCTTTAATTCTTGAAGCTCAGCTGGGGCCATTCGATAAGGGGCTTTAGATATTGGTGCTGTCCCTGGTGCTAGTTCGATACTAAATTCTACCTCCCTTTTTGGAGGCAAACCCGGTAACTCTTCCGAAAACACATCTAGAAAGTCTTGAACTACTGGCACCCTCTGAATCTCTAGTTGTGGAACTTCACCACTCTGCACTACATGGGCAAATATATCCCGAACACCCCTTTCTCAACATCTTCCTAGCTTTCACACTACTAATCAGCATGCTCAATTGATGGCCCTCTCCAAAACTAAACTTATCCCTACTATCGAGATTGAATCTCGCCTTCTTTTTCCTCAGTCAATCTCTACTCCATATCTCCCTAGGAAATCCATGCCCAATATCACATCAAAGTCGGGCATAACAAAACTATTAAGTCAACTGTTAACTCTCTACCCTGGATCACCAAGGACTCTCTTAACAAAATCTCTTGAGTAAGAACACTAACCCTGATGAGAATGCAAAATGTCATATTTACCCCCCTTAATGCCTAGTCTTTTATACCTATTTTCTGCCTAAAATGTACTGATTTTTATTCTATTTTGACTTAGGAAGCAAATGGGAGCATTAATTGCAAAACGGAACTAATTAAGTGAATTCGGATAGTTTTGACATTGTTTCGTATTTTGGGCATAACTCTCTCATCTGAGCTCCGATTGAGATGATTGAAAATTGGTGTAGAACGATAAGAAATATATATAAAACTTTTATGTTTTGAGTTTGGAGAGATACTTGCTGTATCAAGGTTGTAATTGGGCTTGAAGTTGACGCATCTGCACTGCCGATGTTCTGGAACATTCGCCTTGTAATGCACGTCCCAAGGGCGCTTTATTATTGGAAGATTTGAAGACATGTGGCACACGAGTTACAGCTGGACACATCACTTTCCTATTTTTAGTTTTAAGACTTTATTGTATTTTCAATTAATTAGAATCAGATTAGGATAATTGATTTTAGGATATTAGAATATTTTAGGAGATTGAGTTGAATTCAAACACTTGAATTAGATTTTTGGAAAGGGAGATCAGATTAGGTTTTGAGGGGACCACGCCTCTCTCTTCTCTTCTCTGGAATTTTTCTTTCTTTTTGAGTTTTTGGTTGATGGCCATGAGTGGCTAAAACTTTTGTAACTTGGTCGTCGGAAACGGAAACCTCGGAATCAACCAATTGTGAGATCTAATCTATGTTATTTTAGTGTTCAATTTTCGTGTTTGAGTATTGAATGTTATTCTGTGCATATTTTCATGATTGATGCATTTAATTACTAGGAGGCCTACTAGTGTATTATTTGTTGAAATCTACCGCTAAGTTTGATATCAAATCCGTAATTGTTTGATCCCTCCAACTTGTGAAGCAATTAAGGTTAGTAATTTGCTGCGTCAGGAATTAATAACCTTATGAAGAACATTCAACTAAATTAAATACAACCGCTTGTGTTTGTGTTGTTTAGCTTCATCGATCTCTCTAATTCTTAAGGCTACCACTAGATTAAATCTTGAGTGCTTGTCTAGGGTTGTTTAGTGGTAAGATTAATTAAGAGCACTTGTTTCCTAATTAATTAAAATTAAGGAGAGATAGGAAAATAGTTCCAACGGTGAATATTCAATGTATGAATTGATTATTTTTGCATCAATGATCAGTTGTGAGATTCCGATGGTGGATGTTGACGGAGACCAAGTTTCGTTATATTAATTGATTTCGAATTGAACTGTTTTTGTTTTTTTTTTTGTTTTTGCTAAGAACGTTTTCTGTTTTACACAAAACCCCCCAGCTTTGTTCACATAACATCAAATTCGGCTAGACACTCTTCGTGGGATCAACCCTTGCTTACCCTATTTATAGTTCAGTAGTTAGGTTCGGAACGTTTTAATTCTGGGTGCCTACGACAGCACACCAAACCCCATCAGGTAACTCTATCTTAATGGGTTAATTCACTCTAATAGGTTTCAAACCTAATCTCTCCATCATCCCATAAGATATAAACGAATGAGTGGCACCTGAATCAATTAAAGCATATAAGGGAACTGAATGAAATAATAACTGACCAGTAACGGCTGATGGACTGGCCTCTGCTTCCCCTTGTGCCACAATAAACACTCTGGCATTCGCAGTACCTCCTGAACTCTGAGTGGTTGGTGGAAGAGGAGCTTTACAATCTCTCATCATGTGCCCTAGCTGCCGGCACCTATAACACACTCTTTGGTCCCTCAGACATTCTCCTGGGTGATTCCTCCCACATTTAGGGCAAAGAGGAACCCTTCCATCCGGGGTCGCTTATTCTTCCACTCTTTTCTATTCTGTCTATACTGAAACTTCTTCTTTTGATTCTTCATGTCTTTACCTTTTACACCCTCATGTTTCTCTCTTTGGGGGGCGGAGTGTGGCTCATTTGGTCTTCCTATCGAGGATCCTACGGAGAAGATTTTATTCTCAAAAATCTCCGCCTTCATTGCTCGCCTCAAAGTCTCACTATAATTTCGAGGAGGGTTGGAACTTGTCATTATATCCCGGGCTATCTCCGGCTTCAACCCATGCACAAACTTATCCTTTCTCAAGGCTGGAGTACTAACTATTTCGGGTGCGAACCTTGCAAGAGAATTGAATTTCACCGAATACTCTTTCGCGGCATTAGTCCCTTGCCGTAAACTGATAAATTCTTGGACCTTCTCATGAACTTGGTCCTCTATTCTATACTCGGCCTCAAACTCTTGCCTGAACTCTTCCCAAGTCATTACTGTCACATCATGAGTTTCTTCCATTAATTCCCATCAAATTCGGGCATCACCCCGAAACAAGAAACTCGCATACCGGATCTTCTCCCGGTCTGACATGGGAAATAAACCCGTGGCTCATTCTACGGACCCAAGCCACTCTTCTGCTATTACTGGATCTGTAGTACCCTTAAACTCTGAGGGTTGATGTTGACTAGAAAGACCGTAAATCGGTTCAACTCTGCTCTGTACTGGGGGAGGTACCGGTTGTCCTCTTTCGACATGCGCAACTGGCGGTACCTGTACGGGGGTTTCAACTCTCCCTTGGGTTTCTTCCATGACTTGCTGTATAATTCTCTGAATTCTAGCTTCATCCAAGGGAGGGGGTGTAAACTCTGGTAGGTTAGAAGGTTCTCCTTCATTCACCACACCCTTACCACGATTCCGATAACTACGCCTCATCTACAAAATAATCACACTAATGAACTCGAGAAACAATTACTGTAAGGAAAGAATTAACTCACACAGTTGGTTATAGGACGTCGTGGCAATGAGAATAGTACACTATTCGATCCCAAAATCTTTGCTCTGACACCAAAAATGTAACAACTACTATAAACTAATACAATGCATGCATAATAACAATAGAAAATGGGCCCAAAAACTTTCTTTTTTTATTATAAGTCATACGTCTTTTATACACAAAGAACGTCATTTACAAAAATGCCATTTTAAAAGAAAAAGACAAAACAAGGGAAACAGTGTAGCTATTGCTCCTTGCTTGCCGACACCCCTCCGACTGCATCATCACCTAGATCCTGCATCCACAAAGGAAAATAACGGGGTGAGCACAAAATAATGCTCAGTAAGTAAAACCCTCTATCTGTCTATCCCCGTGTGTATTACTCTTAATTCTTTCCTCACACTTTCTGTTGTTTCCTACTAAACGTCATGGCCTCATCGTACTGGAGGTATGACCGGATGGCGTTCACACAGCACCATCTCATTCTTCATGACTATCGGGTGGAATTCACACAGTACCAACCCGGTCTTAGTGACTACCGAGTGGGGATCACGAAGCACCTACCCGATTTTCGTAACTATCGGGTGGAGACCACATAGCACCTACCCGTTCCTCATGACTTTCGGGTAACGATCACCAAGCATTAACCCGTTCCTAATCACTGTCGGGTGATGATCACAAAGCATCAACCCATCTCTAATAAATATCGGGTGATGATCACAAAGCATCAACCCCTTTTCTAATAACTAACCGGGTGATGATCACAAAGCATGCACCCCATTTCTACTACCTATCGAGTGATGATCACAAAGCATCAACCCATTTCTAATGGCTAGTCGGGTGATGATCACAAAGCATCAACCCGATTCTCATAACTGTCGGGTGATGATCACAAAGCATCAACCCATTTCTAATGGCTAGTCGGGTGATGATCACAAAGCATCAACCCGATTCTCATAACTGTCGGGTGATGATCACAAAGCATCAACCCATTTCTACTACTCTTCTCATTCATTCTACTCTAGCACTTCTCATTCTCTCTACCCTTAGAGTAGTTGCATCCACAAAGTTCTTTACTCAAAGAGCAAGTGCATACACAAAGTTTCCTACTCTTCCTTAGGTCACTTCTCAATGCATAATTTATGCCTATGGATGGTTCATCTCCACTAATGCACTTATGAAATGCCAACATGCAATGTTGCAAGAATTAAGGTTCACTACTCATACTCAAACCTTTATTAGACATTTCATCAAATAACTCAAGTGCATAATAAAACTCTACTATAACAATAGTTCTAAATCTTTCTCTAACTATCCAAAATGGGGAGAAACCCCCTCACATAGCCACAATTCCTGCCAAAGAAAGACACTTCCAAAAAGGATTTCTCAATATCCTTTAATTCAATCTCAAACTACCTTTCCAACCCACATCTCACTTCTTACATTTGAAAGGTATAAACAATCACAAAGCACTAGAAATCTCTATTTAAGCCTCAATAACATGGCATATAACATGTATATAACATACATGCATAAGTGCTATCAAAACCCTAATCAAGAAAATTCCCAAATCTCAACTTGGGTTGGGGTTTACTTACCTTGTTATAGAGGGATTTCACTAACTCTTCCTTTCACTTGGTTTGCTTGACTTTTTCTCTACTCTTAACCAAAAGAACAAAAACCCTCAATATTCAATATATACTAAAACTCACAAAGCTTCACAACTAACGCAAGAATCCTTACCTTAGGATGCCTTAGGTTGATTTTCTACCCCAAATCACTCCAAAAGCCCTTTTAAAACTCCTTGATCAAAAGAAAGAGAATTTGAGAGGAAGCAAGAGAGGAGAGTGGCGATGGAGAAGAAGAATGAAGGGTTTGCAATGACTTAATTCCTTTTAATGAAATTTATGCACAAGCATTCCCATTTTGCCCTTAATCTTCTTTGGGAATTCTATCTATATCCTTTGATTCATTACAAACACACCCCCATAGCAACATATTCTCCATGAAAATTCCTTACATTTTACTCCCCACTTTTCCTGCTAATTAGGGGTAGAATGGTCAAATTGCCCTTAGGGAAGAAAATATCTAAAACTTAACAAACATTTTGGTTGGCCTATCGCCGCTGCGAGGAAGCTTCTGTCGCCGCGGCGAAACTGTCCAACAGCTTCCCGTGGCTTCAACACCTCTTCGCCGCTGCGAAGATTTTTCTTCGCCCCGGCGAAGCTTGGAACACTGAACTTCTTCTATTTTCAACCAATTTCAGGGCAAGTATTCAACATAACACTCAATCAAAGGTCAACCAAACAATATTACCAAGAAACCAACTCAAATAAGAGCAAAAGAAGAAACAATAACTACGTACCTCAAGTGGGGCGTTACAACTTCATATCATCTAGCATCAAATTCATCTAGAGCTCATAGTATATAGAGGCGTGCTTACGCGTTATTTAACATCTAAAGCATATATTCATCTTCCCTCAACCGGTATACGAGGATATGCTTACGTATTTCCCATCATGTCTATATGCATCTCTACCATCTTATGGCATGTAAATACATATTTTGGTGAGCTTAATACTTTTTATTCATCTATGGATTATCAATCCATTTACATTACCTCTTGCTCACATACATCATCTTAAAACATGTATTACATTGCATCTTCATGCCATTTCATAACATTAATCATGCATTGACATCATGACGATGTATATCTTTCAAAGATCATCTAACTAATGGGTAAACCTTAGCACATGGCATAATTACAATAATACATTAATAATAAATTCATAATCATAAACATTGATCATGTTAAATCTTAAACGATGCCAACCAAGTTACTGTTCATGTTAGTGAGAGAAAATGCTCTCTCTTCTCTATAGGATTAGAAACCAGTGCTCCTTCCATGTTTTTCTTCTCCACCCACCACCCCTCTCTCCACCCTCAACCTCCATCCTCCACTTTTACCATTAAACATCACCTGTCCCTCTAACCAGAGAGCTTCATCATTTCCTTACTTTTGTTTTCACATTTTCTTTCACAAACCTGCACTTTGTTTTTCTATTTTTGTTAAACTTTTCATTTTCTATGTTTCAGTTCTTCTTTGCTACGTTTGGGGGTTTTATTTGGGTTTAAATCAAGCACCTTAGTTGTTAATAGGCTGTTTCATTAGCTCTTTTGTCACCTCACTTGTTTTTTATTGGTTTACCTTTGATTTCCTTATCTCTTATCTCTTTTACTTCAAATTATGACAACTCACCAACCAATCATCCATCTCTCCCCTCCACCTCATCAATCTCGAGTTGACTCATCTTGCTACGTGCCCCAAGATGCCATGTCAGATTGCCACGTCACAGCCCTGCCACATCACCAAAAAACAATTTTTTCCCTCCACTTCCCAAACCTTCCCAAAGCCATACTTTGCCTCCCACTGGTCTGTTTGTTGTGAATTTTTGGTATACAAGTGAGGCAAAGAGTCTTGGTAGGGGTGTTTAAGAAGTAGCAAGTTGGAGGTAGAAGAGTGATTGATAAGGTTGGTGTGGAAATGTGTGGTGGGAATGTGTTAGTTGATTCAAAGGTGCCTCCAATTATGATGCGTGGCGAGAAAGCGGTGAGTGGAGGTGGGACTTTTGGGGAAAAGGTGAATAGGGAATTAAAGCCAGTCGGTATTGCATCCTAGAGAAAACTTTTTGTTTCAAAATCCAGTGCTCCAATGGAATATTTTGCACCGAAAATCCTTGATAATGGGAGGACGATAAGGGTTATACCCCCTAAAGAGGTTGCTGATTTGGGGAAGGATAAATGGGGAAATTGTCTCGTTGGTTTCTTCCTTGGTAGAAGGTTGCCATTCTCTCTTGCGAAGGGTTTTATCGACAGGAATTGGAAGTGCTTCAGCAAGGTTGGTGTTGTCTCAAATGGGATTGGGGGCTTTATTCCGAAATTTGATAAAGAGAGCTCTAGGGATGAGGCCTTGGAAGGGGGCCCTTGGCATATTGGGGGGCAGCCCATTTTCCTCAAAAAAATGGCGTTCGAATTTAAAAATGGCAAGTGAAGGCATTAGTAGTATGTTGATTTGGGTCAAATTTAGTGGAGTTCCATTGGAGTTTTGGACTGCTAAAGGGTTGAGCTATGTTGCGAGCGCTATTGGAAAACCTCTCTACATGGATAACATCATGGATGTAGGAGATAGATTGGAGTATGCAAGAGTTTGTGTCGAAATTGACATAGCTTCTTCATTCTCAAATTCAGTGGAACTAGGGCTCCCGAATGGTGATTGTGTGAACATAGGGGTGAAGTATTCTTGGAAACCAAGGGCCTGCCCTTTGTGTAGAACTTTTGGGCACAATTTGAAGGATTATCACTTGGCCCCTAGAATTGAGAAGGAAAGCGTCGAGAACAAGAACTTGAACCTTACTCAAGAATGGCTAATGGTGACCAAGAGGAAGGAGAATGTATCAAAGGACTTGGTTGTGCAAGCAGAGAATGTGGGCGAGAGCTCTAGCCGCAAAAAAGGAGCAGCCCATTGATGAGTCAAGAGACACGGTTAGTAAAACAAAACCCTCCACTCATCAATTTTTGGTTCTTAGTTTAGGCAATAGGCTGGATAATGGGGAACCAGATGGCGAAGAGGGTAGTGAGAATGTTGAAGATAGGTTTGGGAAAGATAAGGATGAAATGAGTGGGGTAAATGTTCCTAGCGGGGCTGATCTTAACAGGGTTTATAATCGAGATGCGTGTGATGATAGGGGTAGTTTTGACCACTAGTAATTTTTTTAGTAAGAGAAAATGCTCTCTCTTCTTTCTAGCATTAGTGAAACAGCCCACCTTCCATCCTTTTTCCTCTCCTCTCTCCACCTTCATCACCCATCCTCCACCTTTACCAGTAAACACCTCCTTCTCATCTAACTAGCCATCCTACATTTTTTTATTTTTTTTTCTGGTTAGTTTTGTTGCTGATTGAGTGGTGAGAGGTTGTTGCAACTGTTTGGAGTGGGTATGTTTTGGGGAGGAAAGTCTGGTTGGTTTGGGTGCGATTGTGTGGTGTAGGTTGGTGTTGGGAGTGTTGTTAGCCGGAGTTGGGCTTGCTTGGCCAGAGTTTCATCCTCCTGAGCTGAAGCTTTTTGGTTTTATTTGGGAGAGTTCAACGTCCTTGCTTCTTGTTGTTGCTAGGGTGTTGCTTTTGGGCTGGTTGTGCTTGTCACTAGAGCTTGTAGTTATGCTGTCGGAGTTTGGTTTTTCTTGTTGGCCGGCGATTGTAGTTATGCTGCCGGAGTTTGGTTCATCTTGTTGGCTAGAGTTTTTCTGGTGTGGCTGGTCTTGGTTTCCTTTTCTAGAATGTGAGTGTGGTTGGTTTGTTTGAATTCTTTCCCCTTTTATCTTTGGCTAAGATTCTCCTTTTCTCATATTGGCTTGGTGGATTTTGCTTTATCCATTTCCTTTGGACTAGTTAATAGCAAGTTCCATAAGTGATTTTCTTTCCACCTCACCTCTTCCTATTGGTTATTGTGATTCCCTTTATTCCCTTATCTAACAAATCCCTACATCATCCTATCCTTACGCTTGTCATGCCACCTTACTGCCTTATCATCCCTCATCCCCCCACGTGTGCCACGTCACCCTAGGTGCCACATCATCGGGTGCTACCTCTCTTCCTTGCCACCCATGGGGGCTGCTGAATGTGGGAAAAGCTCTGGTTTGAATGAGCAGTTTCCAAACATTGAGGAAAAGAAAATTGAAAGTGTTAGGAATGGTGCTTTGGGGCCTACTGGAGTCTTGAAAGGGGCCACCATTTCTAATAGAGAGTTTGTCCAAGTCCGGTTGGTGAAACCTATTAATGGAGGGAATTTTGAATTTGAAGAAGGTGAAATTATTTGGGTGGATAGATGAGCTGTTTGTGCTGAATCCAAGAGTGCTTTGGAGGGTATCCGTGTTTCTTCTAGGGTAGGTGAAAATGGGCAGGACACAATCTTCCATGGTGTGGATAAAGGCCATGAGGATGTAGGGCCACCTATTGCTATAGAAAAATCAGGCCGGAATGATGTGCCATTGGCTAAAGGTGAGTTCAATCCGAAGCTAGGGAGCTGCTCTGACCGAAAGGGGAGATTTTATAAAAATGTGGCAGCGAAGGTTGAGGAGATTTCTAAGGATTACCCTTCTCTCCCAAGCAAAGTGGTGGATTGAGTGAATAGAATTGAGAAGCCAAATGGTTGTGGTGATAAAAAACGACTGAAAGGGGAGGAAAAATGAGTTTGGACAAGTGTTCTTGTCTTAAAGAGGTCTGATATTTCCCTTGAATATGTCAAACCAAATATGAGCAAGGAAGGTAGTAAGTTTAGAATTTCAATCCTTACTGAAATTGCAGGCTTTAGGAGTAGAAAAATGGAGTAATTATCTAGTCGGGTTTTTCCTTGGGAAGAAATTACCGTTTTACCAAGTAAACAGCTATGTTGATAGAAATTGGAGTCGTTTTGGAGCTGTGGGGGTCACTTCATATGGTCATGGGGGCTATTTGCTCAAGTTCCCAAATGAGGTTACTAAAATAGATGTGTCATTGGGCATGAATGGGATTACTGGGGTACCCATATGGGCGAAATTCTATGGTATCCTTCTTGAGTTATGGACCCCTAAGGGTTTAAGCCATATAGCAAGTGTAATAGGCACCCTTCTTTATATGGACAATATTACCAAGTCGGGTGAAAGGCTTGAGTTTGCTAAAGTGTGCGTTGAGATGGATTCTTCGGCAGAGTTTAAGGAGGAATTTGAGCAAGAGATGCCAAGTGGTGAGGTTGCATTAGTTAAGGTGGAGTATGCATGGAAGCCATTGACCTATGCTTGGTGCAAAACGTTTGGGCATGTCCAAAGAAACTGTCATTGGGCTCCTAAGGAAACCGAACCGTTGTTACCCAAAAAGCCGACTTCTCCTCATGTGGAAGAATGGAGACAAGTTGCTAGCATGAAAAATATAAGTGTCCCTCGGGAAGTAAGTGAGCAAAGGGTAGAGGAAAAAAAGGAAGGTGAGGCCCCTAAACCTTGTGAGAGTGTGAACCAATTTGTGGTGCTATTCGAAGAGGGTGAGAAAAAGAGAGATGTTGCTGATAGGGAGGAAAGGAAGAGCGGGAATGGTATTGAGGAAGGGCTGGAAAATGAAACAAAGTTGGGTAGAGCGGTTTTGGGGGAGGAAGCTGCGAATGCCAATAAGGATAGAGAGGAGAGAACTCCAAACTACCAATGCTGTTTTCTTGAATACATTTGAGGACAGTGACATGGGAACTAGCTCTCCAATTTATCAACCGTTTGGGAACCTGGTACGCGTGGATGAAAAGGAAAGATTGGAGAAGGAAAAGGGAGCCTTTCTAAGAATAAAAGGAAGAAACTAGCAAAGAAGGCGAGAACTCCACCAAAGCTACCTCATAACCATGGTTAAAGTTGCCGCGTGGAATGTTAGGGGGCTTAATTCCCCTATTAAACAAAAAGAGGTAAGGAATCTTATTAGTAGCAATAATTTAAGTTTATGTGCTGTTTTGGAGACTAGGGTTAGGGAGAATAATATGGATGTTGTTAGGAAAATGGTGTTCCGCAATTGGGCTATGGTTGAGAACTATTGTTTTTGTGAAAGGGGGAGAGTTTGGGTGGGTTGGGATGGAGATATTTTGCATGTGCAGGTTATCCAAACTTCAGCTCAAGCAATTCGTTGTAAGGTTAGAATTTTGAAAGATAATTCCATGCTCTTTTTTCTATTGTCCATGGGATGAATAGTGTGGGGGAAAGGAAGGAGCTATGGAAGGAGCTTATCCACCATGCCAATGTTAGCCACCGTGAGCTATGGGTTATTATGGGCGACTTTAATGCGGTTAGATTTGCAGGGGAAAAGAAGGGAGGTTCTAATCAATGGAATTCGCAATGTGAAGAGTTTAATGACATGTGTAAGGAAGTTGATATTGATGATCTTAATGCCATTGGGTCATTCTTCACTTGGAATAACAGATGAGAGCTCAATAGGAGGATTTGGTGCAAACTTGATAGGGTGGTGTGTAATGAGCATTGGAGCAGCAGGTTTCCCAACTCTTTTGCATCCTTCCTTACTCCGGGCATATCAGACCATTGTCCAATAGTGGTTGATAGTGGGCTGAACTTTCAAGGTAAGAAATCCCTTTTAAAGTTTTTCAACTTTTGGGCAGAGCATGAGGAGTTTTTACCTATGGTGGATAGAGTGTGGGGTGTGGATGTGGAGGGTAACCCCATGTATAGGCTGGTCTCTAAGCTAAAAGCGTTGAAGGTTAAGCTGAAGAGACTAAATATAAAGGAGTTCTGGAACATTTCGGAAAGAGTGAAATTTGCAAGAGATGATCTAGCCCAAGTCCAAGAAAGGCTTGTTATGGATCCGGTTGATGGTGCTCTTTTGCAAGAGGAGAAAGTTAAGGTGGAAAAGATGGTCAAGCTTTCAAAAGCCGAAGAATCATTAGCCGAGCAAAAGTCTAGGGTTAAATGGTTATGGGAAAGGGATACTAACACTTCTTACTTCTTTAAATCGATTGCTGGATGGAGGAATAGAAATAAGATTGTGTCCTTGGAAATTGGGGAAGACACGATTACAAGTGGTCAAGATAGAATCAAAGAGGAGTTTGTGTCTTTCTACTCAAATCTTTTTGAAGATAAGTGTGCAGGTGTTTCCTATGAGGGCATAGAGGAACTTATCACCCCTAATATTTTGGAGGAGTAGGCCAACTCCATGATTTGTGAGGTTTCCAAAGAAGAGATTCAAGAGACCATGTTTGGAATGAGTAAAGACAAAGCATCGGGCCAGATGGTTATGGAGCTTTTTTCTTTAAAAAAGCTTGGGATATTGTAGGTCATGATGTTGTTAAAGCGATCCAAAATTTCTTCAAGTTTGGGAAGATGCTTAAAGAGGTGAATTGTGCCATTATTGCATTAGTCCCGAAAGAATGAAAACCCCTCATCTTGTAGTGAGTTTCGGCCGATCTCATGTTGTAACACCATCTACAAATGCATCTCCAAGATTATGCCAATAGAGTTAAAAGAGTTTGCCTTAGTTCGTCAACAAAGCCCAAGGTGCCTTCGTGGGGGGGGAGGAAAATTGTGGATAATATCCTTTTGAACCAAGAACTTCTTCACCACTATGACAGGAAGTCGGCCAAAGTGGCTAGATGTGCAATGAAGGTAGACCTTATGAAAGCTTATGATTCTGTATGATGGAATTTCGTTATTAAAGCTCTAGAGCTTCTCAGGTTTCCTTTGAAGTTTATTGG
This sequence comes from Pistacia atlantica, assembly GCA_026229545.1. Classification (NCBI taxonomy): domain Eukaryota; kingdom Viridiplantae; phylum Streptophyta; class Magnoliopsida; order Sapindales; family Anacardiaceae; genus Pistacia; species Pistacia atlantica. Next base: position 12,842,967 of record CM047908.1, read on the forward strand.
ATGGGTAGAGGAGTGCATCAAAACTCCTAAATACTCTGTAGTCGTTAATGGGGAATTAACTGGATTCTTTAGAGGTTCTAGAGGGCTTAGGCAGGGAGACCCTATCTCTCCCTATCTCTTTGTGATTGCCATGGAGGTGCTATCAAGACTTCTAAATAAAGCAACAAAGGAACCTTCGTTTAAGCATCATTGGAGGTGAAAAGAGTTAAACCTAACCCGTCTTTGTTTTGTAGATGATTTAATGATCTTTTGCCCGCGGATGAAAACCCTATTGGCATTGTCAAGAGAGCATTGGATCGTTTCACTTTTTGGGCGGGGTTAGAAGCAAACCCCTCAAAAAGCAACATTTTCTTCTCCGGGGTGGGTGAGGCGAGCAAACAAGTTCTTTTGTCGATCCTTGGGTATCAAGAAGGAAATCTACCGATGAAATATTTGGGTGTCCCTCTCATTACCAAAAAGCTTTCCCTTGATTGCAAACCTTTGGTGGACAAAATCTTGGCTCGCATTCAATCTTGGCGGAGCAAATTCTTCTCTTATGCTAGTCGGGTAATTCTCATTAAAGCCATTCTTTTTAACATTCAAGTTTATTGGTCATCTATTTTTGTGCTCCCTTCAAAGATCCTCAATGAAATTGATGCTAAGTTAAGGGCTTTCCTAGGTCTGGGAGTGACATGAAAACCTCAAAGGCTAAAGTTTCATGGGAAGAGGTTTGTGTCCCTGTTGAAGAATGTGGGTTAGGGATTGTGAGAGCTAAGGATTTGAATAAGGCAGCCATGATGAGACATGTTTGTAATCTTAATCAAGTACGTAGTGGCTTCGGATGGGCTGAGTGGATTAAAGCAACCTACTTGGCAAGGAAGAGCTTTTGGGAGATTCCTATACCTTCGGATGCTTCTTGGGCTTGAGGAACATTTTGAAGCTTAGAATGGAAGCTAGAGAGCACATCAAAGTCATCATCGGAAATGGTCAAGCAACGTATGTTTGGCATGATAATTGGCACCCAAGAGGCCCTCTCAAGGATAGACATGGCAGCCGCATTGTGTATGATTTGGGGCTACATCATCTTACTAAGGTGTGTGAGATTTGGGATGGGACAAGGTGGAGATGGCTAATGGCTAATTCTTGGGCTTTGATAGACATGAAGGATTCTATCGACTTTGATCCAAAGGAGGGTGAGGACGTGGTTGTTTGGAAGCCTAATGCATCTGGTAAGTTCTCTATAAAATCGGCTTGGGAGGTTACTCGTGTGCACCAACACCAAGTGGAGTGGCATCACATTGTATGGTTCCCAAAAGCTATTCAACCACACTCCCTGATCACATGGATGGCATGTAAGGATCGGCTTCAGATCAGGGACAAACTGATGAGGTATGGAATAGCTTCTAGCAATACGTGTTGTTTTTGTAATCATGGGCAAGAAATGATCGATCATCTCTTATTTGCTTATTGTTTCACCCAAAGGATTTGGAACCCAATCCTTGAGCTCTCTTCTCTTGGGTAGGTCACCCGACCTTGGAATGTTTATGTTGAGCATATAGCTAGTAGGTGGAGGAAGAAAAAGCTAAAGTACTCTTTAGGGAAGCTAAGTTTGGGAGCCATCATTTACTCTATTTGGAGAGAGAGGAATAGCCGGATTTTTGGTGGGGAATGCAAGGATGCACATACTCTCTACAACTCCAACAAGAATGTGGTGAGGGAGAGAGCTATGGACCTTAGCAAGATCATAAAGAATACCTACAATAAAAGACTTGCCAAGAAATGGGGTCTCCCCATGTCTATTTTCAAAACATCCCATGGGAGGTAATTATATGGTTTGTATTTATGTGATGGGTTTTTTGTCGTGTAAGGGGATTTGGTTATATGACATCTCGGCGAGTGATTGTGCTAGAAGAGGCTACTTTGACAATTGGAAGACTTGGGGTGTTGATCTGGTGCGTTGCCTTTGTGTCATTAAGGGGCCCTACCTTGTTAATGTCCATGTTTATGGAATTCTTCTTGATAATGCTTATGCATATGGGTTTTGTGCTCTGATACTTTTGAACCTAACCCAGGGCATGTCCTGTGGTAGGTGGGATTCATTGTATTCTTTAATCTCTGCTTGGTTCCATTCCTTTGACAAGCGGAATGGGAAAAAGAGAAGATTAGGGGTAGACTTAGATAGTATCGTTCCTTTGCTCCTAACCCAAGGCTTGTCCTGAGGTAGGCTGGCCGACTTTTAGGCCTTTTGTACATTTTTTCCCCTTTCTATAAAAGCTGACTTACCCAAAAAAAAAAAAATGATAGGGGTAAGTGTGTTAAGGGGAATGAATATGGGGTGAGTGTTCCTAACATAGAAGAGAGGAGATTGGAAGTAAGCAAAAGGTTGATTGCTTTGAGTGCTGGTGACAACATCGGAGAAGTAACCCCACCTAGAGGTCCCTTGGTGGAAAACCATGAAGGATGTGAAATGGGGTCTACTTCACCGACTATTGTGAGATTCGGAAATTTGATTCGAGTAGATGAAAAGGAAGGTCTTAAGGAAGGGAATATAAGTCTTTCTAAAAGCCAAGGGAGGAGATTAGCCAGGAAGGCGAGAAAAGTTCCTGATGCCCAGCCGTCCCATGATTAAGCTTGCTTCATGGAATGTGAGGGGTCTTTATTCCCCTTTGAAATCAAAAAGAGGTTAGACATCTAATCTCTTCCCATAAAATTGCAATTTGTGGTATTTTGGAAACTAGAGTTCGTGAACCAAATTTTGAGGTTACTAAGTCCTTGACTTTTGGGGGATGGGATGTAATCCATAACTATGTGTGTTGCCTTAATGGTAGAATTTGGGTTGCTTGGAATCCTAGTTTGGTGAGGTTCGAAGTCATATAATCTACAGCTCAAGCCATCCATGGTAAGGTTGTTATTCTGGACTCTAATTACTTCTTTGTTTGCTCATTTGTCTATGGCTCTAATGGTTCGCTGGAAAGGAAAGAATTATGGAGAGACTTGATAGGTAAAGCTCAAGATTTTGAGGAAATACCATGGGTGATTATGGGTGATTTTAATGCGATCAGATTTGGGCATGAAAAAATTGGGGGTTCTTATAGGTGGAGAAATTATGTTTCAGACTTGAATAATATGTGTAGTGAGACTAGGCTTAAGGACCTTTGGTTTATGGGTAACTTTTTCACTTGGAGTAATATGAGAGAAGGGGAACATAGGATTACTACTAAGATTGATCGAGCTCTTGTGAATGAAAAATGGGCAGTGTGTTTGGCAATTCCATAGCCAATTTCCTCCCCCCAAGCATTTCGGACCATTCTCCTTGTATTGTTAACTATGGGCTTATGTCTTCACCTAGGAAAATCCCATTTTGGTTCTTCAACTTTTGGGCTCACCATGAAAATTTCATTAGCATTGTTAGTAAGGCTTGGGAAGAAAAAGTTAGGGGTACCCCTACGTATCAATTGGTCACTAAACTGAAGAGAGTCAAAGAAGCATTAAAAGTGTTTAACAAGAGGGAGTTTGGGAATATCTCAGCAAGAGTTATTGAAGCTAGAGAAAACCTCCTAACGGTCCAGCATGATCTTGCCACTAATCTTCTTGAAGAGAACCTTATTCTTGAGGAAAAAGCCAAAGCTTTTAATTTTAAATCTTTAAGTTGAGCTAAGGAGTCTTTAGGTAGGCAAAAATCTAGAGTGCAATGGCTTAGAGAGGGTGACTAGAACACAAGCTACTTCTTCAAGTGTGTGAATGGCCGAAAGAATAGAAATAAAATCACCAAGCTTAAGAGTGATAATGGCATGGTTTTTGAAGACCCTTTGAGCATTAAAAAGGAAATTGTCAGCCACTTTAAAAGAGTATTTGATGAGCCTAGGGGTGTGAGGGATTACCAAGGTTTACAGGAACTTATTGAACCTTGCATCACTAGTGATATGGCTAATGGGATGATTGCCAAAGTGATGGATGAGGAAATCAAGAACACTATGTTTTCTTTGGGCAATAACAAAGTTCCTGGACTAGATGGTTTTAGTGCCTATTTCTTAAAGAAAGCTTGGGATGTGTTGGGCAAAGATGTGACTATGGCCATTAAAGACTTCTTCAAAAAGGCAAGCTTCTTAGGGAGGTAAATTGTACTTTAATTGCTCCTATTCCCAAGTGTGATAATGCTTCTTTGTGTAAGGACTATAGGCCCATTTCTTGCTGCAACATTATTTATAAATGTATCACCAAAATCATTGCGAATAGAATTAAGAGTGCTTTACCTCTCTTCATTGTCCCGGCATAAGCAGCCTTTGTTGGTGATAAGAGAATAATAGATAATATCCTGTTATGCCAAGAGCTTCGGCCAAGGAGAAAAGGTGTGCCTTGAAAGTTGATTTAATGAAGGCTTATGACTCGGTTAATTGGGAGTTTCTCTTACAAGTCCTAAAGAACTTTGGATTCCCAAGTGTAGTTGTCAACTGGATATCCAAATGCATCACTACTCCTAGGTTCTCGGTAGTCATCAATGGGGAGTTGGTGGGTTTCTTTGGGAGCTCTAGAGGGCTAAGACAAGGGGATCCCTTATCCCCTTACTTGTTTGTTATTGCTATAGAGGTTCTCTCGAGGCTCTTGAATAGAGTGGCAGCTAATCCAAACTTTAGTTTTCATTGGAGATGCGAGAAAATGGGGCTGACTCATCTTTGTTTCGCAGACGATCTCATGCTTTTTGTTAAAGTCGAAGGTACTTCTCTATCTCTCCTTTAGAATGCTTTAATTACCTTTGAAAGTTGGTCAGGGTTGAATGCTAATCCCGATAAGAGCAATATCTTCTTTTCTGGTGTGAGTGACAATGAGAAGATGGAACTCTTAAGTTTGATAGGTTTTGCTGAGGTTACTCTTCCCATCAAATACTTAGGTGTACCCCTTATTACCTCTAAGTTAACCTTTGGGGATTGTCGACCTCTCTTGGATAAAATCTTTGCTCGGATTACCTCTTAGAGAAGTAGGTTTTTATCATATGCGGGGAGGATCATTTTGATTAAGTCCATTCTTTGGAGTATCCAAATTTATTGGTCGTCTCTCTTTATTCTTTCTTCCAAAATTCAGAAGGAAATTGATGCTAGGTTGAGAGCTTTTCTTTGGTCCGGAGTTGATATGAATAGACACAAAGCTAGAATAGATTGGGAGGAGGTATGTGTACCCAAAAATGAGGGCAGGCTTGGGTTTATGAAATGTAAAGAATGGAACCTCCCCGCTTCTTTAAGACATATCTGGAACCTGTGCAATCATAGAAACCATACTTTGTAGGTCTTTTGGGTCCGAATTCATCTTTTGAGAAATAGAAGCATTTATAAGAATTCCCCAAAATTGTACATGGTCATGGAGACATATCCTAAAAAATAGGGAAATGGCTAGAAAGAATATCAAATGTAACATTGGCAATGGTAACACCACCTCTTTTTGGTTTGAGAACTGGCACCCGAACGACCCCCTTGTTTGCATCTATAGGGAAAGGATTATTTATGATGCAGGGATTGCTAAGGATGCTACGGATGCTAAGGTAAGTTCTGTAATTAATGGATGTAATTGGAAGTGGCCAAGTGCGAATTCTTGGGCTCTTATAAGCATGAGGAATTCTGTGAATTTCACACCTTCTAATGTTGGCAACAAGATTTGTTGGATACCCTCACCTTCGGGGGATTTCTCTACCAAATCAGCTTGGGAGGCTATTAGAGGAAGAAGACCAAAAGTTGAGTTGTGTGACTTGGTGTGGTTCTCAAAGGCTATCCCTAAGATACTCTATGATCTTATGGATGGCTATTAAGGAGAGATTACCTACAAAGGAAAGGTTGATGAGGTATGGGGCTAATACTAATGCTCATTGTAGCTTTTGTAACTCATCCTTGGAATCTCTTGACCACTTATTTTTTGCATGCCCTTTTTTGATATTTGGAGCAAGATCCTTAGTCTTGTTGACCATGGTTATGCGGTTAGACCCTTGCATGATTACATCCCCCATTTGGCAGGGATATGGAAAGGTAAGAGTCTAAAATTCACTTTGGGTAGGCTTTGTTTAGGGGCTACGGTTTATTGGATTTGGAAAGAGCGAAATGCGTGAATTTTTAGAGGTGACCATAAGGATTCCTTCACCATAATTGATGCTATCAAAAGTGTTGTGAGAGACAAAGCTATGGACCTTAGGAATGTCAAAGCATCCTACAACAATAGGAAGTTGGCGAATGATTGGGGCCTCCTTAGATCTATTTTCAAAAACGTTCCTCAAGTTCTCAACACCGTTTGAAGATTGGATTACGGAGGGTAACGTAGAAGGGTTTTTGCTTGGTTGTTTTTTATCATTAGTAAAGAGTTTGATCACGTGTTTTTCTTTTAATGATCCTAACCTAGGGAGGTGTCCTATGGTAGGTGGGATTTTTGGTGTTCTCTTTACTTTCTTCTTGGTGTTTGTCTCCCTTTGTGGTTTAAGATAAACCCCAAGAGCGGATGGCCGTTTGTAGGTTTGTTTCTTTTGATTCCTATTTTTGGGGCATGTGCCAAAATTAGGCCTTTGTACGTTCTTCTTTTTTTAAATATAATTACTTAACAAAAAAAAAAAAACACCCTTCTAAACCATTGTGATAGGCATTAACAAAACTATCATCATCAATGCCTACTTTTGGCAATGTAAGGATTGGAGCTGTAGTTAATATTTTCTTCAACTCCTGAAAGCTTTGCTCCCATGCCTCTGTCCTTCAAATAGTACTTCTTTCTTGGTGAGAGTTGTAAGTGGTCTGGCTATCTTTGCAAAGCCTTCCACGAACTTCCTATAGTACCCTGCTAAGCCTAGAAAACTTCTAACCTCTTTCACTGTCTTTGGGCTCTGCCACTCGAGCCCTGCCTTTACTTTACTATGATCCACTAATACACCACCTTTAGAGATCACATTACCCAAAAAGGTAACCTGATCCAACCAAAACTCACATTTTGAAAATTTGGCATACAATTGTTTCTCCTCAATGTAAGCCCCACTTGAGGTACGTACTTAAGATTTGCTGTTTTGCTTAAATGTTTACCGATTCAGCTTTAATTGAGTTTGTGTGTTGAGTTGGTTGACTGTTTGCCTTGAAATTAGTTGAGATTTGAGGAATTTCTGATTTGTAGTCTTGCTGGGGCGAAGTTGGCTTTGAGTAAGGCGGTGTAGGCTCTGTCTTCGACGAGCCGACTAAAATGTGTATTGAGAGTTCTAGATATTTTTCCATAAGGGTTAAATGACCATTCTACCCCTAATTAGCAGGAAACGTGAGGGGTAAAATGTAAGGAAATGTCATGGAGAATGGGTTAGGATGGGGGTGTAAGTGTAATGAATCAAAGGATATAGATGGAATTTTCAAAGAAGATCAAGGGCAAAGTTGGGAAAGTGTTGATTTTCTCATGAACTAAAAAGGGCTAAGTGTAATAAACCCTTCATTTCATTCTTCTCCACCGCCATATCCATTCTCTCAATTCTCTCCTTTTTGCTTCCAATTGTTCCAAGATTTCTAAGGGATTTAAGAGAGCTTTTGAGTAATTTTGAGTAGAAATATCATCTAAAGCATCCTAAGGTAAGGATTCTTGCTTTAGATGTGAGTTTCTTATAGTTATATTGAAGTCTTATATGGTTGTTGTTGTTGTTGTTTTGAGTTGTAGAGAGAAGACAAGAAAATAAGGGAAAGTAAAAGTGCTAGAGAAGTCACTTTTTCACAAGGTAAGTCAATTCAACCAAGTTGAGATTTGAATGAGTTTTTAGTAGAAATTGAGTAGAGATATATGCTTGTATGAGTTTGTATTATGCTTGTTGATGAATTGAATTGAGATGAGTATTCATGTTGAATTGTTGGAAGTATTTTCTTTTATGAGAAGTGTTAATATTTTATGATGTTGAGTGAGTTTGATTGAGGTTGAAGGAAGATTTGAGTAAACTTTATAGAAGTGTTTTCCTTTGACAGGGATTTAGAGTGTATAAAAGAAAAGAGAAAAGTTATAGTTTAAGTAGAGCTTTATATGCACTTGAGTTGTATGATGAAATGCTTAAGAGAAGCATGAGTTAGAGTAGAAAGCCTTAATTTTGCTATATGGCATAATTGCATCTCATAAGTGCATTAATGAGCATGAGTCAGCCACATGTATTAAATATGCATTAATTATGCATTAGAGAAAGAGGGTAGGGAAAGAGTAGAGAAATTGAGTTTGAGCTACTCTAAGAATAGAGAGAAAGAGAAATTGAGCACTAGAGAACAAAAAGAAAGTAGTGCTAATCAAGAGAATAGAATGGGTTGTGCGATGGGAAACCCGTGAGTAATGGGTAGAGTATTCCCGCATGTACGCCGCATTGAGAGAGCGGCATGAGTATCAGAGAGAAGTGGTGTAGCCCGTGAGAGTGCATGCGGATGAAGGCTATACCCGAGTTTACCCGAGAGAGAGATTATGTACTCACATGGCCAAGGCTTCTGAATCCATGCATAACCGAGTCTAATCGCCTAGAGTACAAGTCATGTAGAGTGGGAGTGAGTCCCAGCCATGCCTCTGGTCAGATGGGGCCGTGACTTACTAAAGAGAGTTAGTAGAAAAGAGTTACGAGGAAGAGAAAACATAAAGATTATAAAAGAGAGAGTAAACGAGAATTGTAAGGAAAGAATCAGAGAGAGAGTTACGGGGATAGATGAGTAGACGATTTACTTACTGAGCCTTAATTGTGCTCACCCCGTTGTTTTCTATGTTTTGCAGGGTCTACATGAGGACACGGTCGGATGGGCGTCGTTAAGCGAATTGAAATGGCTACATTGTCCACCTTGTTTTTGATGCTTTTGTACATGATATAACTTTTTGTGTAAAGAATGTATTGTTAGAGTAGATGCCCTAGAGCCAATCAATTATTGTAGAATTGACTCTTTGTAATAATGTTCATTAATCAATAATAAAAGGCATTTTATTCTATATCGCGTAAATCATTATTATTGCAATATGTATTGATATATGTCCTTAGAATGGTAGAACCGTGACGAGGGTATCAAGTGTTTCAAATCTTGATAGTGAGAACCCTATGAGCACATATGGTGGCCATTCTAGAAACGTCCGTAGCCCCAGTATTATTCTGAAGTAAGGGCACAGATAATACGGTAAGGCTATCATAGTGTTGAACGACCCTCGCCGAAAGGCAAGGATCGATCTCACTTGTCAAGGTTGTTCGGTGACAACCTGGTGCAACACATGGGTGCTTGTTGTAGGCGGATATACCACAAAGCAAGTTCATCGGACTCACCCACCGAGGATTCCATATGGATGGTAACCCCAGTGTCTATGGAACAAATCCTCTAACGAATGGTGGTGCATGTGATCCTTAGACTTGAGATCACCGGAGTGCCTTGTGCACCGATTGGTACAGTTTGACGCTAGCCTAACGCAGTTCTATTCAGAGCTGTCAGTACGGTGGTGATTGGCTATATCAAGGAGTGTATCAAGACTATGGTGGATTAATAAAGGATTCATCACTCCCGGTGCGGGAGAAGTTATTCACGGCGCAATTCAAGATATGGCAATGACACTAAAACTGTGGCCACAGTGGGATTGAGTTGTTGCTCTATCCAGATTATTATACGGGTCATTGGTCCAGAAACTGAATATATAATATCGAGAGTAACCGAAGGTTGACACTATTTCTATGCCTTCGCCTCGCCGAGATAACGATGATGAAAGGATCGAATTGTACGGTAACCATATCGCTGACAGTAGCTACTTTGTTGAATCCGAATCTATCGGGTGGCCATGATGCCTTGCTAGGGGGCCAATCTTGGTCTGTATTAGTGAGACGATTAATTGGTGTTAATCACGATACTATACACTACCGGTATGATGAGGAGCCTATGGGTCACACACATAGAAGATAATTTAAGAGCTAAGAAGAAAGAAGGGCGTTTCGTCTTTTTTAGGAGAAAGGGTATTTTGGTAATTTCACAAAGTGCAATTAAATTTGCTGAGGTCGTAGCCTTTTATTTAATTTGTTAAAAATTAAATAAGTGAAATTACGGTTAAATGTGTGTTCGCACATATTTAATTAAATCATCATTATTGTTAAATGTTAATTAAATATTAATTGATTTTAACTAAGATAATGATGAATTAAATTAAAATATCCAATTGGGAGTGTTTGGCAACATGGGGTGTTTGGGTTGGAGCCCAAGCCCATTCCATGTGGGAATAGGGCAACTTGGTTTGCCTATAAAAAGAATAGTGTGTGTGTGTTATTAAGTGAGATTCATTCTTTAATTTTTAAAAGAAAAAACACAGCAGCCCCTTATACACTCTCCCACGCCAATCTCACTGCTTTGATTGAAAATCAAATACCGATCTTCTTCTTGATTTCTTAAGGCCAAGGAGGATCTAGCAAATCCCTCCTTGGTTCTTGTTGATTGTCTTCGTGTGGACCTCTACGGTTCGATCCTACACTTGGATCGGTAGCAAACACATTCAGAGACGACATTGGTGGAGCCTCCAAACGTGGGTATGAATCTAAACCTTTAGATTTATTTTTTCAGCATTCTTATTATGCATAAACCGTAAAATCTGCCTTGATTTTGGGTTCTAAGGAACGATCCGTGGTTGTAAATTTTTTTGTTTTCCGCTGCGAACCGGCCGGTCGCTTTCCTAACAAAGGGTATCAGAGCCTAGGGTACTAGATTTACGCTTTTTGAATGGTTGATACATGTATTTGTTGATAACATGCCGCCTTGATGAATCGCATGAAAAACCCAGTTTTTATTAAAACTGAAAAATCTGTAAATCCATTGTTGAATGAGTAATTCAAATGATAAAGTGGTTTAATAATGTGTTGTTGAATGTTATAATGGTTGGTTAATATCCTGGTTGAACGTATGTACGTTTGATTTGATTTGGATTAGTGTTTATACACAAAAACTGCAAAAACGCGAACTGTAGAAATTGGGGATTTCCAGGTTTCGCCGCGAAGCTTTAGCTTCGCCGCGGCGAGGAGCCTCTGGAAAGTTTCGCCGCGGCGAAGATAAAACCTTCGCCGCGGCGAAATCTGTGGCGGCTAGACCTAATTTAAATCCTCGCCGCGGCGAAGATAAAACCTTCGCCGCGGCGAAGTATGCCAGAGCGAAATGCATACTGTAAATCCTCCGGCGAAGATAAAACCTTCGCCGCGGCGAAGGATGTAGTTTTCCCATTCTGTATTTTTCTGAAAGGGACTAATCTGCAGTTTTTAATAACCTATAAAGCCAATGTACATTCTGCACATTTAAGAGGGTAATTAATTAATTAACCCACCCAATTCAAAAAATTGATTGTTTTTGAAATGTATGCTTTGTACTTGTTTGTATATTGCATGGTGCGCGGTACATGAGCCTTAGACCTAAGGGTGAATGTTTTAAATTATTTTGGGTATGTATGGCTGTAATATTTTAAATAGGGCTCGTGTCCCTCCTTCTTCTCTTCTTCTTAATGTACATTCTTTTCTCATCTCATTCCCCTCGAATGTAAATCGAGGTTTCTAAATTTGTTGATGTAAAATTAGTTTAATATTAATTTTATTGTAAATTTAGAATGATGCTTTTGTAATGTACCTGGAGACGAAGCGAAGGACGAGGCAACCATACTTGAAGACTCAAGATATTTGTTACAGGATCCCTAGGTGACCCACCGATCCCTCTAGGCTCGAGGAGATCGGTTTTAGTTAGGCCATGTACCGCACGTTTAATATTTTGTTTAGAATGCATGCTAAGGTTGAATGTTGAATAACATGCCAAACAATGTCATTCTAACAAAGATAATAATCTGATGAGACATTAAATAACAAACCCTCAACTAAGTATATTAAGTCACGAATGCCTTCCATCACCATGGTTTTAATCAAACCACCTGTCGCCGAAACCTTGTTCGCCAAAGCGAAGGGTACACTTCTACCAAAGTGGGAGGTTAAAATTCATTGGAGTTTTCCTTAATGGTGATGGGTCGACTTAAAATGACGGTTTTGCTTGTTCGCCAAAGCGAAGGTTGATAAACACGCCATAGGCAAAGTAGAGCAAAGACATATATTATGTGTACGTGGTGACATGTAGTGTCCACTTCATCGATACGAGAATCACACTTGAGGACAATGGTTGGAGCCATTGAATTGTGTGATTGGCTTGTTGGTTTTTTTCACATTTGAGGTTGATAGTGGGAGCTATCAATTGGTGTGGATTAAGTTTGTTGGCCTACCTAATCAACCCATTTTGGCTTGTTCGCCAAAGCGAAGGTTTGAAATGGGCAGATGGGATCTCGGTCCACTAGGAAAGCCAACGGGCTTTCCCGAGTTAATAGTGAGGGCTATTGGCTTGAGTAAAATAGTGGGAGCATCGCTTAATAAAAGACCATATTAAATAATAATGAACTTTATAATAACTTTATCTTTTCGCAATTGTAGATTCACCGAAAATGAGTATTATGAACTCGCGACCGATAATCGAAAAAGAAAACAAAGTTGATGGATCCAATTTCTCGACTGGTATCGTAATCTTCGGATTATACTTAAGTCGGAAAAGAAATTGTATATCCTTGAAAAGCCATACATGGTCGAGCCTGATCCCGATGCCACTCAGAAGTTAAGGAAACTTATCAAAAGTTCCTTGATGATGCCGATAGCGCATAATGCTTGATGTTAGCATCGATGACACCTATGCTGCAAAAGCAACATGAGAATATGGATGCTTCTTCCATAATTCTACACCTCAAGGAGCTTTATGAAACAAATGCTCGACATGAGAGGTACAAGGTGTCGAAAGCACCGCTTTGGGAGTCGCTGACCGAGGGTGCCCTGTTGGTCCTCATGTGCTCAAGATGATCGAGCACATTGAGAGGCTTGAGACTTTGGGATGTGGCTTGGATGCAGAATTACAAATGGATTTAATTCTGCAATCCTTGCCTGACTTCTTATGCTCCGCTCATAATGAATTTCAATATGAACACGATGGAGAAAACCCCTCGGTAACTTCGAACATGCCGAGGATCGCAGAGCAGACTTGAAAAAGTCCAAGCCTGCTTTTACTGGTTGCCGCTAGTAAAGCAAAGGGTAACGGCAAGGGTAAGGTAAGGCCAAGGCCAAACCCAAGCCCAAGCCCAAAGGACAGGTTGCTCTTGGGCCCGAGAGTGGCATAGGAAAGGGCAAGGTAGTCTGCTTCTTTTGTGGCAAGCCCGCCACTGGAGGAAACACTGCAAGGCTTTCCTCGCAAGCAAGAAGAAGTCAGATGCTACGACTTCAGGTACTTTCATGATTGAGATTAACTTCTCTCCCTCAACATCTTGGGTCATGGACACAGGATGTGGTACTCACATTTGTACCGATGTGTGGACTAAGGCAGAGTAGAGTGCTCGCCAAGGGAGAGGTGGACCTACGAGTTGGAAATGGAGCACATGTGGCTGCATTAGCGTAGGGACTTATTGTTTATCTTTGCCTACGGGCTTATTGTTGGAACTACATAATCGTTATCACGTACCTTCTATTTCTAGAAATATTATTTCAAAGATCCGTTTTGGATAATATGGGGTATCATTTTGAGATATCTAATGGATTGTTGTCCTTTAGTTTGAATGGTATTCTATTTGGAATTGCAAGGTTATATAATGGATTATATGTTCTTGATTTAAACAATAAAGATATTCTCAATATAGAAACCAAGAAAGCTAAGCATAGCGATCAAAACCAAACATATCTCCGCATTGTAGATTGTGTCATGTTAATAAGACTCGCATTGCAAAACTTCAAAGGGATGGAGTTTTGGCCCCTTTTGACTTCCACATTTGAGGTATGCGAGTCATGCCTTTAGGCAAGATGACCAAGTCTTCTTTCACAGACAAAGTGAAAGGGCTACGAATCATAGGCATCATCCATAGTGATGTATGTGGTCCACTAACACTTGAAGCCGAGGTGGATATTCATACTTCATCACATTTACCGATGATTTCAGAGATATGGTTATGTCTACCTTATGAGACATAAATCTGAAGCCTTTGATAAATTCAAGGAATTCAGAATGAAGTATGAATATGTTGGGCAAAAGTATTAAAGCTCTTCTTTCGATCGAGGAGGTGAATACTTAAGCTCGGGGTTTTCGAGTACCAAGGAATGTGGGATAGTATCACAACTCACCCTCCTCCTTATACACCCCAACACAATGGAGTGTCGAAAGGAGGAATAGGACCTTACTTGACATGGTTAGGTCCATGATGAGTTTTAGTGATTTACCCGCATCATTCGGGGTTATGCCCTAGAGACGCGACTCACGTTTTAAACCGTGTGCCGCCAAAGTTCAGAGATAAGACTCCATATGAGCTATGGAGTGGGCGAAAGCCCAACTTGTCTTATCTAAGGATTTGGGGTTGCGCTTATGTTAAGAAATTAACTTCAACAAGTCAGGGCCCTAAAATCCTCGTAAATGTATATTTGTGGGGTATCCAAAGGAGACCAAAGGATACTATTTCTACCACCCTAAGAGCGCAAAATTTTTGTTGCTCGATCTGGTGTCTTCCTAGAAAAGGAACATTTTCTAAGAAGTACTAGTGGGAGAAAAGTAGAACTCGATGAAGTTCTAGAACCACAAGATATACTAGACGAAGGACGGGATGATGTGCCACAAGGAGTGGTTGAGCATCATGAGGAGGTTACTCCACAAATTGTGGATCAAAGTGAACCACCTCAGGTAGCACAGGAGCTACGTAGATCTGGGAGAGTACGCCATGAGCCCGAGAGATACGGTTATCTCGTGACTCAACATGGTGACGTACTAGTCTATCAAGACGATGAACCCAGAACCTACGAAGACGCTATATCGGATCCAGATTCCGTTAAATGGCTTGAAGCCATGAAATCGAGATGGACTCCATGTACCGTAACCAAGTGTGGTCTCCGGTGGAACCACCTGAAGGGATAAAACCCATAGGGTGTAAATGGGTCTTCAAGAAGAAGATCGACATGGATGGCAACGCATACTTATAAAGCACGGCTGGTTGCCAAAGGTTTCAAACAAATTCATGGCATTGACTATGAAGAAACCTTTTCGCCGGTTGCCATGATTAAATCCATCCGGATTATGCTTGCAATTGCTGCATATCATGACTATGAGATTTGGCAAATGGATGTCAAAACTGCTTTCCTGAACGGAAACCTTGAGGAGGATGTGTATATGACACAACCTGATGGTTTCGCTTCTTGATAGTCAAGCTAATAAGGTATGCAAGTTGCAGAGATCCATTTATGGACTCAAGCAAGCTTCAAGGAGTTGGAACATTCGTTTTGATGAGGCCGTAAAAGAATTCGGGTTTTATCAAAAACGAAGATGAGCCCCGTGTTTACAAGAAAGTGAGTGGGAGCGCAGAGCATTCCTAGTGTTGTATGTCGATGACATACTGATCGGGAATGATATACCGAACTTGCAACGGGTAAAGACTTGGTTATCCAAGTGCTTTCCATGAAAGACTTAGGGGAAGCAGCCTACATCCTTGGTATAAAGATCTATCGTGATAGATCGCGTAGGTTGCTTGGCCTAAGTCGAGTGCATATATTGACAAAGTATCAAACGATTCAAGATGGAAGAATCCAAGAAAGGATTTCTTCCGATGTCACATGGTGTTTATCTCTAAGGAATTGTGTCCTAAAACACAAGATGAGAGAGATAGGATGAAGAGGATCCCATATGCATCAGCAATTGGATCCATCATGTATGCCATGCTATGTACTCGGATTGATGTCTCATGTGCTTTGAGCACTTGTAGTAGATATCAATCGGATCCAGTGAGTCCACTGGATGGCTGTCAAGAATATTCTTAAGTACTTGAAGAGGACTAAGGATATGTTCTTGGTTTATGGAGGGGAAGATGAGCTCACTGTAAGAGGATACAAGATGCTAGTTTCCAAACGGACAAAGACGATTATCGATCGCAATCGTGGTTTGTATTTTGTCTCAATGGCGGTGCAAAGTTGAGTGGAAGAGCTCCAAGCAAAGCACGTAGCGGACTCTACAATGGAGGCCGAGTATATTGCATTGTCGATGCCGCCAAGGAGGCAATCCTGGATTAAGAAGTTCGCCATTGAACTTGGTGTGGTTCCTACGATTGTTGATCCTATAGACATCTATTGTGACAACAATGGAGCAATTGCTCAAGCTAGGGAACCACGGTCTCATCAGAAGTCCAGACACATACTCAGACGATTCCATCTCATCAGAGAGATAGTTGAGAGGAAAGACGTGCAGATTAGTAAAGTGCATACTGATGACAATCTCGCAGATCCACTAACAAAGCCTCTGTCGCAGCAGAAGCATGAAAGGCACTTGAAATCATTTGGTATTAAATACATGAATGATTGGCTATAGTGCAAGTGGGAGATTGTTAGAGTAGATGCCCTAGAGCCAATCAATTATTGTAGAATTGACTCTTTGTAATAATGTTCATTAATCAATAATAAAAGGCATTTTATTCTATATCGCGTAAATCATTATTATTGCAATATGTATTGATATATGTCCTTAGAATGGTAGAACCGTGACGAGGGTATCAAGTGTTTCAAATCTTGATAGTGAGAACCCTATGAGCACATATGGTGGCCATTCTAGAAACGTCCGTAGCCCCAGATATTCTCAAGTAAGGGCACGTATAATACGGTAAGGCTATCATAGTGTTGAACGACCTGTCCGAAAGGCGTGGATCATCTCACTTGTCAAGGTTGTTCGGTGACAACCTGGTGCAACACATGGGTGCTTGTTGTAGGCGGATATACCACAAAGAAGTTCTGGATCGACCCACCGAGAGGATTCCATATGGATGGTAACCCCAGTGTCTATGGAACAAATCCTCTAACGAATGGTGGTGCATGTGATCCTTAGACTTGAGATCACCGGAGTGCCTTGTGCACCGATTGGTAGCTTTGACGCTAGCCTAACGCAGCTTCTATTCGAGCTGTCGAAGACGGTGGTGATTGGCTATATCAAGGAGTGTATCAAGACTATGGTGGATTAATAAAGGATTCATCACTCCCGGGTGCGGGAGAAGTTATTCACGGCGCAATTCAAGATATGGCAATGACACTAAAATCGTGGGCCACAAAGTGGGATTGAGTTGTTGCTCTATCCAGATTATTATACGGGTCATTGGTCCGTAAACCGAATATATAATATCGAGTAACCGAAGGTTGACACTATTTCTATGCCTTCGCCTCGCCGAGATAACGATGATGAAAGGATCGAATTGTACGGTAACCATATCGCTGATGTAGCTACTTTGTGAATCCGAATCTATCGGGTGGCCATGATGCCTTGCTAGGGGGCCAATCTTGGTGTGTATTAGTGAGACGATTAATTGGTGTTAATCACGATACTATACACTACCGGTATGATGAGGAGCCTATGGGTCACACACATAGAAGATAATTTAAGAGCTAAGAAGAAAGAAGGGCGTTTTCGCCTTTTTTAGGAGAAAGGGTATTTTGGTAATTTCACAAAGGCAATTAAATTTGCTGAGGTCGTAGCCTTTTATTTAATTTTTAAAAAATTAAATAAGTGAAATTACGGTTAAATGTGTGTTCGCACATATTTAATTAAATCATCATTATTGTTAAATGTTAATTAAATATTAATTGATTTTAACTAAGATAATGATGAATTAAATTAAAATATCCAATTGGGAGTGTTTGGCAACATGGGGTGTTTGGGTTGGAGCCCAAGCCCATTCCATGTGGGAATAGGGCAACTTGGTTTGCCTATAAAAAGAATAGTGTGTGTGTGTTATTAAGTGAGATTCATTCTTTAATTTTTAAAAGAAAAAACACAAAGAAATTTCCCCTTATACACTCTCCCACGCCAATCTCACTGCTTGATTGAAAATCAAATACGATCTTCTTCTTGATTTTTAAGGCCAAGGAGGATCTAGCAAATCCCTCCTTGGTTCTTGTTGATTGTCTTCGTGTGGACCTCTACGGTTCGATCCTACACTTGGATCGGTAGCAAACACATTCAGAGACGACATTGGTGGAGCCTCCAAACGTGGGTATGAATCTAAACCTTTAGATTTATTTTTCAGCAGATTCTTATTATGCATAAACTGTAAAATCTGTGCCTTGATTTTGGGTTCTAAGGAACGATCCGTGGTTGTAAATTTTTTTGTTTTCCGCTGCGCAACCGGGTCGTTTCCTAACATGTATATGTTTAATAAAAGCAAATTTTGGGCCCAACTATTTATGCTATTTTACACTATTTTACTATGCATATTTTATGATAATACGAATAGAAAATAGTCATTACACTCAATCCTTGTAAAACAAATCTCAAGTGCTCAGCATGTTCTTCTAAAGTCTTGGAATAAACTAGGATATCATCAATAAACACCACTATGAACTTGTCAAGGACATCATGAAAAACTCTGTTCATTAAGTCCATAAAAATTGCAGGTGAATTAGTCAATCCAAATCGCATCACAACAAATTCATAATGCCCATAGCTTGTTTGGAAAGCCCTTTTTATTATATCTTCCTTAGCAACTCTAACCTGATGGTATCCTAACCTTAGATAAATTTTAGAAAACACTAAGGCACCTTTCAATTGGTCAAACAAATCATCTATCGTGGGCAATGGGTACTTATTCTTTTACCGTTACTTTATTCAGTTCACGATAATCTATACACATCCTCATAGACCCATCCTTTTTTTTTTTTTTTTTGACAAATTAAAATTGGAGCAGCCCATGGTGAAAGACTTGACTTGATAAAGCCCTTATCTAATAACCCTTGTAATTGCTAAAAAGCTGGCATCTGCCTATATCTAGGCCACATTATATACCCTGGCTGTTGTGCCTCCAACTGCGGGCACTGAAGTTACAGAACCAATAGGACCTAGCAATATGACCTAATTGGGGGCATCTAAAACAAACATTGGTCCCCACTAGACATTCACCCCTATGTCTCCTTCGACATTTATTACAATAACTAATCTCTTATTTCCTTCTATTGGCCCTTTTTCTTGATGTCCTTCCTGTTGGCTTTAGGTGGGACTCCTTTCTTGCCTTTATCCTTATCGTCTTTGCCAACAACTTGTTCTACACTACTAGACTGGCCAAGCTGGAGAGGACTACTTGCCATTATTGGGGGAAGAGCTAATCTGGTCTCTTTCCTTAAGTACACCTTTGCTCTGATGGCTTTGGAGAGTGTTTTACTATATGTTTGGGAAGGCTGATGACTTGACATAACATCTTCGGCGATAGTAGTATGAAGTCCACCCACAAATCTCTCCAATCGGGTCTGTGGTGTACTGACCAGTGTCAGTGCAAACTTAGCCAAAGAGTTGAACTTGATTGAATACTCTTTGACCGTCATATTTCCTTGTTGCAGACTAATAAACTCTTGTAGTTTAGAGGACATCATGTCTGCTTGTTCGGTACTGTTCCTCAAACAATTCCTTGAACCCTGACCAAGTGAGAGTGGTGGTATCTTGAGTCTGCTCCATAAGCTCCCATCATGTCATAGCATCTCCTCTCAATAGGTACGTAGCATACCGGATCTTCTCTTGATCTGTCATAGGAAATAGAGCAGTAGCTTTCTCTACCAACTTGATCCATTGCTCTACTACTACTGGATCATTAGTGCCGCTAAATTCTGGAGGCTAATGTTTACTTGAGAGGCCATAAATCGGTTCTATCTGCTTTAGAGCAACCATTGGTTCTGGAATACTCATCCCTATTGCTTGACTTGGTACCACATTGGTTGTTACTATTGTCACCGGAGTACCTGTACTTTTAGGTGGGGTTCTCCTTAAAGCTCTATTAATAGCCTCCTGGATCATATGCTCTAATGTTGCAACATCTAAACCCAGAGCGCTTGAAGTAGTAGCTGTTGGGTTAGAAGTTTTAGGTGCAGTTGGAACATCTTGTGCATTCGAAGCATCACTGTGACCTAGATCCGCTCTCCTGGTTTTCCTCATATTTATTCCCTATCACAGTCACACATATAACGTTAATTATCTAATCAATCCTTACATAAAATCAGGTAAACATACTTACAACGATTGGACAACTTGAGCAGCGGAACTTTACATGATGGATACGATCATCAACTCTCATAAATGCATGACTTCGTAATAGAAAACATCTTAAAACACCCCTTTTTAAAGTAGCAAAATACTTGCTCTGATACCAAATGTAAAACCCCCCTCCAGTCAGGTATCCTCTGAATATCCCTCAATAAGAATCCTGAGGATACATGTCTGGAGAACAAGTTGTATTTAGAAAAAACCTGTGTAAAGATAATAATAACAATATCCAAAATATGCGTATAAGATGTCACGCAGGATCCAAACTTATAATTTCAGAAAACTTTAAGAATTTATCTAGAAATTAAATCAAAACATATTTATAGGGTGGAAGCTTACGAAGGTGTTTCACAAACATTTATCATTTACATTATTTACATCAAGATAAAAACATTAAGATGACAATAAATCATCTCCCGTCACGTGTAGCCCCACTGTCTCTAGCATCCTTTGCTTTTGGTCCACCTGCAAAGCAATCAACAATCAAAGGGTGAGCGCTAATCACTCAATAAGGAATGATCCATTTCATTTTAAATGTGCTATTTGACCCTCATTTAAACATATTTGTCTTTTACATCTAGGTATGCTTCCCTTTTCTTACTAATTCATATGCTTTTAATAATTTTATCTCATGGATATATAAACATCAATGTGTACACATACAAATAAGTATGTAAACAGAGTACACACACATCATATGTCATGACATAACATCTAAAATCATCTAACATGTAGTATAAATCATCACATGATGTAAATAACATCATAACTCATGTAATGCAACTAAATGCATATGAACCATTTAACATCTACCCGATCAGACTTTTCTTAGCATCTTAAGCACTTCATATCATCTAGCTTCAAATTCATCTAGAGCTCATATCGTCGGGAGACGTGCTTACGCATTATTTAGCATCTAAAGCATTTAAAGCATATATTAATCTTTCATCAACTGGTATACGAGGATATGCTTACGCGTTTTCCATCATGTCTATATGCATCTCCATCATGTCTATTTGCATACCTAACATCTTATGTCTATTTGTATCTTACAGGCCCCGTAACTCTTCCTGGATCAAAATTTATGGCCATTTGTATGGGACATGCTCATTTAAGCCCTTTGGGCTTTACACACGGACTTCTTATGTTCAGCCCGCTCCATGAATTCATCCACTAGACAATCTACATTAGTCTACATTGATAAACTTCTGACGTGCTCTGAATAAGCTTTCTAGTGGTATCTTACATGCCCTGTAATTCTTCTTGGATCAAAAGTTATGGCCGGCTAAATGGGATATGCTCATTTAAGCCCTTTGGGCTTTATGTATGAACTTCTACGTTTAGCCCACAGCATGAATTCATTCGCCAGACATTCTATGTTAGTCCACCTTGATAGACTTCTGACGGGCTCTGAATGAGCTTTCCAATGGTATCTTACGAACCAGTAACTCTTCCCAGATCAAAAGTTATGGCCGTCTGAATGGGACATGCTCATTTAAGCCCTTTGGGCTTTACGCATGGACTTCCAACGTTCAGCCCGTTCCAATAAATTCATCAGTACACATTCTACTTAGTCCACATCAATCGACTTCTAACGGGCTCAAAATAAGCTTCCAACGGTATCTTACAGGCCCAATAACTCTTCTTGAATCAAAAGTTATGGTCGTCTGAATGGGACATGTTCATTTAAGCCTTCTTGGGCTTTATGCACTGACTTCTAATGTTCAACCCATTCCATGAATTCATCTGTTGGATGTTCTATGCTAGGCCACGTCAATGGACTTCTGACGGGCTCTGAATGAGCTTTCCAATGGTGTTTTACAAGCCTCATAACTCTATCCAGATCAAAAGTTATGGCCTTCTGAATGGGGCATGCTCATTTAAGCCTTTTAGGCTTTATGGATGGATTTTTGGTATTCAGCCATGCTCCCTGACTTCATCGGCTAAACACTCTACATAGTTCATGTTGATGGGCTGTGAATGAGCTTTCCAATGGTATCTTAAAGGCCTCGTAATTCTTCTCAGATAAAAAATTATGGCCATCTGAATGGGGCATGCTCATTTTAGCCCTTTGGGCTTGATGTTTGGACTTCTGACGTTCAACCCACTCCATGAATTCATTGCTAGTTATTCTACAATTAGTCCATGTCTACGAGCTCTGAATAGGCTTTCCAACGGTGTCTTGCAGGCTCTGTAACTCTTTTCGGATCAAAAGTTATGGCTGTCTGAATAGGACATGCTCATTTAAGCACCTTAGGCTTTATGCACGGACTTCTGATGTTTAGCCCGCTCCATGAATTCATCTGCTAGACATTCTATGTTAGTCCGCGTTGGTGGAATTTTAACGGGCTCTGAATATCCTTTCTTACGATATCTGACAAGCCCTGTAACTCTTCTTTGATCAAAGATTATGGCCATCTAAATGGGACATGCTTATTTAAGCCGTTTGGGCTTTACACTCGGACTTCTGACATACAGGCCGCTCTATGAATTCATCCGCCAGATATTCTACATGAGTCCACATCAATGGACTTCTAATGGGCTTTGAATGAGCTTCACAACGATATCTTAAAGGCCCCATAACTCTTCCCAGACCAAAAGTTAATGTTGTGTGAATGGAGCATGCTCATTTAAGCCCTTTGGGCTTTACACATGGACTTTTGACATTCAGCCCAGCTCTAGGAGTTAAATCACCAAATATTCTACATCATTCCACGTCAACGGGCTCTGACTGAGGTTTCCAACAGTATCTAAATGGGACATGCTCATTTAAGCTCTTTAGGCTTTACACAAAGACTTCTGACATTTAGCCCACTCCATGAATTCATTCGTCAAACATTCCACGTTAGTCCATATTAACGAACTTCTGACGGGCTCTGAACGAGCTTTCCAAAGGTGTCTTACAGGCCCCATAAGTCTTCCCGGATCAAAAGTGATGGTCGTCTGAATGAGACATGCTAATTTAAGCCCTTTAGGCTTTACCCATGGACTTCTGACATTCAGCCCACTCCATGAATTCTTCCATCAGACATTCTACATTAGTTCATGTCAATGGAATTCTGATGGGCTCTGAATGACCTTTCAATAGTGTCTTACAGGCCTTGTAACTCTTCCCGTATCAAAAGTTATGGCCGTCTGGATGGGGCATGCTCATTTAAGCCGTCAGGCTTTACACATCGACTTATAACGTTCATCCTGGCTCCATGTATTCATTTGCCAAATGTTCTACATTATTCCACATCGACAGGCTCTAAATGAGCTTTCTAATAGTATCTTACAGGCACCGCAACTCTTCCCAGATTAAAAGTTATGGCCATCTAAATGGGACATGCTCACTTAAGCCCTTTGCGCTTTATGGATAAACTTCTGACATTCAACCTGCTCGATAAATTCATCCATTAGACATTCTATGTTTGTCCACATTGATGGATTTCAGATAGGCTCTGAATGAGCTTTCCAATGGTATCTTACCGGCCCCGTAACTCTTCTCGAATCAAAAGTTATGGCCGTTTGAATGCGACATGCTCATTTAAGCCATTTGGGCTTTACACACGGACTTTTGACATTCGGACGGTTCCATGAATTCATCTGCCAAATGCTCTATCTTAGTTTACATAAATGGACCTATGATAGGTTCTAAATGAGCTTTCCAACAATATTTTGCAGGCCCCGTAAGTCTTCTAGGATAAAAAGTTATGGCCGTCTGAATGGGACATGTTTATTTAAGCCCTCTAGGCTTTATGCACGAACTTCTGACGTACAGCCCACTCTATGAATTCATCCGCTGGACATTGTACGTGAGTCTAGATCAATAGACTTTTGATGGACTCTGAATGAGCTTTCCAACGGTATCTAAAAGGCCCCGTAACTCTTCTCGGGTCAAAAGTTTTGCTGTGTGAATGGGGGATGCTCATTTAAGCCCTCTTGGCTTTACAAACGGACTTCTTACGTTCAACCTGGCTCTATTAGTTCAACCACCAAATACTCTACATTAGTCCACATCAACGGACTCTGAATGAGCTTTCCAACGATATCTTACAGGCCTCTTTACTCTTCCTAGATCAAAAGTTATGGCTGTCTGAATGGGACATGCTCATTTAAGCCCTTTAGGCTTTATGCACGGACTTCTTATATTCAACCCGCTCCATGAATTCATTCGTCAAAGATTCTACATTAGTCCAAATCGATGAACTTCTGACAGGCTCTGAATGAGCTTTCCAACGGTGTCTTATATGCCCCATAAGTCTTTCGGGTTCAAAAGTGATGGTCGTCTGAATGGGACATGCTCATTCAAGCCTTTTTGGCTTTACCCATGGACTTCTGACGTTCAGCCCGTTCCATGAATTCTTTCGTCAGACATTCTACATTAGTACACATCAATGGACTTCTGACGGGCTCTGACTAACCTTTCCAACCGTGTCTTACAGGCTCCGTAACTCTTCCCGTATCAACAGTTATGGCCGTCTAAATGGGGCATGCGCATTTAAGCCCATTGGGCTTTACATACGGACTTCTAACATTCATCCTAGCTCCATGTCTTCAATTGCTAGATGTTCTACATTAGTCTACATCAACGGGCTCTGAATGAGGTTTCCAACGGTATCTTACAAGCCCCGTGACTCTTCTCGAATCAAAAGTTATGGCCGTCTAAATGGGACGTGCTCATTTAAGCCTTTTGGGCTTTACACAAAGACTTCTGACATTCAGCCCGCTCCATGAATTCATCCACTAGACATTCTATATTTGTCCACATCTATGAACTTCTTACAGGCTCTGAATGAGCTTTCCAACGGTATCTTACAGGCCCCATAACTCTTCTCGAATCAAAAGTTATGGCCATCTGAATAAGACATGCTTATTTAAGCCCTTTGGGCTTTACGCACGGATTTCTGACATTCAGCCCACTCTAGGAATTCATCCACCACACATTCTATATTTGTCTACATCTATGAACTTTTGATAGGCTCTGAATAAGCTTTCCAATGGTATCTTACAGGTCCCATAACTCTTCTCGAATAAAAAGTTATGGCCGTCTGAATGGTGCATGCTTATTAAAGCCCTTTGGGCTTTATTCACGCACTTCTAACATTCAGCCAGCTTCATGAATTCATCCGCCAAATGTTCTACATTAGTCCACACTAATAGCTTTCTACTAGGATCTGATTAAGCTTTCCAGCGGTATCTTACAGGCCTTGTAACACTTCTTGGAGCAAAAGTTATGCCCGTTTGAATGGGGCATGTTCATTTAAGCCCTTTAGGCTTTACAAACGGACTTCTGATGCTTAGCCTACTCTATGAATTCATCCACCAGACATTCTAAATTAGTCCACATCAAAGGACTTTAGATGGGTCTCGAATGAGGTTTCCAACAGTATCTTAAAGGCCTCGTAACTCTCACTGGATCAAAAGTTATGGCCGTTTAAATGGGACATGCTCATTTAAGACCTTTGGGCTTTACACATGGACTTTTGATGTTGAACCCACTCCATGAATTCATCTCCTAGATGTTCTACATTAGTCAATGCTGATGGACTTCTAATGGGCTCTGAATGAGCTTTCCAACCGTATCTTATAGGCCCCATAACTCTTCTCGGTTCAAAAGTTATGGCCGTCTGAATGGGACATGCCCATTTAAGCCCCTTGCGCTTTACACATAGATTTTTGACTTTCAGTCTACTCCATTAATTCATCCACTAGATGTTCTACATCAATCCATGTCGACGGGCTCTGAATGAACTTTCCAATGGTATCTTACCAGCCTCGTAACTCTTCCCGGATCAAAAGTTATGGTTGTCTAAATGGGAAATGCTCATTAAAGCCCCTTGGGCTTTACGTAAAGATTTCTGACGTTCAGCCCACTCTATGAATTCATCCACCAAACATTTTCTTCAATCCATGTCAATGGGCTCTGAATGAACTTTCCAATGGTATCTTACAGGCCCCGTAGCTCTTCCCGGATCAAAAGTTATGGCCGTCTAAGTGGGACATGCTCATTTAAGCCCTTTGGGCTTTACACACGAACTTTTGGCATTCAGCCTGCCTCACGAATTCATTCACCAGACAATCTACATTAGTCCCATATTGACTGACTTCTGATGGGCTTTGAATGAGCTTTCCAAAAGTATCTTACAAGCTTTGTACTCTTCCTAGATCAATAGTTATCGCCATCTGAATGGGGCATGCTTATTTAAGCTCTTTGGGCTTTACGCATGGAACTTTGACATTCAGCTTGCTCTATTAATTCATTTGCCAGACCTTTTACATTAGTTACATGGACAGGGTTCTGAATGGGCTTTCTTCGATACTTTACAAGCCTCGTAACTCTTCCCAGATCAAAAGTTATGGCCTTCTGAATGGGACATTCTCATTTAAGACCTTTGGGCTTTACGAACAGACTTCTGACGTTCAACCCAATCCATGAATTCATCTCCCAGATGTTCTATGTTAGTCAATGTTGATGATTTCTGGCATGCTCTGAATGAGCTTTCCAATGATATCATACAAGCCCAGTAACTATTCCCGAATCAAAAGTTATGGCCGTTTGAATAGGGCATGCTCATTTAAGCCCTTTGGGCCTTATGCACAGACTTCTGATGTTCATCCTTGCTCCATCAATTCATCCCTCAAACCTTTTACATTAGTTCATGTGGACGAGCTCTGAATGAGCTTTCCAACGGTACCTTACAGACCCTGTAACTCTTCTTGGATCAAAAGTTATGGCCGTCTGAATGGGACATGCTGATTTAACACCTTTGAGCTTTACGAACGGACTTCTGACGTTCAACCCACTCCATGAATTCATCTCCCAGATGCTTTATGTTATTCAGCGCTGATGGAATTCTGACGGGCTTTGAATGAGCTTTGCAATGGTATCTTACAGGCCCTGTAACTCTTCCCGGATCAAACGTTATGGCCGTCTGAATAGGACATGCTCATTTAAGCCCTTTGGGCCTTACCCATGGACTTCTAACGTTCAGCTCGCTCCATGAATTCATCCACCAGATGTTCTACATTAGTCCACTTTGACGGGCTCTGAATGAGCTTTCCAGTGGTATCTTGCGTGCCTCATAACTCTTCCTGGATCAAAAGTTATGGCTGTCTGAATGGCACATGCTCATTTAAGCCCTTTGAGCTTTATGCACTGACTTTTCACGTTTAGCCTGCTCCATGAATTCATCCACCAGACATTGTACATTTGTCTAGGTTGACAAACTCTTGACGGGCTCTGAATGAGCTTTCCAACGATATGTTATAGGCCTCGTAACTCTTCCCGGATAAAAAGTTATGGACATCTGACTGGGACATGCTCATTTAAGCCCTTTGGGCTTTACGCTCGGATTTCTAACATTCAGCCCGCTTCATGAATTCATCCGCTAGACATTCTACATTAGTCCACGTCAATGGACTAATGTCGGGCTTTGAATGAGCTTTCCAATGGTATCTTATAAGCCTCTTAACTCTTTCCGGATCAAAAGTTATGGCTGTCTTAATGGGACATGCTCATTTAAGCCATTTGGGCTTTACATACGGACTTCTGACGTTTAGCTCGCTCCACGAATTCATCCACCAGACAATCTACAATAGTACACATTGACAGACTTCTGACAGGTTATAAATGGGCTTTCCAATGGTATCTAACAAGCCCTGTAACTCTTCCCAGACCAATCTACAATAGTCCAATAGAGAATGAACAGAGAAAGAATAGAGAAGAATAGAGAGCTGTGATATAAGGAAAGAAATCCAGAATTTAAGCAACAGAGAGAGAAGAGTAGCATAGTGGGTTTACTTACTAAGCAATTAGTGCTCACCCCGTTGTTTTCAATGTTTTTGCAGGTAGTAGATGAGATTGCAGTCGCTTGGAACGTCAAGAAGCAGAAGGGTTTGGCAATATTGTCGAGTCATCCTCCTACCACTTATGGAAAACTTCCTTTTCTTACGGTGTGGCATCAAGATGCAAAGAAAGTGGAAGGGGATCTTCCAAGACATACCCGACCTTTTTGTAATTGAGAATAATTCTCAAATTCCTTAACCAATTATTAAAATTAGGTCCGATCAACATGTTGTTATCGAGAATCCTCAAAAGCAAGCTATTGCTCATTTTCATTAACTAAATATCACAAAATACCAAAAGAGACTGCAAGGAAACATATAAGTTTTATTAGTGTTTTGGAATAAATTTTTAGTGGGGAATCAAATTCTTATTAAATTTAATTAAACCTCACATAATAGAAATCTTGGTCAATTAAATTTAACAAGTAGGAAACTATTTCCCTTTATATCACTATATAAAGGTATGATTTATTTCTCGCCTCTAGTTTTGGATACCTCACATAATAGAAATCTTGGTACCCTAGACTAGTTAAATCCAACCCATTATGCTTTCTTAAAATAGAATTCCCATCATACCCTCACATAATAGAAATGTTGGGTATTATGTAAATTTATATCTAAGAACTAAGACAATTAATTCCATGTCATAAAATTAGTATCGCTCACATAATAAAATTTTTGGGATCTCTAATTTTATGTCAAAGAATTAATTGGCCCATAATGGAAGGCTTGGATCTAATATTGTTTGTTAGGGAGATTATTATGTTTAACCTTTGATTAAAAAATGTTTCACATTTATCACATACATTAATTCAAATGCATCCATATAAATATAAAACATGGTGGGATGATCATGGGGTTTTTTAAAATACATCCTAATTAGGTAAACTATTCACCTAATTCTATTACTCCTTGCGCATCTTCATCCGGTGATTGATCGGATCTCCATCCTCCGTCCGGTCATACTATTACATAAACCAATTTAGGACAGGCAAGCCCAGATAAAAACCTAATAATAAAATTAATTATTATTTCAAGCCATTGAAAGAATATTACATACCCAAATATCAAATATTTTAGGGAAAAATAAATATACACCCATGATCATCCCCTAATTAATATTCATCCATCACATTAATAAATATTATTAATTCAATCAAGGGCATAAAAATAAATATTTATGCAAGTTGCAATATTTATAAATTAAGGACTTCATGTAATAAATACATAAAAACATGCCATGATTGAACAACAGGTACATGCGTAATTTTACTACCCTTAAACTTATAAAGAAATATATATATATCCTAAGGATTTCATGCAATAAATGTATAAAATATGTCATGATTAAACCAAGGGTACATGCATAATTTCATCACCATAATATTTATAAAAAATATTATATTACCCATCACATTAAAAAATCTCTCACATCACATTCAATCAAACAAAATTAAAAATTGCAAACCTATGCATCATGCACCTATTTTTACTTGAATCACCATCCAAAAGGAAAATATGTGATGAGCGCATATCACCTTAATCCATTCTACCTTCATTTAATCAACATTAACCATCATGAAAAAAAAAAAAAAAACACTTAAACAAAAATTTAGATCATCATTATTTACTCAAAGTGAATCAACCAACCTGTATTCAAAATACAATCCAACTCAAATGCATTTATAGACTATTACATCATATATAACATCTCAAACATGCATTCAAAGTACATTATGCATCCATATAATGTTTGGCCAAATTCATCTTTTTCAAAGTCATCAAATTTTGCATCAAACATGCTCACATTACACATGCTTGTATCATATGAATCAGATATATTCATATTTAACAAAAATGCATCAAGATGCAATAAATCAAACATGCATGTTACATATGACTTCAAGAACAAGAAATTTTGTATTCTAAATATCAAAATTTCATAGAAGCATGTTAATAAGGATGAATATCACATATCCATCATCATTTGTATTCAAAATACACAATAACTTCAACATGCATTTAAAGCAAAAACATATTCATGTCCAAACCAAGCCATTTTTCACCAAAAATGCTACATGCATGCATGAATTTAAACATGCTTTGATACCATTGTTGGGATTCATGCATTTTGGACATGGAAATTGAGAGAAAATGATGATCAAGATGATGGACATAAGGTAGAAAACAAACAATTAAAACATTAACTTATTAATTTAAGAAAATGATAGAAATTTTTTTTTTTTTTGTTAAGTAAATAATTATATTAAAAAAAGAAGAATGCACAAAGGCCTAATAAAAGGCGACCAGCCTATTTTGGGACATGCCTCGAAAATAGGAATCAAAAGAAACAAGCCTAACAGCCATCCGCTCTTGGGGTTTATCTTAAACCACAAAGGGAGATA
Organism: Pistacia atlantica; assembly: GCA_026229545.1. Taxonomy (NCBI): domain Eukaryota; kingdom Viridiplantae; phylum Streptophyta; class Magnoliopsida; order Sapindales; family Anacardiaceae; genus Pistacia; species Pistacia atlantica. The sequence continues at coordinate 12,873,256 of CM047908.1, forward strand.
AACACCAAGAAGAAAGTAAAGAGAACACCAAAAATCCCACCTACCATAGGACACCTCCCTAGGTTAGGATCATTAAAAGAAAAATACGAGATCAAACTCTTTACTAATGATACAAAACAACCAAGCAAAAACCCTCCTGCGTAAGCCTCTGTAATCCAGTCATCAAACGGTGTTGAGAACTTGAGGAACGTCTTTGAAAATAGATCTAGGGAGGCCTCAATCATTCGCCAACTTCCTATTGATGTAGGATGCTTTGACATTCCTAAGGTCCATAGCTTTGTCTCTCACAACACTTTTGATAGCATCAATTATGGTGAAGGAATCCTTATGGTTAGCCCTAAAAATTCGCGAATTTCGCTCCCTCCAAATCCAATAAACCGTAGCCCCTAAACAAAGCCTACCCTAAGTGAATTTTAGACTTACCTTTCCATATCCTTGCCAAATGGGGGACGTAATCATGCCAGGGTCTAACCAAGAGAGAAAATGATAGAAATTACCAACTCCTTTTGCTATTAAAACCTTGATGTTGAAACTTGGGGTCTAGATTCTTCAAAAGAGAATGAAGAAACTCAAAATGAAATCCACCCAAGCCAAAGATGAGAGAGCGAACCGAGAGAGTGAGAGAAAAATGAGACAACGCCTTTTTTTTCAATTGTTGCAAAATTGTATTAAAATGGTATAATACTTAATTTATATATCATGGTCATAAAGTGTAATTTTAAATTGTTTTGGGAAGGCCTCAAACAATTTAAAATTAACTTAAGAATAAACATGTAAACCCCACGTTATTATTCTGATGCCTTAAGGTATGAAATTTTACCTTTCCAGGTAATTTTCTTTGTTTGTGAATGGAAGGGTAAAATGGTCAATTTGCATGAATTTCGAGATGTGGCCATTATAAAGTGTAAGGGATGATAACGTTGAAGAGAAATGAGGGTAGAATGGTCATGAAGTTGATTGATAGGGTTAAATGGCGTAAACGGTGACCAAGGGTATAATGGTCTTTTCATACAAATCCATATGAAATACGTATCCATAAAAGTGCGCCAAGGGTAAATTAGTCATTTAGCTAATGGGATTACTTAATTACCAAGTGTTTAAAAGAAGTCAAATGGCATTAAATGAGTGCTAATCATTATGTTGTGGTAGAAATGACCAAAACAGCCTTATATGAAAATTTATGCCAAATGACCCTTATATCTAACTTTTAATGACCAATCATAATAGAGTAGTAATGAAATAAATATCTACAAGGTTTTGAGAGCGTAGTCAGCCTTGTACACCCCAAGTGCATCGTCTTCTTCCTCTTCTCCCAAATCCACCATAAAAGCCACTAATCCAAACATTTTCTTCTCAAATTTGCATAGGATTTCAGGTTGAATTCAAAACAGCCTTATATGAAAATTTATGCCAAATGACCGTTATATCTAACTTTTAATGACCAATCATAATAGAGTAGTAATGAAATAAATATCTACAAGGTTTTGAGAGAGTAGTCGGCCTTGTACACCCCAAGTGCATCGTCTTCTTCCTCCTCTCTCAAATCCACTATAAAAGCCACTAACCCAAACATTTTCTTCTCAAATTTGCATAGGATTTCAGGTTGAATTTCAAAGGAGATCACCATCTAAAATTTAAGAACTTAAATTTCAGGGTCTAAGGTGATTTTCAAAACCCTAGTTGTTCTGATTTTTAGTTAAAAGAGAAATTCATAAGTGGTTATGTGTGTAAGGTAGAAAGGGTGAACCTTTGGAGCTAAGGAGGAGTGTCTTTGTGCTTTGAATACTAAGGTAAGGAAAAAATCTCCCTTAGGACTAAAATTGATAACACCTAGGGTTGATGAAACTTACATCTATTTATGTTAATTCAAGTATGATGCTATGTTTTAGTTATGGATTGTGTAAATGGGCGTGTTGATTGGTGTATGTGTGATGGAATAGGAACAAGTTGTTTTGCTAGGAACGTGTTGAGGATAATCGAATTAGAATCCTAAGGAAACTAAGTCCTTAAAACCCTAATCTTGAGACGCCACAAAGGTTGATCACTCCCTTTTGATAATTCGAGATTCAAGCATTCAATCAAGAACACAAGAAGGCAACGCAAAAGCTTTCTGAAATAAACTTCAATTGATAATAATCTGTCCCAACAAAAAAAAAAAAAAAAACATAAAAGAAAGCCCAAGATTAAATAAATGAAAATTAATTCCTAAATTAATCCATGCATCCAACTTGATCTTTCGAATCTACCCCTTGCATAAAAAGATAATAGACCATCCTTGATGAACTTTTGAAATCTTTGAATTTAGTCTTAGAGTCTTCTAGTACAGCCTCTTTGTATTGCACTTCCATGATCAAGCCTTGCAAAGCCTCTTTCATCCTCTTTGTCTTTGCCCTAGTCATTGGACCACCAATTTCTTGCAAAGGATCTTGAGAATATTTGGGAACATCAACTTTGTCAGCACCTCGATCTCCATTATTACCCTCCTCTTCGAAAGGATTCATCCTTGAATCTCCAACATCAATCAAAGAGAAATCAGCAACATTAAAAGTTGCACTAACATTACCATAGTCGCTTGGCAAATCTAGCTTGTAGGCATTATCATTGATCTGCTCCAAAACTTGAAAAGGTCCATCTCCTCGAGGATGCAATCATTACACTCTTAACCTCATGTTTTTCAACAAGTACAGTCATTCTTTTATTTTTCTCTCCATGTTGCTCATTTTTCTCTCATTTTTGCTCACTTTTCCCACCATTTTTCCTCTCGACCTCACTTGCGCTCTTTCTATTTTCCTTTTGCTCACACTGTTGTTTCTCTCTCATTTTGCACTTCTTGCTATCCTAATCTGGTCCTCATAAGCTTGCAATGGTTTGAGAGGGGCTGGTACAACTTTTCGGTTGTTCATTACAAAAGAATAACCATTTTTGTACCCATCATGCGACACCCTCCTATCAAACTACCACGGTCGGCCAAGGAATATATGACCAGCATACATCAGTGCCATATCACAAAGAACCTCATCCTTATATTTGCCAATTGAAAAAGGAACCCGAACTTGCTTGTTTACCTTCACTTCTCCATAGTCATTCAGCCATTACAGCTTGTACGATTTAGGATGCTTCTTCCACTTCAAATTCAACTTTTCTACCAACAAAGTACTAGCAACATTAGTGGAACTCCCACTATCAATGATCAACGTACATACCTTATCCTTCACATGGCATCTTGTGTGAAAAATATGCTCACGTTGCTCCTCATCTACTTCATCCTTAGGCTGTACACTCAGGGCTCTCCTTGTAACCTATAAATCACCATGCACAGGTTCTTCCACTTCAACATCAGAACAATCCTCCAATGGTGGCATCTCATCGTCACTTGAGCTTGCACTTTTGACTTCTCCATATGCTCATACAACTATAACCTTTTTGTTTGGGCATTCGGAAGCAATATGTCCGAATCCTTGACACCTAAAATACTTAATATCACGTGACTTAGTAAGAGTTTTAGTTTCGGGTTTATCTTTAGGAACAGCAACCGAATTCTTTGACTTTGCTTCTTCTTTTGTTCTGAAGGCAGCTTTGTTGTCCTTCCAATTTGATCTCCATGGAGAGCTAGAGGACGAACAAGATTTGAACCTCTTGGACTTGATTTGCTTCTCCACTTCAACAGCTATGTGCAGTAGCTCCTCATGTCCATATAATGTTGCAACTCAACCACGTCAGCAATCTCCCTGTTCAATTCAGCAATGAATCTAGCCATTGTTGCTTCTCTGTCTTCCTCTATGTTCGCTCTAATCATGGCAATTTCCATCTCCTTATAATAATCCTCTACACTCATGGAACCTTGAACCAGCCCTTGCAACTTCCTATACAAATCTCTATAGTAATGGCTAGGTATAAATCTCTTGCGCATCATCAACTTCATCTCCTCCCATGACCGAATAGACCTCTTACCATTCCTGTGCCTATTGATCATTAATTGATCCTTTTTTTGGGTAAGTAAACTTTTATAGAAAGGGGAAAGAATGTACAAAAGGCCTAAAAGTTGGCCAAGCTACCTTAGGACAAGCCCTGTGTGTAACGCCTCACTGGAGGCATGTAGCTAATGTCTCTTACTTTCCTCTTGTTTGACTTGGAATATTGTTAATATGGTTTGGTTGGCCCTTGATTGAATGGATGCTTTGGTTTGGTTGAGTGGTTGCTCTAAAATTGTAGAGACTTGGTGGAATTTTGGGGTTATTGTCTTCGCCGGGGCAAAGAAGAATCGTCATCGCTGTGATGAGGCCCTACAACCACGATGTAGGTTGTGTGAAGCTTCGCCGGGGTGAAGAAACAGTCTTTGCCACGATGACAAGCCTAACAAAAGGTTTAATGAAGTTTCTAGAATTCTTCCTTTAGGGCACAATGACCATTCTACCCCTAATTAGCAGGAAAAGTGGGGAGTGAAATGCAAGGGAATTGCATGGAGAATAGTTTTATTGGGGTGCAATTGTAAAGAATTAAAAGGGCAAGAGTGGAATTCTTCAGAAAGAGTAAGGGTAAAATGGGAAAGAATGGAGAAAATATGAGATGATAAGGGTTTAACTTTAGAAACCCATTCATTCATCTTCTTTTCCACCACCATTCTCCTTTCCTACTTCCTCTCAATTCCTTTTTCATTAGTTCAAGGATTTTTTAAAGGGTTTTTGGAGTGATTGGAGTAGAAAATCAAGCTAAGTCATTCTAAGGTAAGGATTCTTGCTTTGGATGTGAGGTTTTGTGTATTTTTGTATATTAAAGTTGTATGGTTTTATTTTTTAAAAGGTAGAGAAAAGTCAAGCAAGCAAAGGAAAAGGAATACTAGTGAGAGTTCTTCATCACAAGGTAAGTAAATCCCAACCCAAGTTGAGATTTGAGAATTCTTTTGAGTAGAGATTTAGTAGAAATGATGTGTGCATGTTTTATGTATGTATTTGAGAAATTGACTAGAGATATATGTCTACTTGTTAAGAAATTAAATTGAGATAAGTATTCATATTGAGTTTGTTGGATACTTTCCTTTATAAGAAGTGTGAATGTGTGATGAGTTGAGATGAAGTTAGATGAGATTGAGTATATATTTTGGGAGTGTTCTTCTATGGAAGGGATTATGCCCATAGAAGGGAGTTTACTTCCAATTTTGGATGGTTAAAAAGAGAAATAGAGTTGTAGTTAGAGAAGAGTTTGTTATGCACATGAGTTGTTTGATGAAATGCCTAAGAGAAGCATGAGAATGAGTTATGAACCTTAATTATTGCAACATTGCATATTAGCATTTCCTAAGTGCATTAATAAGCATGAAACATCCATATGCATTAATTGTGCATTGAGAAAGAACTTGAGAAAAAGTAAAGAATTACTCTAAGAGTTAAGCTACTGATGAGAATGCAAAATGTCATATTTACCCCCCTTAATGCCTAGTCTTTTATACCTATTTGCTGCCTAAAATGTACTGATTTTTATTCTATTTTTACTTAGGAAGCAAATGGGAGCGTTAATTGCAAAACGGAACTAATTAAATGAATTCGGACAGTTTTGACGTTGTTTTGTATTTTGGGCATAACTCTCTCATCTGAGCTCCGATTGAGATGATTCAAAATGATGTAGAACGCTAAGAAATATATCTACAACTTTTATCTTTTGAGTTTGGAGAGATAATTGCTGCATCAAGGTTGTAATTGGGCTTGAAGTTGACGCATCTGCACTGCCGATGTTCTGGAACATTCTGCCTTGTAATGCAAGTCCAAGAGGCAGTTTATTATTGGAAGATTTGAAGACATGTGGCACACGAGTTATAGCTGGACACATCACTTTCCTATTTTTATTTTTAAGACTTTATTGTATTTTCAATTAATTAGAATCAGATTAGGATAATTGATTTTAGGAGATTGAGTTGGATTCAAACACTTAAATCTGGATTTTTGCTAAAGAGAGGCGACACACGCCTCTCTCTGGTCTTCTCTGAACTTTTCCTTTGTAATTCGGTGATGGCCATGAGAGGCTGATTTTGATAACTTGGTCGAAGTAAACGGAAGCCTCGGAATCGATAACCCTGTGAGATCTAATATATTTTTTCTTTGTGTTCAATTTTCATGTTTGAGTATTGGATGTTTTTCTATGCCTAATTTTATGATTGTTTCGTTTAATTACTAGGGAGGCCTACTAGTTTATTAATTGTCGCAATCTACTACTAAGTTAGATATCAAATCCGTAATTGTTTGATCCCTCCAACTTGCGAAGCAATTAGGGTTAGTAATTTGCTGCGTCAGGAATTAATAACCTTACGAAGAACATTCAACTAAATTAAATACAACCGCTTGTGTTTGTGTTGTTTAGCTTCATCGATCTCTCTAATTCTTAAGGCTGCCACTAGATTAAATCTTGAGCGCTTGTCTAGGGTTGTTTAGGGGTAAGATTAATTAGGATCGCTTGTTTCCTGATTAATTACAATTAAGGAGAGATAGGAAATTAGTTCCAACGGTGAATATTCAATGTGTGAATTGATTATCTTCGCGTCAATGATCGGTTGTAAGATTCCGATGGTGGATGTTGACGGAGACCAAGTTCCGTCATTTTAATTGATTTCGATTTGAGTTGTTTCTTTTCCCCGAAACGCTTTCGCTTTTTACAAAAAAAACCCCTGACCTTGTTCACATAACAGAAATTCAGCTAGACACTCTTCGTGGGATCGACCCTGACTTACACTACTACGTGTATTTTTAGGTTTTAATTCTGGGTGCCTACGACAGCACGCCAGCTACATTAGGATGAGTAGCTAGAGAAAGAGTAGAGACCTTGTGCACAAGCTACTCTAAGAGCTAAAGAAGAGAATAGAATAAGTTGTGCGACGGGGAACCCGTGAGTGATGAGTAGAGTCATGAGAGTGGGTGCTTTGTGATCCCCAGCCGTGCCTCCGATAAGATGGGGCCGTGACCGTCACGTAGAGTGGAACAAGAGATTCCAGTCGTGCCCTCGGTGAGAAAGGGCCGTGACATTCAAGAGATATAGAGAAAGAATGTACACTCACATGGCCAAGGGTTCCGAATCCATGCATGACCAAATCTGATCGGTAGAGAAATGAGCAGAAATCACGTAAAGTGGTAGCGCCCAGCCGTGCCTCCGGTCAGATGAGGCCATGACATTCTAATGAGTAAAAATGAGAAAATGAGGTATAGAAAGAACAGAAAGAGAAAAAGAGTACAGTCAAGAAAAGCAGGTTGAGTTCCCGGCCGTGCATCCGGTAAGATGAGGCCATGACATACACCAGAGAGTGTATGGTAAAGAATATGAGAAACCGAAACAGAAAGAGAACAAAAATGAGAAAAGAATAGTGTAAGGAAAGAATTAAGAGAAAGTGTTACAGGGATAGACAAGTGGAGGATTTACTTACTGAGCATTAGTTGTGCTCAACCCGTTGTTTCTATGTTTTTGCAGGTTCTAGGTGAGTACGCAGTCGGATGGACGTCAGCGGGCGAGGGAAAGTAGTTACACTGTCCACCACACTTTTGAGAACTTTTATAAATGATACTAAATTTATGTAAAGACTATGTATATTAAATGAAAGAAAACTTTTGGGCCCAACTATTTTTATTAATGTACCTTTATTTTATTGTATGTGTTTTGTGAGTACAGTAGTATAAAGCAGTTATTACACTGTGCTAGGAGCAAAGGAATGATACTATCTATGTCTACCCCTAATCTTCTTTTTTTCTTATTCCTTTTGTCAAAGGAATGGAACCAAGTGGAGATTAAAGAATACACTGAATCCCACCTACCACAGGACATGCCCTGGGTTAGGTTCAAAAGTATCAGAATACAAAACCAATATGCATAAAAGCATTATCAAGCAGAATTCCATAAACATGGACATTAAGAAGGTAAGGCCCATTAATCACACAAAGACAAAGCACTAGATCAACACCTTGGGTCTTCCAATTGTCAAAGTAGCCTCTTTTTAATGGAGATAGAGGTGTTTACCAAGTTGGTGTTCCCAAATATTCTCAAGATCCTTTGCAAGGAATTGGCGGTCCAATGACTAGGGCAAGGACAAAGAGGATGAAAGAGGCTTTGCAAGGCTTGATCATGGAAGTGCAATACAAAGAGGTTGTACTAGAAGACTCTAAGACTAAATTCGAAGATTTCAAAGGTTCACCAAGGATGGTCTATTATCTTTTTATGCAAGTGGTAGATTCGGAAGATCAAGTTGGATGCAAGGTTTAATTTAGGAATTAATTATCATTTATTTAATCTTGGGCTTTTTTTTTTATGTTTTAATTCGCTTGTACTTAGGTCCAACCCATTTTTCAATTAGCTAGGGTTTTCCTTTAGGGTTTGTTGCTTATAAAAAGGGGCAGCCATGTTATTTTTTGGGGACATATTATTAAATGCCTTCTTGTGTTCTTGATTAAATGCTTGAATCTCGACTTATCAAAGGGAGTGATCAACCTTTGTGGCGTCTCAAGATTAGGGTTTTAAGGACTTAGTTTCCTCAGGGTTCTAAGTCGATCATCATCAACAAGTTCTTAGCAAAACAACTTGTTCCTATTCCATCATTTGGTATCAAAGCTTTGGTTGCTGGAAAAAAGAAAAAAATTGAATTCGTCTTTTCATAGTTATTCTGTGTAAAAAAAGAGGTAGCAAAAAAGAAAAAAAAATGAGAAAAAAAAGAACAAGTGGCAATTTCGAGTTGTTAAGTTTCCCATTCTCATTCTCTTTGCTAAGTATCCTATTTTTGTTGAATTAAGTTTCCAATTCTTGTTTTTCTTGCTTGAGATTCTTATTCTTGTTGTTCCTTTTATTCTGTTCTAGTTTCCTTTTTATTTTGTCCTAGTTTCCCTTTATTTTTGTTCTAGTGATTATTTCAAGCATATACAAAGTTGTTTTGTGTCTTTTGCCTTCTGAATCATTTTGCATCAATTCCAGTGATTTCTTTCACATGTCTTTTGCGTCCTTCTAGAGTTTTCTTATTTTTCTTGGTTCTTTAGAGTCATCTTGGGTCTTCTTTCTGTTCACCGTTTGCCTCAACTAAGTTTTTAAAGTTATGATTTTTGAGATTGTCACCATCTAGCCGGTTGCTTCATGCATATAAAAATCACCAAACGCACACTTATCACATGCATTCCATACTTGACTGAAATAAGAATCATTGGCATACAAATCCTTAAGCAATTCAAAACCAAGTAATTTAGTTTGCCCATGAATTCCCTTGGCTACAACTATTGCTGCCATGTTTGAAGAGTTCTCACCAATGCATAAGGCTCCTTGTCGTAAGTAGGATAATTCAACGCTGCCCCACTTAGCTTTTCACTAAAATAAGCAATTGGTTTTGAATCCTGCATCAAAACAACTCCTATTCCAATTATGGATGCATCACATTCTATCTTAAAATCTTTATCAAAGTTAGGCAAACACAACAAAGGTGCATTAGTTAGCTTATTTTTCAAAGTTTTGAAAGCCATACAATTCATCAAGCATATCATCTAAACTGGGGATAGGATGTCTATACTTTATCGTTATCTTGTTAATAGCTCGCATTCCACACACATGCGCCATGTTCTGTCTTTCTTTGTGACCAAGAGGACAGGAACCGCACATGAGCTGAGACTCTCCCTTACAAATCCCTTTTGCAACAGCTCATCTACTTGCCTTTGTATCTCCTTCATTTCCTCGGGATTAGCTCTATAAGAAGGTCGATTTGGTATGGCAGAACCCAGTATTAAGTCTATTTGATGTCAAATCCTCTTAGAGGAGGTAATCCATGGGCAATCTCCTCAAGAAATAGGTTCTCAAATTCCTGCAGTAAAGACATGACAACTGACGTTCAGCCCACTCCATGAATTCATCCACCAGACGTTCTACATTAGTCCATATTGATAGACTCTGAATGAGATTTTCAATGGTATCTTACAGGCATAGTATCTCTATCAGGATGAAAAGTTATGGTCGTCTAAATGGGACATGCTCATTTAAGCCCTTTTGACTTTACACATGGAGTATTGATGTTCATCCTACTCCATGAATTCATTCGTAAGACATTCTACATTATTCCATGTCTACAGGCTCTGAATGAGATTTCCAACGGTATCTTACAAGCCCCGTAACTCTTCTCGGATGAAAAGTTATGGTTGTCTGAATAGGGCATGCTCATTTAAGCCCTTTGGGCTTTACGCACGGAGTTTTGACATTTAGTCCGCTCCATAAATTCATCCGTTAGACAATCTATGTTTTTCTACATCGACAGGCTCTGAATGAGATATTCAACGGTATCTTACAAACCCCGTAACTCTTCTCGAAGAAAAGTTATGGTCGTCTGAATGGGATACGCTCATTTTTAGCCATTTGGGCTTTACACACGGAGTCCTAACATTTAGCCCACTCCATAAATTCATCCGCCAGATATTCTATGTTAGTCCACATCAATGGACTTATGATGGGCTCTGAATGAGCTCTCCAACGGTATCTGACAGGCCTTGAAACTATTCCTCGAGTACAAGTTATGGTCGTCTGAATAGGGCATGCTAATTTAAGCCCCGTGGGCTTTACACACAGAGTTCTGACAATCAGCCCGCTCCATGAATTCATCTGTAAGACATTCTACATTCCACACTCCAAGTTGGATTCTGAATGAGTTTGCAATGTATCTTACAGCCCCTGGGCCCATGTAACCCCTAATCTTGTAACTTCTTCGAATGAAAAGTTATGGCCGTCTGAATGGGACATGCTCATTTAAGTCCTTTGGGCTTTACACACGGAGCCCTAACGTCCAGCCCGCTCACTGAATTCATCCACCAGACATTCTACATTAGTCCACATTGATAGACTTCTAATAAGCCTTGAATGGGATTTCCAACGGTATCTTACAGGCCCCATAACTTTTCCTGGATGAAAAGTTATGGCCATTTGAATGAGACATGCTCATTTAAGCCCATTAGGCTTTACGCATGGAGTTCCGACGTAAAGCCTACTCCATGAATTCATTTGTTAGACATTCTACATTAGTCCACATCGACGAGCTCTGAATGAGATTTCCAATGGTATCTTACAGGCCCTGTAACTCTTCCCGGATGAAAAGTTATGGTCGTCTGAATGGGACATGCTCATTTAGGCCCTTTGGGCTTTACGCACGGTCTTCTAATGTTCAGCCCGCTACACGAATTCATCTGCTAGATGTTCTACATTAGTCCACATTGACGGACTCTAAATGAGATTTCCAACGGTATCTTACAGGCCCTGTAACTCTTCCCGGATGAAAATTTATAGCCGTTTGAATGGGACATACTTATTTAAGCCCTTAGGGCTTTACGCATGGAGTTTTGACATTCAGCCCGGTCTGTGAATTCATCTGCCAGACATTTTGTATTAGTCCATGTCGATAGAATTCTATCAGGCTCTGAATGAGGTTTCCAATGGTATCTTGCAGGCCCTGTAACAATTCCCGGATGAAAAGTTATGGCCGTCTGAATGGGACATGCTCATTCAAGCCATTTGGGCTTTATGCATGGAGTTTTGATGTTCAGACCACTCCATGAATTCATCTACCAAACATTCTATGTTAATCCACATTGACAGACTTCGTAATAAGCTTTCCAATAGTATCTTATAGGCCCCGTAACTCTTCCCGGGTGAAAAGTTATGGACATCTGAATGGGACATGCTCATTTAAGCCCTTTGGCCTTATGCATGGAGTTCTCACATCACAAAATTTTCCTTTTTCTTACCATCAAGATTAGTATGCTTACTAGTAGTAGGCAAAGGTAAAATATATGAAAGAACAACATGCATGAAGAGTGGTGGAAATGGAGAATGAAACATGAAAGGATGGATTCAAAAAACAGTTTTTAAACAAAGCTTGGAAAAAGGGATTATACCTACTCCTTTGCTTTGGATTGACGAAGATTAGTCTCAAAGTAATGAGACCTCCATACTTTAACACCACCTTGAGAGATTTAGAGAGTGGCCGTGGCTTTGAGAGAGAGTTTTTAGTTTGCTTTGAGTGAACAATGTGTATTATGAACTAAAATGCATTTATATATACTTGGGCAATTTTGCAATTATTTGTTTTTCACTTCCAAGCCCCAATAAAATCTTATTTTAAAAGGGACCCTACGAATTTATTATGTCACCCTTTGAATAATCAATATTATTCAAGGGTCCATGTAAACTAAACTAGTTTACATTAACAACCCATATATTTACCCTTTAACTATTAAAAGGTTTTTTTCGTTCATCTCTTTAATCTTAACACTTTAAGATATAATAATTAAATATAATTAATTATTGCTTGACCATTTTAACCCTTAATATGTCACAAACAATTTTCTATGTAACTATTACCATAGAAATCCTGTCATTACCCTCGGAAGGTGCTAGCCCTTTTCGGATAATCATTTCTTTCTCTCATCCTTCTCGAACTTCTCAAGGCTATTGGTGTGACCATGTAGGTCCACCGTGGATTACCCGTGTGCCTATTCTGGATGAATCTGGAAGCCTGTCCAAAGGCCCAACGACTATGGTAAACATCTAGCAATGTGCCATAGTCCCTAAACCACGATGAAGAAATACTTTATCAAACCCATTTCACAAACTTGATTTTGTATGACTAATAATAGACTCTGGCCAGAGATTCTGATTTCCGACATTTATCGACGTTCATCTAGGAACTCAAATCTGGATGGAGTCAGCGGTACTCCTGATCTTATATTTCTGAGTTAATGGATCCCTTCTTAACCATCGTTCGTTTCCGCATATGAACAATGCATGACCAAATAGGCTTTATTATATGAAACATGATTAGTCTCGTACTTATACACCGTATGAACCATATGCATCCGTATCAGATCCGACTATAATGTCTCTTGTCAAAGAACTATATCGTGCACTGATATAACCAAACGATAAATCATCGACTACATGCTTTTCCTAGTGATTTGTCGTTATTCGATCACGTTTGAAAAACAGTTCACCAACTACTAATCCATACCAATGCCCCAGTGACATGACTATCATCGTCATCCGTACTTATATCAACTCATGATATCTTTCGTAAGCATCCAATATGCCTACTATGCAATATAGTTGCCCAAATTATATTGCTTCCGTAGGGAACCCTTTTCGATAATTCATTTACTGATTAAATGAATCATCTGGACTATTCATATACATACTTTATTTCAAATGCATGCGTGAATAAAGGAAGCAATTTATATATATGAATTGAAGAACTCTTTCTTCTATTATTTATGATATACATATACAAGACAAAATGCTCTGAAACCGACAACACGAATGGTTTCTGGGGCATACACTAATATACACAAAGAAACTCCCACTTGCACTAAAGCCATTCGATGTTGTATCTGTTAGAGTAGATGCCATAGAGCCAATCAATTATTGTAGAATTGACTCTTTGTAATAATGTTCATTAATCAATAAAAGGCATTTTATACTATATCACGTAAATCATTATTATTGCAATATGTATTGATATATATCCTTAGAATGGTAGAACCGTGACGAGGGTATCAAGTGCTTCAAATCTTGATAGTGAGAACCCTATGAGCACAAATGGTGGTCATTCTAGAAACGCCTTGTAGCCCATCAGTATTATTCTCAAGTGGAACCACACGTATAATACGGTAAGGCTATCATAGTGTTGAACGACCCTGTCGAAAGACAGGACTGATCTCACTTGTCAAGGTTGATTGGTGACAACCTGGTGCAACACATGGGTGCTTGTTGTAGGCAGATATACCACAGCAAGTTCACTAGACTGACCCACCAGAGGATTTCATATGGATGGTAACCCTAGTGTCTATGGAACAAATCCTCTAACGAATGGTGGTACATGTGATCCTTAGACTTCGAGATCACCAAAGTATGTCACCTTTCTGCACCGACCGACTGATCTCACTTGCTGCAAGGTTCGACCGGTGACAACCTCGGAGCAACACACGGGTGCTTGTTGTAGACAGATATACCACAGCAAGTTCACTAGACTGACCCACCAGAGGATTTCATATGGATGGTAACCCTAGTGTCTATGGAACAAATCCTCTAACGAATGGTGGTACATGTGATCCTTAGACTTGAGATCACCAAAGCGCATTGTGCACCGATTGGTGCAGTTTCACACTAGCCTAACGCTGTTCTATTCAGAGTTGTCAATACGGTGGTGATTGGCTGCATCAAAGAGTGTATCAAGACTATGGTGGATTGACAGAGGATTCATCTCTGGCACGCAGAGAAGTTATCACGACGGAATTCAGTATATGGTAATGACACTGAAACTATGGCCACAGTGGGATTGAGTTATTGCTCTATCTGATTTATAATACAGGTCATTGGTCCAAAAACTGAATACATAATATCAGAGTAAACCAAGAAGGCGTGGTAACGCCCACAGCATGGGTACGTTGCCTTAACCTTTCCTTTCTTTCTCCCTTATTTGAGTTGGTTTTTGGTAATATTGTTTGATTGAACGTTGTGTTGAATGTTTGCCCTGAAATTGGTTGAAAATAGAAGAAGTTTAGTGTGCCAAGCTTCACGGGCGAAGGAGAATCTTCTTACCATGGCGAAGATGTGTTGAAACCACGGGTGGGAAACTCAAGTTGCTCACGAATGTATTTCGCATTGCGGCGACAGGCCGAATAAAATGTTGGTTAAGTTTTAGATATTTTCTTCCCTAAGGGCAATTTGACCATTCTACCCCTAATTAGCAGGAAAAGTGGGGAGTTAATTGTAAGGATTTTTCATGGAGAATATGTTGATATGGAGGTGAGTTTGTAAGGAATCAAAGGATATAGATGGAATTCCCAAAGAAGAGTAAGGGCAAAATGGGAATGATTGTGTATATATTTCATTAAAAGGAATTAGAATTAGCAAACCCCTCATTCTTCTTCTCCAAAAACGCAACTCTCTATCTTTGCTCCTCTCAACTTCTTTTCTTTTGATCAAGGAATTTCAAGGGGTTTTTGAAGTGATTTGGAGTAGAAAAGCAACCTAAGGCTTCCTAAGGTAAGGATTCCTACTTAAGTTGTGTGATTGGTGAGTTTTAGGTTATATTGGAGTTTGAAGGTTTTTATTCTTTTGGTTAAGAGTAGAGAAAAAGGTCAAGCAAACCAAGTGAAAGGAAGAGTTGGTGAAGTCTCTCCATAACAAGGTAAGTAAAACCCAAACAACCCAAGTTGAGATTTATGAGTTTTTCTTGATTAGGGTTTTGAGGGAAATGATGTATGTATGTGATGTACATGTAATATGCCATGTATGGAGGTTTAAATAGAGATTTCTATGCCTTGTGAATGCTTACATCTTGCAAATATGAGAAATGAGTTGTTGGGTTAGAAAGGTAGTTTGAGATGAAATTGAAGGGGTGTTATGGATCCCTTTTTAGAAGTGTTTTGTTTGACAGGTTTTATGGCTTTGTGAAGGGGTTTTTTCCCATTTTGGATGGTTAGAAAAAGTTTTAGAATCATTGTTATAATAGAGTTTTATAGTGCACATGAGTTGTTTGATGAAATGCCTAATAGAGGTTTGAGTGTGAGTAGTGAACCTTAATTCTTGCAACATTGCATGTTGGCATTTCATAAGTGCATTGGTGAAGTTGAACCATCCATAGGCACTAGTTGTACATGGAAAAGTGACCTAAGAAAGTATAGGAAAATTGTGTATGCAATCACCCTATGAGTAGAGCTTGGTGGGTACAACTACTCTAATGGGTAGAGAGCATTGAAAAGTGCTACAATAGAATGAATTAGAAGAGTGGTATAGTTGGGATGATGCTTTGTGATCATCACCCGACCGTTATGGGAATCGGATTGATGCTTTGTGATCATCACCCGAATAGCCCTTAGAGATGGGTCGATGCTTTGTGATCGTCACCCAATGAGTAATAAAAATGGGGTAGATGCTTTGTGATCACTATCCGATTAGTTATTAGATAAGTGGGTTGATGCTTTGTCATCATCATCCAACGATTAGTAGAAGCGGGTTGATGCTTTGTGACCATCACCCGATAGTGACTAGAGACGGGTTAATGCTTGGTGATCAGCATTACCCAAAAAATCATGAGGAACGGGTAGGTGCTAGGTGATCTCCACCCGACGTTAGGAAAACCGAGTTAAGCTTTGTGATCCCCACTGGTAGTCACAATTGTGCAGGTACTGTGAATTCCACCTGATAGTCATGGAAAGTGAGATAAGCTGTCGGGACGATCCAGGTCCGTACCTCCGGTGGCAAGATGAGGCCATGATGTTTAGAAGAAACAGAGATAGAATCAGAAATAGTATGAGGAAAGAATTAAGAGTTATACATACTGGGGACAGATAGATAGAGGGTTTTACAACTAAGCATTATTTTGTGCTCACCCCTGCTTATTTTCCTTTGTGGATGCAGGTTCTAGGTGTTGATGCTTACTGGAGGGGCTACGGCTAAGCTGAGGAGCAATAGCTACACTGTTTCCCCTGTTTGGTCTTTTTAAAATGCATTTTTGTAAACAAGACTTTATGTATAAAAAAACATATGAATTGTAATGAAAAGAAAACTTTGGGCCCAATTTTCTATTGTTATTATGCATGCATTGTACTAGTTTTCAGCAGATGTTACAGGCTGACACTATTTCTATGCCTTCATCTCGTTGAGATAACGTATGATGAAAGGAACGAATTGTACGGTAACCATATCGTTGAAAGGTAGCTACTTTGTTGAATCTGAATCTATCGGATGGCCATGATGCCTCGCTAAGGGCCAATCTTGGTCTGCGTATTAGTGAGACGATTAATTGGTGTTAATCGTGATACTATACACTACCGGTATGATGAGGAGCCTATGGGTCACACACATTGAAGATAATTTAAGAGCCAGGAAGATAGAAGGGCATTTTCATCTTTTTGGGTGAAAGGGTATTTTGGTAATTTCACAGTGCAATTAAATTTGTTGAGGTCATAGCCTTTATTTAATTTCTTAGAAAAATTAAATAAGTGAAATTACGTTTAAATATGTGTTCGCATATATTTAATTAAATCATCATTATTGTTAAATGTTAATTAAATATTAATTGATTTTAATTGAGATAATGATGAAATATATTAAAATATCTAATTGGGAGTGTTTGGCAACATGGGGTGTTTGGGTTGGAGCCCAAGCCCATTCCATATGGGAATAGGGCAACTAAGTGTGCCTATAAAAGAAAAGTGTTTGTGTGTGATTAAGAAGAGGATTTTAATTTACCTTTTGAGAGAAAAGAAAACACACACACACACACCGCAAAGAAAAACACTCTCCCACGCCATTTTGGTTTGTGCCAAAATCAAAGTTTTCTTCTTGATTTCTCAAGGCCAAGGAGGATCTAGCAAATCCCTCCTTTGGTTCCTTGCGATTGTCTTCGTGTGGACTTCTGCGATTCGATCCTATACTTGGATCGGTAGCAAACACGTTCAGAGACAATATTGGTGGAGCCTCCAACGTGGGTATAAATCTAAACTTTAGATTTATTTTTCTACAGATTCTTGATGTAAAATATAAACTATAATTTTTGTACTTTGATTTTGGGTTCTAAAGAACGATCCATTGTTATAAATTTTTTTTTTTTTTGCTGCGCAACCGGATCGTTTCCTAACAGTATCTCATACCCATCTTCTCAAGATGATGGTCCAATTGCTTTAGTGTCATCACCTTAGTCAGTGGATCAGCTACATTTTCTGCTAAAGGAATCTTCATAATTATAATCTCTCCAGCTCCAACGAATTCTCTCAAAATGTGATACTTACACTAAATGTGTTTGGATTTTTTATGTGCCCTTGGTTCCTTTGCACGTGCAATAGCTCCAATATTGTCACAGAACATGCTTATCGGGTAAGCCATCAAGTTAAACCACACCAAGTTCAATTATGAACTTTCACATCCAAACAGCCTCCTTTATTACTTTCAAAGGAGCAATGTATTCAGCTTCTATAGTGGAGTCAACTATGGTTGTCTATTTGGAACTTTCCCAACTAACAACACCTCCATTACATATAAAAATGTACCCTGACGTAGACTTTCTATCATCAATATCTGATTGGAAATCAATCAGTATCCTTGAATGAAAGGATTTAACTCAACATCCATAACTCAAAACTAGATCCTTAGTTCTTCTGCCATACTTAAGGATTCGACCCCACAATCGACCTACCAATGCCCTTTCTCCCTCCCCCGGGTTTGGACCTGATATCTATCAAGTAACACTTACAGCATAAGCTATATTAGGTCTTGTACATAGCATTGCATAAATTAAGCTGCCTACGGCAAAAGCATAAGGCACATTACGCATCTACTGCCGCTTTTCATCGGTCTTTGGACCCATCTCCTTCGAAAGTTGAAGACTGTGAGTGAAGGGCAAGAGACCTCTCTTAGAGTTCTCCATGCTAAATCTTTTTAGCATTTTCTCTATGTACAATTTCTAGGATAATCCAATTACCCTTTTCGTTCTATCTCTATAGACACGAATGCCAAGGACATAGGCTCTGTCGCTAAGTCTTTCACCAAGAAGGTTTTGGACAACCAAACCTTAACCTTTGTCATCATGCCTATATCATTTCCCATCAAATGTATGTCATCTACATATAATATGAGAAATGTGATGGCATGATCTTTAACCCATTTGTATACATAGGGCTCATTCTGGATTCACAAAATCAAAGCGATTTGATTATGTCGTCAAATCGAATGTTCTAGCTTCTTGAAGCTTGCTTCAATCCATAAATGGAACGATGCAATTTGCATACCTTATGTCTTTCAGCAGAGGATACAAAACCTATTGGTTGTTCCATATAGATGTTTTCCTCAATAAACCCATTGAGGAAAGCTGTTTTGACATCCATCTGCCAAATTTCATAATCATAGTATGCTGTGGTGGCTAGCATTATACGGATGGATTTAATCTTAGCCACAGGCGAGAAGGTTTCCTCATAATCCAACCCTTACTTTCTAAGTACTTTCAACCTTTCACCACCATAGCAAGGTCTCTACCTCCCCGCCCCATCCTTGCCAACTTTTCTTGTAGACCCTACTTTACAACCTATGTGGAACTATTCCCTAAACTCATCCAGATTCCGCTTCTTCATAGCTTCTAGGATCATCACCATGATCATCTACTCTCACTAAGTAAGATTCAAAATCTTGCTCATGTAGGAACCCATATCTCTTTAGAGGTTTTGATATTCTAGAAGACTTTCGTACTTAAACCCTAGTATCTGATACTGAGGTTCACTGAGTGGACGTTCCCTCTTCAGCAATCTCGGTTCTTGGCTATTTGAACTCTTCCTTGAGTTTAATATTTCTTCCAACACTGCCTTCCTCCAAGAACTCGTTCTCGAGGAAGCCCTAGATTTCTAGCTGATCCAAACTCTTTGATCACTTGGGAAGTAAAAGTAACATCCTAAACTATCTTTAGGATATCCAATGAACCGACCCTTCTCGAATTTACCATCCAACTTATCAGATTTAACCAATTTAACATAAGCTGGGCAGCCCCAAATCTTCATATAATTCAGACTTGGACGTTTTCCATACCATATCTCATACGGTGTTTTCTAGACAGTTTTAGATGGGACCTTATTAAGGATGTGCACAACGATCATGAGAGCATACCCCCATAGAGACATTGGTAAGTCTGTAAAACTCACCATCGATCTTACCATATCCAATAAGGTAGGATTTCTTCTTTCAGACACTCCATTAAGCTAGGGGTGTATAAGGAGGAGTCAATTGTGAGATGATTCCATTTTCTTTTAAAAACTCTTGAAACTCTATATTCAAGTATTCACCCCCACGATCTGATCATAATATTTAATACTCTTTCCAGTTTTTTTTTTCTACTTCATTCCTGAATTCTCTGAATTTTTCAAAGGATTCAGATTTGTATTTCATTAAATACAAATACCCATATCGTGACATATCATCTGTAAAGGTAATGAAGTATTCAAATCCTCACCTGGCTAAAGTACTAAATGGTCCACACGCATATGTATGTATGAGTTCTAATAGTTCTTTAGCTCGCTCTCCTTTACTCTTAAAGGGAGACTTGGTCATCTTTCTTTGGAGACATGATTCACAGATTGGATAAGGTTCAGAACCCAATGAGTTTAGGATCCCACTTTCTCCAAGTTGTATTAATCTTCTCTCTCCTGTATGACCCAATCTATGATGCCATAGAATTACCAACTAAAACATTTCCAAAATGTATTGAACATTCATTTCTATTAAATAGTACATAATAACCTGCTTTACACAAAGTAGAAAAAGAAATGATGTTTCTAGTGGCTTTTTCAAAGTACAATACTTTAAACAAATTCAAAACATTTCCTGAAGGTAGTTTTAGTGGGCAAGTTCCCATGGGCTCGTCTGCAACTCGTGCCCCATTTGCTATCCTCAAAATGATCTCGCCCTTTGTCACCTCATAACTATTCTGAAGTACCGACAAAGACATACAAACATGAGATGTTTCTACTGAATCTAATATCTAGGAATGACTATTTGAATTAACACTTAATTCATATTCAATCATAAGACATTGGTTCGTACCTACTTTTCCTTTGCCTTTCTTCAGACTGTTCAGGTATTGAGGACAGTTACTCTTCCAGTGTCCATCTTCTCCATAGTGGAAACATTTTCCCTTTGCATTGGCCTTTTCTGCCTTCGCTGGCTTCTTGAAGCTTTTATTCTTGGGTCCAACTTTTGGACTTTTCTTTGGTAGCTTTTTGGGCCTTTTATTGGCCCTGTTGGTGGATGCGGCTAAGACATCCTCATGTCCTTTCCCTTTCACATTCTGCCTGTGAAATTCTTTAAGCTCATTTAGCAATTCAGAAAGGTTTCTCTCAATCTTATTGAGATTGTAGTTAGTTATAAACGGTTTATAACTTAAAGGACGAGATTGTAGAATCAAATTCACTTTGAGGTGGTCTGGCATAACCATCCCATATCCATCCAGTCGACCTAATCCATTGATCATCTTAAAAGTATGATCATCTGGAGGTACCCTTTCCCTCAATTTCATGCTAAAGAGGGATGCACATAACTCATACTCAACTACTCTTGGATTTTTACTGTACAACTCTTGTAGAGCCGTGAGGACATCATAAGCATTTGCAACCTCTTCATGCTTAGTTTGAAGTTCTCTATTCATGGAGGCTAGCATGTAATTTTTAGCCCTCCTGCTATCCTCTCTCCACTTTTCAAGAGCATCAAGCTCTTGTGGAGCATCCTGGTCCAATATCAAGTGGAAGAGGTGCTTCCAAGACATAAGCAATTCTTTCAAAATCTAGAACAATTCTAAGATTTCTTAGCCAATCTTTTAGTTGGGTCCAGTTAACATGTTATTATCCATTATCCTTGCTGATTGCAAACCTTTGGTGGACAAAATCTTGGCTCGCATTCAATCTTGGCGAAGCAAATTTCTCTCCTATGTTGGTCAGGTAATTCTTATTAAGGCCATTCTTTTTAGCATTCAAGTTTATTGGTCATCTATTTTCGTGCTCCCTTCAAAGATACTCAATGAAATTGATACTAAGTTAAAGGCTTTCCTATGGTCTGGGAGTGACATGAAAACCTCAAAGGCCAAAGTTGCATGGGAAAAGGTTTGTGTCCCTATTGAAGAAGGTGGGTTGGGGATTGTGAGAGCTTCTATGTTTGCTCTAATCATGCGATTTCCATCTCCTTATAATAATCCTCTACACTCATGGAACCCTGAACCAGCCATTGCAACTTCCTATACAAATCTCTATAGTAATGGCTCGGTATAAATCTCTTACGCATCACCAACTTCATCTCTTCCCATGACCGAATTGGCCTCTCACCATTCCTGTGCCTATTGATCACCAATTGATCCCACCATATACCTACATAATCTGTAAACTCCACGGCTGCTAGCTTTACTTTCTTCTCCTCGGAGTAATTATGGCAATCAAATACGTGCTCAACCTTTCTTTCCCACTCCAAATATAGCTCAGGATCATTCTTTCCTTGAAAAGTCAGAATTTCCATTTTTGTACTACCTATATTGTTATCTCCTTTGGAGTTAACCTTCTTGTCCCGTTTATAACTTGTTCTCTCCACTCCAGAATCAGCTTCATCTTCTTCGTCGAACTCGTGTCTTCTATGTGATTTAGAAGCGGAAGAGGACTCCAAATCATCAAATCTCGCATTTAGCAATTTAAATTGGTCATTAACAACCTTGATGAAGAATTTCATGTCAATCTCTTGTGGTTCTCCTCCTTCCTTACTCATGGTTTCAACCTACAAAATTAATAAAAAATAAAAGGCGGTGTTCCTCACACACTCCCTCGCGTGTTTGCACTCAAATCAGATTGTTATCACTCGTGTTTCACACTATTTTGACTTTTCTTCATGATGATCTCTCTTGCCTTTTACCACTCCCAAAGCCAAGCCAACCCCCTTTATGTTCTTAACAGAATCATAGAATTCACAAATCTCAAGAAGCAACCGGTTAGATGGTGACAATCTCAAAAATCAGAACTTTAAAACTTAGTTGAGGCAAATGGTGAACAGAAAAAAAAAAGACCCAAGATGACTCTAAAGAACCAAGAAAAATAAGAAACTCTAAAAGGAAGCAAAAGACATGTGAAAGATATTACTAGAATTGACACTAATTGATTAGGAAGGCAAAATACACAAAAGAACCTTGTATATAGTTGAAACAATCACTAGAATAAAATATATATATAAAGGGAAACTAAAACAAAATAAAAAGGAAACCTAGAACGGAATAAAGGAAACTAATTCAACAAGAATAAGAAACTCGGGCAAGAAAACAAGAATTGGAAATTTAATTCAACAAAAATAGGATACTTAGCAAAGAGAACAAGAATGGGAGATTTTACAACTTGAAATTGCCACTTTGTTCTTCTTCTTTTTTTTTTTTTTTTTTTTTTAAAGAATAGAGATGGATTGAACACAGAAAAATAAAGCACAAGAAAATTTAAAAAGAAAGGAAGAATTCAAAAGAACTGTGAAACAAAATTCAAAGAAAACGCAGAAGAATTATGAAAGCACGAATTAAATTTTTTTTATTTTTTTTTTGAATCAAGAACGCAAACAAAGAGTATTGGAGATAAATAACCTGTTTCCAACAACCAAAGCTCTGATACCAAATGATGTAGACCCTCTGGGTGAATTACCCTAGAAACCCACGAACTCAATGGAATAGGAACAAGTTGGTTTGCCAAGAGCATGTTGAGGATGATTGAATTAGAACCCTAAGAAAACTAAGTCCTTAAAACCCTAATCTTGAGATGCCACAAAGGTTGATCACTCCCTTTGATAAGTCGAGATTCAAGCAATTCAATCAAGAACACAAGGAGGCAAGCAATTAGCTTTCTAAAATAAACTTCAATTGATAATAATCTGTCCCCAAAAATAACATGGCTGGCCTTTTTTATAAGCAGCAAACCCTAGAAAAGAAAACCCTAGCTAATTGAAAAATGGGCTGGGCTTAAGTACAAGCAAATTGGGCCTAAATAAACCTTAAATAAATAAAAGACTAAAGAATCTAATGATGATTAAAACATTAAAAAAAAAAAAATGAAAATTGAGTCCTAAATTAATCCTTGCATCCAACTTGATCTTCCGAATCTACCCCTTGCGTAAAAAGGATATAGATCATCCTTGGTAAAGCTTTGAAATCTTTGAATTTAGTCTTAGAGTCTTCTAGTACAACCTCTTTGTATTGCACTTCCATGATCAAGCCATGCAAAGCCTTTTTCATCGTCTTTGTCTTTGCCCTAGTCATTGGATCGCCAATTCCTTGCAAAGGATCTTGGGAATATTTAGGAACATCAACTTGGTCAACACCTCGATCTCTATTGTGGACACTGAATGAGAGTTCCAACAGTATCTTACAGTCTCTGTAACTCTTCTCAAATAAAAAGTTATGACCGTCTGAATGAGGCATGCTTAGTTAAGCCCTTTGTGCTTTACGTACGGACTTTTGACATTTAGCCTGCTCCATGAATTCATCTATTAGACATTCTACATTAGTCCCCTTGACGGGCTCTGAATAAAATTTCCAATGGTATCTTACAAGCCCCGTAACTCTTCCTGGATGAAAAGTTATGGCTGTCTAAATGGGGCATGCTCATTTAAGCCCTTTGGAATTTACGCACAGAGTTCTGATGTTCAGCCCGCTCCATGAATTCATCCTTCAGACATTCTACATTTGTAACGCCCCGCTCGAAGTATGTGGTTTAGATTTTTTGTATTAATTAAATGTTCATTGATCCAGCTTCAATTATAGTTTGTATGTTGTTATTTTTTGTTTGTTGGTCTTTGGTTGAAATGGTATGCTGAGTTTGGTTGAGTGTTTGCTTTGAAATTGGTTGAGATTTGAGGAATCTTGGTATTACAGTCTTCGCCAGGGTGAAGAATTGTCTTCACCGCAGCGATGTCAGCTCTGTGTTGCGATGTCGGTTCTATAATTTTTCGCCGGGGCGACGGAAATTGGTTCGCCGCGGCGAGGAGACAACAGGAAAGTTTTCTTGAGGTTTCTAGAGAATTTTCCTGTAAAACCCCCCTCCAGTCAGGTATCCTCTAAATATCCCTCAATGAGAATCCCGAGGATACATGTCTGGAGAACGAGTTGTATTTAGAAAAAATCAGTGTAAGGATAATAATACTAATATCCAAAACATGCATATAAAATGTCACGCAGGATCCAAACTTATAATTTACAAACTTTAAGAAATTATACAATCAAAACATATTTATAGGGTGGAAGCTTCCAAAGGTATTTCACAAATATTTATCATTTACATTATTTACATCAAGATAAAAACATCGAGATGACAATAAATCATCTCCCCTCATGTGTAGTCCCACTGTCTCTAGCATCCCTCGCTTCTTGTCTACCTGCAAAGCAATCAACAATGAAAGGGTGAGCGCTAATTGCTCAGTAAGGAATAATCTGTTTCATTCTGAATGTACTATTTGATCTTTATTTAAACATATTTATTAACACATCACTTATCTTTTACATCTAGGGATACTTCCCCTTTTATTACTAATTCATATGCTTTTCATCATTTTATCCCATGGCTAGATAAACATCAATGTGTACACATACAAATAAGTATGTAAACATAGTACACACACATCACATGTCATGACATAACATCTAAAATCATCTAACATGAGTATAAATCATCTCATGATGTAAATAACATCATAACTCATGTAATGCAACTAAATGCATATGAAACATTTAACGTCTAGCCGATCGGACCTTTCTTAGCATCTTAAGCACTTCATATCATCTAGCCTCAAATTTCATCTAGAGCTCATATCATCGGGAGGCGTGCTTACGCGTTATTTAGCATCTAAAGCATATATTCATCTTTCCTCAACCGATATACGAGGATATGCTTACGCGTTTTCCATCATGTCTATATGCATCTCTATCATGTCTATTTGCATCTCTAACATCTTATGGCATGTAAATATATATTTTGGTGAGCTTAATACTTTTAATTCAACTATGGATTATCAACCCATTTACATTACCTCTTGCTCACATACATCATCTTAAAACATGTATTACATTGCATCTTCATGCCATTTCATAACATTAATCATGCATTGACATCATGACCATGTATATCTTTCAAAGATCATCTAACTAATGGGTAAACATTAGTACATGGCATAATTACAATAATACATTAATAATCAATTCATAATCATAAGAATTGATCATGTTAAATCTTAAATTTTAATAACCAGTTTATGCTTCAGGCCATTTTCCATCCTTTCCTCAAACGAATTGGTTCTTGGCATAAACATAAAAGTTATAGGTATGTGTCTTAGCTTTCTAATGCTTAAGAATCATCTCATTTCAATTTTTATAACTCAAGTTATGGTCGAAATACTGAAGCAGGGTTAACAAAACCCCTAAGCTCACTAAATCCGAATTTTCATATTAACTATGCCACATCAATTCCTATTAACATTAACCAATAGGTTAACTTATGGATCAAATAAACCTCCCCTTAATAGTCTTTAACATCTTAAAGAAAGTGTAAAATCTCATTCCCATAATCATCCATTATTGCTATAACATTGTAAGCTAATGCAAACAACACATCAACACTTCTAATAGCAACCATTCAACACCATGTGGCCTCCAATACTACAATTTTTTCCACAATCAGTATCCACACTTCATTTTCTTCAATCAAACATCACAACTCATAAAACATAAATAGCAATAACTTCATGTATAATGAATTCAAGGCAATAAGTAGAATAAATGAGTTCAACTACACTTGCCATCAACTAATTCTATGCCTTAAAGCTTTAATTTAAGGTTTCATAAAAATCTACAAACCCTAGCATAAACCCTAAAGTCATGGGAGGTTCTTCCTTACCTTTTTAAAGACTTCTTCCAACAAATCCTTTGCCTTTGACTTCTTTTACACCTTAATCCTACATATATAACATTATACCTCAACATCTACTTCAAATCTTCAAATCACATCAAAACTAAAGTTTTTAATCCTTACCTTAAACCCTTCTAATTGAAGATCCAAGGCTCCTATCTTGTTCTCCTTGAAAAATTAAGCAAAACTCCTTTAAAACTTAGAGAAAGAAAGCTTGTTTCATGGAAGATTTGGGAGAAAATGGAAGAAATGTTGAAGAAAGGCTCTCTCCTTTGGCTTGAACGAATTTCATCTCATTTATAGGAAAATGTTTCATTTATTTTCCAAAATTATGCAATTGGCCCAATTATTTTAATTGTATAACTCATAAGTCCTTAATCTTCATATAAGGGCATTTTGGTCATTTCACACTAGACATAATTATTACTTAATTAATGCCATTAAATGCAATGAAGCCTACTCATCCTTGACTTTTTCAATGCTTATCCATAGGCAAAATAACCATTTTGCCTCTAAGCCTCTCTATGGATAATTGATTCATACCGTTCCAAATGAATTGACTATTTTGCCCTTAGTTAGATTTTATGCTTTTTAACATAAAATTAACATCTAAAGGACTATTTTGAGTTAGGAACATACCTTTGATATCTTGGGTATTACATTTCCTCCCCCCTTACAATAATTTCGTCCTCGAAATTGTAGAAACAGCATCGGGTATTGACTTCTCATATCTTGCTCCATTTCCCAAGTAGCTTCTTCTATCTTGTGATTCCTCCAAAGTACTTTAACTAGTGGAATTTGCTTGTTTCTGAGCTCTTTTACCTTTCTGTCAAGGATTTGAACTGGGCGTTCCTCATAAGCCAAATTATCCTGTAATTCCACTTCCTCAATTTGAAGCACATGTGAAGGATCACTAACATACTTACGCAACAAAGAGACATGGAAAACATTATGGATTCTTTCCATGCTCATTGGCAGCGCAAGTCTATAAGCTACTTTGCCTACCCTTTCCAATACTTCAAAGGGTCCAATGTAACGTGGAGCGAGCTTGCCTTTCTTTCCAAATCTCATAATATGTTTATAAGGTGCAACTTTTACAAAAACTTTGTCGCCCACTTGGAATTCCACTTCTTTTCTTTTTAGGTCGGCATAGCTCTTTTGTCGATCTTGAGCTTGCTTCATTCTTTCTCTAATAAGCTTAACATCTTCAATCATTTTCTGGGTCATCTCTGGTCCAACTGCTTGAATCAATGAGTCTTTTTCTCCAATATCATCCTAATACAAAGGGGATCTGCACCTTCTTCTATATAATGCTTCATATGGGGCCATCTGGATAGTGGATTGGTAGCTGTTGTTGTAGGCAAATTCTATTAGTGGAAGTACATCACTCCATTTTGCCTTGTGATCCATACAACAAGCTCTCAACATGTCTTCAATCACCTGGTTAGTCCTTTCAGTTTGGCCATCAGTCTAAGGATGATAAGCCATACTGAAGGCTAACTTTGTACCCAATGCTCTCTGCATTCCAACCTAGAAAGCTAATATGAACCTGGTATCTCTGTCTGATACAATCGTCTTGGGTACTCCATGTAATCTCACAATCTCTCTAACATATAATTGCCCCAATCGAAATGCATCTATCTTATCTGTCATAGGTAGAAAATGAGCTGTCTTGGTCAATCTATCAACCACCACCCATATTGCATTATATCCTTGCTGAACTTTAGGAAGTCCCACAATGAAGTCCATTGAGATATCCTCCCATTTCCATTTAGGAATCTCTAAGGGTTGGAGTAATCTTGATGGTCTCTAATGCTCTGCCTTTACTTGTTGACATGTTAAACATCTGGCAACATAATCGGCAATGTCGTTTTTCATACCTGACCACCAATAACTTTTCTTCACATCTTGATACATCTTTACACTCCCAGGGTGGGCTGTATAAAGTGTATTGTGTGCCTCACTAAGGATTTTATTCCTTAGTTCATCATCTTGAGGTACACATATTCTATCTCTAAACATCAGTGCCCCATTGACTATTTTAAAGTCTGTCTCTTTACCCTTCTATTATCTGTTGGCAGATCACCTTGCAGGTATCATCTTTACCCTGTTTCATCTTGATCTCCTCCACCAAAGTGGGTTTGATCTCCATTTGGGCCAATCCTCCTTTGATCACAATTTCAATTCCTTCTTGGAGGATCTCCTACTGTAATTGTCCTTGTACAGTGATCTAAGATAAAGAGACTTTTCTACTAAGGGCATCTGCTATGCATTAGCTTTCCCTGGATGGTATCTGATGTCACAGTCATAGTCTGTCACCAATTCTAACCATCTCCTCCATCTCATATTCAACTCTTTCTGAGTGAAGAAATACTTCAAACTCTTATGGTCAGTGTATATGTTGCATTTCACTCCATACAAGTAGTGTCGCC
Organism: Pistacia atlantica; assembly: GCA_026229545.1. Taxonomy (NCBI): domain Eukaryota; kingdom Viridiplantae; phylum Streptophyta; class Magnoliopsida; order Sapindales; family Anacardiaceae; genus Pistacia; species Pistacia atlantica. Next base: position 12,902,123 of record CM047908.1, read on the forward strand.
ATATCTTCAAAGCAAAAACCACTACTGCTAATTCCAAGTCATGGGTAGGATATTTGCTCTCATAGTCTTTCAGTTGTCTAGAGGCATAAGCAATGACTTTCCCTTGCTGCATCAGCACTGCTCCCAAACCATTGTGGGAGGCATCAACGTAAATATCATAATCAATGCCTACTTCTGGCAATGTAAGAATTGGAGTTGTAGTTAATCTTTTCTTCAGCTCTTGAAAGCTTTGCTCACATGCCTCTGTCCATTGAAATGGTACTTCTTTCTTGGTAAGAGCTGTAAGTGGTCTAGCTATTTTTGCAAAGCCTTCCACGAACTTCCTATAATACCCTGCTAAGCCCAGAAAACTTCTAACCTCTTTCACTGTCTTTGGCCTCTGCCACTCAAGCACCGCTTCTACTTTACTAGGATCCACTGATACACCGTCTTTAGAGATCACATGACCCAAAAAGGTAACCCTATCCTACCAAAACTCACATTTTGAAAATTTGGCATACAGTTGTTTCTCTCGCAATCTTTGTAATACAAATCTCAAATGCTCGGCATGTTCTTCTAAAGTCTTGGAATAAACTAGGATATCATCAATAAACACCACTATGAACTTGTCAAGGACATCATGAAAAACTCTGTTCATCAAGTCCATAAAAATTGCAGGTGCATTAGTCAATCCGAATGGCATCACAACAAATTCATAATGTCCATACCTTGTTCGGAAAGCCGTTTTTGGTATATCTTCCTTAGCCACTCTAACCTGATGGTATCCTGACCTTAGATCAATTTTAGAAAACACTGAGGCACCTTTTAATTGGTCAAACAAATCATCTATCTGGGCAAATGGGTACTTATTCTTTACTATTACTTTATTCAGTTCACGGTAATCTATACACATCCTCATAGACCCATCCTTCTTTTTCACAAATAGAATTGGAGCACCCCATGGGGAATGACTCGGCTGACCAAGCCCTTGTCTAACAACTCTTGTAACTACTTCTTCAATTCTTGGAGCTCAGCTGGGGCCATACGATAAGGAGCCTTAGAAATGGGTGCTATACGGGGCTAGTTCTATACTAAACTCCACTTCCCTCTCTAGAGGTAACCTGGCAATTCATCTAGAAACACGTCAATAAATTCATTTACCACAAGTACCTCATGTACACTTGGGCTCGAACTCTCTTCTTTATTTACCACATGTGCAATGTACCCAGAACACCCCTTTTTCAACATCTTCCTAGCTTTTGCTGCACTAATCATCATGCTAGTTGGGTGTCCTTCTCCAAAAATGAAGTCATCCCCATGGTCTAGCTTAAACTTGACTTTTTTCCTACGACAGTCTATCTCTGCTCCATATCTACTAAGAAAGTCCATCCCAAGAATAATGTCAAAGTCTGGCATATTGAAGACAATCAAATCTACCATCATATCTCGGCCTTTAATAGTCACTAACTCCCTTATTAAGACTTCATTGGTCACTACACCCTCACCATCAGGCAATTCAATCCTAATGGCTTGTTCTACTCTAATAGGCATTAACCCTAATCTCTTAATCATACCATAGGAGATGAATGAATGAGTAGCACCAGAATCAATCAAGGCATACAAGGGAGTATCATGGAATAATAATCGACTGATCGCCGAAGGGTGGCATCATCTCGCATCTCGGGCCACATTATATACCCTGGCTGTCGTGCCTCCAACTACAAGTACTGAAGTTGCAGAACTAATGGGACAATCTCTAGCAATATGACCTGGCTGACAACACCCGAAACAAACATTGGTCCCCACTAGACATTCACCCTGGTGTCTTCTCCAACATTTCTTACAGTAACTGACCTCACCTTTCCTTTGTTGACCCTTTTTCTTCATGTCCTTCCTGTTGGCTTTAGGTAAGACTCCTTTCTTGCCTTTACCCTTATCGTCTTTGCCAACAACTTGTTCTGCTACTACTGGATTGGCCAAGCTGGAGAGGACTACTTGCCACTGTTGGGGAAAGAGCTAATTTGGTCTCCTTCCGTAAGTACACCTCTGCTCTAATGGCTCTAGTGAGTGCTTCACTATATGTTTGGGAGGGTTGATGACCCGACATAACATCTCTGGCAATAGTGGGATCAAGTCCCCCCACAAATCTCTCTAATCGGGTCTGTGGTGTACTGACCAGTGTGGGTGCAAACTTAGCCAAGGAGTTGAACTTGATTGAATACTCTTTGACCATCATATTTCCTTGTTGCAGACTAATAAACTCTTGTAGTTTTGAGGATATCATGTCTGCTGTCCGGTACTGCTCCTCAAACAATTCCTTGAACCCTGACCAAGTGAGAGTGGTCGTATCTTGAGTCTGCTCCATAACCACCATGTCATAGCATCTCCTCTCAACAGGTACGTAGCATACCGGATCTTCTCTTGATCTGTCATAGGAAATAGAGCGGTAGCTTTCTCCACCAACTTGATCCATTGTTCGGCTACTACTGGATCATTTGTACCACTAAATTCTGGAGGCTAATGTTTACTTGAGAGGCCATAAATTGGTTCAATCTGCTTTGGGGCAACCATTGCTTCTAGAGTACTCGTCCCTATTGCTTGACTTGGTACCACATTGGTTGTCACTGTTGTCACCGGAGTACTTGTACTTTCCGGCGGGGTTCTCCTTAACGCTCTATTAATAGCCTCTTGGATCATACACTCCAATGTTGCAACATCTAAACCCGGAGTGCTTGAAGTAGCAGCTGCTGGGTTAGGAGCTTCAGTGCAGTTGGAACATCTCGTGCATTTGAAGCATCACTACGAACTGGATCCGTTCTCCTGGTTTTCCTCATATTTATTCCCTATCACAGTCACCCATATAACGTTAATCATCTAATCAATCCTTACATAAAATTAGGTAAACATACTTACAGCGATCGGACAACTTGAGCAGCGGAACTTTACATGAGGGATACTGTCAACAACTCTCATAAATGCCTGACTCCGAAATAGAAACCATCTTAAAACACCCCTTTTTAAAGTAAAAAAAAAAAGATACTTGCTCTGATACCAAATGTAAAACCCCCTCCAGTCAGGTATCCTCGAATATCCCTCAATGAGAATCCCGAGGATACATGTCTGGAGAATGAGTTGTATTTAGAAAAAATCTGTGTAAGGATAATAATACTAATATCCAAAACATGCATATAAAATGTCACGCAGGATCCAAACTTATAATTTACAAACTTTAAGAAATTATACAATCAAAACATATTTATAGGGTGGAAGCTTCCAAAGGTATTTCACAAATATTTATCATTTACATTATTTACATCAAGATAAAAACATCGAGATGACAATAAATCATCTCCCCTCACGTGTAGTCCCACTGTCTCTAGCATCCCTCGCTTCTTGTCTACCTGCAAAGCATCAACAATGAAAGGGTGAGCGCTAAACGGCTCAGTAAGGAATAACTGGTTTCATTCTGAATGTACTATTTGATCTTTATTTAAACATATTTATTAACACATCACTTATCTTTTACATCTAGGGATACTTCCCCTTTTATTACTAATTCATATGCTTTTCATCATTTTATCCCATGGCTAGATAAACATCAATGTGTACACATACAAATAAGTATGTAAACATAGTACACACACATCACATGTCATGACATAACATCTAAAATCATCTAACATGAGTATAAATCATCTCATGATGTAAATAACATCATAACTCATGTAATGCAACTAAATGCATATGAAACATTTAACGTCTAGCCGATCGGACCTTTCTTAGCATCTTAAGCACTTCATATCATCTAGCCTCAAATTTCATCTAGAGCTCATATCATCGGGAGGCGTGCTTACGCGTTATTTAGCATCTAAAAGCATATATTCATCTTTCCTCAACCGATATACGAGGATATGCTTACGCGTTTTCCATCATGTCTATATGCATCTCTATCATGTCTATTTGCATCTCTAACATCTTATGGCATGTAAATATATATTTTGGTGAGCTTAATACTTTTAATTCAACTATGGATTATCAACCCATTTACATTACCTCTTGCTCACATACATCATCTTAAAACATGTATTACATTGCATCTTCATGCCATTTCATAACATTAATCATGCATTGACATCATGACCATGTATATCTTTCAAAGATCATCTAACTAATGGGTAAACATTAGTACATGGCATAATTACAATAATACATTAATAATCAATTCATAATCATAAGAATTGATCATGTTAAATCTTAAATTTTAATAACCAGTTTATGCTTCAGGCCATTTTCCATCCTTTCCTCAAACGAATTGGTTCTTGGCATAAACATAAAAGTTATAGGTATGTGTCTTAGCTTTCTAATGCTTCAAGAATCATCTCATTTGATTTTTATAACTCAAGTTATGGTCGAAATACTGAAGCAGGGTTAACAAAACCCCTAAGCTCACTAAATCCGAATTTTCATATTAACTATGCCACATCAATTCCTATTAACATTAACCAATAGGTTAACTTATGGATCAAATAAACCTCCCCTTAATAGTCTTTAACATCTTAAAGGAAGTGTAAAATCTCATTCCCATAATCATCCATTATTGCTATAACATTGTAAGCTAATGCAAACAACACATCAACACTTCTAATAGCAACCATTCAACACCATGTGGCCTCCAATACTACAATTTTTGCCACAATCAGTATCCACACTTCATTTTCTTCAATCAAACATCACAACTCATAAAACATAAATAGCAATAACTTCATGTATAATGAATTCAAGGCAATAAGTAGAATAAATGAGTTCAACTACACTTGCCATCAACTAATTCTATGCCTTAAAGCTTTAATTTAAGGTTTCATAAAAATCTACAAACCCTAGCATAAACCCTAAAGTCATGGGAGGTTCTTCCTTACCTTTTTAAAGACTTCCTCCAACAAATCCTTTGCCTTTGACTTCTTTTACACCTTAATCCTACATATATAACATTATACCTCAACATCTACTTCAAATCTTCAAATCACATCAAAACTAAAGTTTTTAATCCTTACCTTAAACCCTTCTAATTGAAGATCCAAGGCTCCTATCTTGTTCTCCTTGAAAAATTAAGCAAAACTCCTTTAAAACTTAGAGAAAGAAAGCTTGTTTCATGGAAGATTTGAGAGAAAATGGAAGAAATGTTGAAGAAAGGCTCTCTCCTTTGGCTTGAACGAATTTCATCTCATTTATAGGAAAATGTTTCATTTATTTTCCAAAATTATGCAATTGGCCCAATTATTTTAATTGTATAACTCATAAGTCCTTAATCTTCATATAAGGGCATTTTGGTCATTTCACACTAGACATAATTATTACTTAATTAATGCCATTAAATGCAATGAAGCCTACTCATCCTTGACTTTTTCAATGCTTATCCATAGGCAAAATAACCATTTTGCCCCTAAGCCTCTCTATGGATAATTGATTCATACCGTTCCAAATGAATTGACTACTTTGCCCTTAGTTAGATTTTATGCTTTTTAACATAAAATTAACATCTAAAGGACTATTTTGAGTTAGGAACATACCTTTGATATCTTGGGTATTACATTTCCATAGGGGTAAAATGACTATTCTACCCCTAATTAGTAGGAAAAGTGGGGAGTAAAATGTAAGGAAATTTAGTAGAGAATGTGTTGGAGTTGGGGGTGTGTTTGTAATGAATCAAAGGACAAAGATGGAATTTTCAAGGAAGAACAAGGGCAAAATGGGAAAGAGTGGTTGTAATATGAACTAAATAAGGGATTAAGTGTAGTAAACCCCTCATTTCACCCATTTCCCCCGCTACTCTCACTCTCTATTTTCTTCCCATCCTTCATTCAATCTTCCAAGATTTCTAAGGAATTTTAGGGAGCTTTTGGGTAGTTGTTAGTAGAGATTTCATCTAAAGCATCCTAAGGTAAGGATTCTTGCTGTAGATGAGAATTTTTTTATGATTTGTTGAAGTCTTATGTTGTTATTGTTGTTTAAGGTTTAGAGACAAGACAAGACAACAAGGGGAAGGAAAAGTGTTAGAGAAGTTATTTACCCACAAAGTAAGTAAATCCAACCCAAGTAGAGATTTAAGAACTCTTTTGAGTAGAGATTTATGTATGTATCTGTATATCTTATGTTTATTGAGAAATTATGATGAGATGGATGGTTATTTCTATTTATTGTTGTATATACTTGAGTTATGAGAAGAGTTGAGATTTATGATGTTGAGTTGAGCTTGAGTTGAGTTTGATGGAAGTTGGAGAGAGTTTTGAGCCAAATTCTTTGGGAGTGTCTTTCTTTGATTGGAACTTAGAGAGTCTGAGGGAGTTTCTCCCATTTTGGGATGATTCAACAGGGGAGAAGAGTTATGGATCAAGTAGAGGTTTGTATGCACATGAGTTATATGAGAAAATGCTTAAGTAAGGCATGAGTAAGACTAGAGAACCTTAATTATTGCTACATGGCATAATTGCATTTCATGAGTGCATTAATGAGCATGAGTCATCCATATGCATTAATTGCATTAGAGAAAGAGAGTAAAGAAAGAGTAGAGAACTTTGAGTGTGAGCTTCATTAAGAGAAAAGAGAGAGAAAAAGAGAATTGAATAGGTTATGCGATGGGGAACCCGTGAGTAATGGGTAGAATATTCCTGCATGTACGCCGCATTGAGAGAGCAGCATGAGTATGAGAGAGAGAAGTGGTGTAGCCCGTGAGAGTGCATGCGGATGAGGGCTATACCCGAGAGTACCCGAGAGAGAGATTATACACTCACATGGCCAAGGGTTTCGAATCCATGCATAACCAAGTCATATTGGCTAGAACGAGTAGAAGTCACGTAGAGCGGGAGCGAGTCCCGGCCGTGCCTCCGATAAGATGAGGCCGTGACTTACTAAAGAGAATTAGTAGAGAAAAAGAAAACAGAGAGAAGTATAAGAGAAAGAGTAAAAGAGAATTGTAAGGAAAGAATTAGAGAGAGTGTAACAACTTCTTTCTACTATCATATTCATAAAATATATCCATAAAAAGACAAGTATATTTATCAAAAAGGTTGGGTTCAAAAATTTTCTTCACTTAATAAATACATTATTTACATAGTACAACATCATTTGTACACAAGACTCTCAAAAAGACAGTGGACAGTGCAGTCAAGTCTCCCCGATTGCCGACGTCCATCCGACCACATTCTCACCTATGTCCTGAAAAACAGAGAAAACAATGGGGTGAGCACAAAGATGCTCAGTAAGTAAATCTTCTACTCTATAATCCCCGCCATACAAATCTGTTCGTACTCTTGTTACTCTCTCTAGTTCCAACTCTTTTCTCCTTTCTCTACTTCTAACTCTTACCATTCTTTTTCTTTCTTTCTATTTTCATCACCCATGGAGAATATCATAACCATACATGGATGAGACATTAAAGAATAACAATGCACTTTCTTTATATTCCTTTCTTATTCTTATTCTTTGCAGGTCTTGGTCGATGCATGGATTTGGAACCCTTGGTTATGTGAGTTTACTCTCTCTCATGTATAGCCCTCGTTCGCATGTATTCTCACGGCTATACAGATTCTGTTTCTCATTCTCATTCCGCTCTCTCATGGCGGAGACCGCTATCTCTCATGGCGGTTTACATGCAGGTAACTCTACACTCACGAGTTCCCCATCGCACGACCTATTTTCTTTTCTTTTCTGTAGCACTTAATAATCATTTTATTCTCTAGTGCTAGTTTCTTTCTTTCTCTTTATTCTAAGAGAATTAGTTTTTTTCTTTATCTCTATTCATAGAGTATTTCTTTCTCATTTCTCATATTTCTTTCTCATGTGATTGCTCAATTAAACATATGCATATGGATGGCTCATGCCTAAAATCTTTCTTATATGCATTCGTGACATGCAAATATGCTATGTTGCATAAAGTAAGGTTCTCTACTTCCACTCATGCTTCTTTTAGACATTTCATCAAACAATATGTGTGCATACATAAACTCTATTCTAATTGTTAATGATATTTCTCTCTTAATCATCCAAAATAGGAGTTCAACTCCTTTAAAACATCATAAATCCTGCAAGGAAAACACACTTCAAATATTCCTCTCAAATTTTTCTAATTCTATCCACACTTCTACCAAACTTTAACAACACAATCCACCCTTCTCATGGTGGAAATTCTTTCATATAACAACATTGAATTCATGAACTCATTTCAAACATAGAAATTCAAGCATTAAGCACATATATAAAATCTCTACACATCATTCAATCAAGTAAATCACAACTTAGGTGAATTTACTTACCTTAAGCTCAAGGAGAACCCACTTAAGCTTTCTACTCTTGAAGGCTTGATTCTTCCTCTTAAACCTTTAATACAAACTCAATAAGGATCCTACTCTTTCAACAATAAAACTTACATCTAGAGTAAGGATTCTCACCTTTTAGTGCTTAGGATCAACTTGTAACAATTTCTAGTCAAAAGCTCTTCAAAGATCCTTGGAAACTTGAATGAAAATTTGAGAGAAATGAAGGATGAAAGAGGCAGTGGTGAAGAAGCAAATGAAAGGGTTTCTAAAGCTAAACCCTTAATATCTCATATTTTCTCCACTCTTTCCCAATATACCCTTGCTCCTTCTTTGAAATTCCACCTATGACCTTTCATTCTTTGCAGAAACAACCCCATTCAACCTATTCTCCATGCAATTTCCTTGCATTTCACTCCCCATTTTTCCTGCTAATTAGGGGTAAAATGGTCATTGAGTCCCAAAAGGAAGAATTCCCTAAAACTCAAGGAAAACAATTCAACCGAGTCTTCGCCGCAACGAAGATATTTCTTCGCCCCGGCGAAAACTCACAATAGCTACACGAGATGTAGCACTTCATCGCCGTGGTGAAGCTTTCTTCTTTGCCCCGGCGAAGACTGTAACATCTAGATTTCGCCAAGTCTTACAAATTTTCAGGGCATTCACTCAACCAAACCAATACACCATTT
>CM047908.1:12911199-12928170 GCA_026229545.1 Pistacia atlantica
AGTTATGTCTATCTATTTGTTTGCACTCATCAAGTACATCTGTGTTATACTAGAGCATTATTTGTCTTAATTTCAATTTTTTATTCACTTATATTTATGTTTTCCACTGGTATGATTCTCCTGGAAATTTGGCGTTGATGTACTAATTTTTTGTTGAGGTAGCTCTACAACCACATCACTTGCACAACCGTCCGGAATTTCATTATCTCCTCATAATATATGTTGGGATATTTTGACATATTTCATATTCTCAACCTTTTACAGTAGTCTAAATGTTTCTGTGATCATATCTGAAGTTTCAAATTGATGCTTATTTGTAGATTTCACAGAAATTTATGTTGTGGATAGTGAGAGTAGCTCCATATGAGCACTCAGTATAAAAACAGGAGGATCAAGATTGCTAGTTGGTTGTGATCCTTTTTTGTCTGACAATTTGTTCAAGATAATTCAATTTAAAAATTAAGAAGCCTGTTTCATCCTGGAAAAATATTTTGGTCTCTAATAATTTTTTTTACAGAAATTGGAGAAGACTTACAGTTCATATTTAGTGTATGTCATTTTTGTCTTTTTCTCTTAATAGTCTTATAATGTATGATTTACAGTTTGGAGACCATGATGGAACAGGATCTGAAGTTCTTCATCAACATCCACTAGCTGTCTTTTGTGCGAAGGATGGTCAAATTTATTTTGCAGATGGGTGCAATCACAAGGTAATTAGCTAACAGATGAAGATATTAAAGATATTTAAATCACTGTACCCTACCGACATTTGTTGAATGTTCTGATGATAAATTTAAAGCTTCATGAATGCTCATGATTGGGGGCTCCTGTTGAGAGTTGATCACATAACTGATAAAATGAATGTGAATTATCAAAGCTAACTTGTAATAACCACTTTCTACTCAAATACTCATAATGAAATACATATAAAATAGTATAAAGAGTTGGGCCCAAAATTTCCTTTTTATTATACATATACATTCTTTACACAAAAATTGTATCATGTACAAAAGTTATCAAAAACATGGTGGATAGTGTAACCACTTCCCTTCGCATGCCAACGTCCATCCGACCGTGTTCTCACCTAGATCCTGCCAAACATAGGAAACAACAGGGTGAGCACTAAACAATGCTCAGTAAGTAAATCTTCTACTCGTCTAAGCACGTAACTCTCTCTCTAATTCTTTTCCTTACAAATTCTCATTTGCTCTCTCTTTTGTACTTCTCTCTATTTCTTTTTCTTAGAACTCTTGTCTACTAACTCTCTTTAGTAAGTCACGGCCCCATCTTACCGGAGGCACGGCGGGACTCACTCCCACTCTCCGTGACTTCTGCTCATTCTCAGCCGATCGGATTCGGTTATGCATGGATTCGGAACCCTTGGCCATGTGAGTGTATAATCTCTCTCTCGGGTACTCTCGGGTCTAGCCCTCATCTGCATGCACTCTCACGGGCTACACCACTTTTCTCTCTCATACTCATGCCGCTCTCTCAATGCGGCGTACATGTGAGAATACTCTACCCATTACTCACGGGTTCCCCATCCCATAATCTACTCTATTATCTTTTCTCTTTTCTTTTAGAGAAGCTCACACTCAAAATACTCTACTCTTTCTCTAATGCATAATTAATGCATATGGATGATTCATGCTCATTAATGCAACTTATGAAATGCAATTATGCTATGTAGCAATAATTAAGGTTCTTTACTCTTACTCATGCCTTTCTCAAGCATTTCATCATACAACTCATGTGCATAAAAAAACTTTACTTTAATTATAACTATTCTCCTTTCTTTAACCATCCAAAAATGGGAGAGAACTCCCTCATATTCTCTAAATTCCTGTCAAATAAACTCACTCCCATAAGGTTTGCTCAAAACTCTCTCCAACTCCTATCAAGCCCAACTCAACATCATAAAAGTTCAACACTTCTCATACTAAAACATATTCAATAATCACACATAACTACTAATCTCATCTCATCTCATCTCAACAAACATAATACATACATATACATACATAATCTCTACTCAAATGAATTCTTAAATCTCAACTTAGTTTGGATTTACTTACCTTTAATGGAGAGATCTCACTAATACTCTTCCTTTTCCTTAGTACCTTGTCCCTTCTTTACAACTTAAACCATAAAACCATAAGACTTCAAAATACAAATATAAGCAAATTTATATCTAAAGCAAGAATCCTTACCTTAGGATGCTTTAGATGAAATCTCTACAAAAACTACCCAAAAGCTCCCTAAAACTCCTTAGAAATCTTGGAATATTGAATGGAGAATTGAGAGGAATTAGAGAATCGGTATGGTGGTGGAAATGGGTGAAATGAAGGGTTCTCTACACTTAACCCTTTTTAGCTCATATTATAACCATCATTTCCCATTTTGCCCTTGCTCTTCCTTGGAAATTCCATCTATATCCTTTGATTCTTTGCAAATACACCCTCATTACCAACACAATCTTTACTAAATTTCCTTACATTTTACTCCCCACTTTTCCTGCTAATTAGGGGTAAAGAGGTCATTTTTACCCCTATGAAGAATTCTCTAGAAACTTCAAGAAACTTTTCTGCTGTCCTCGTCGCGAAGGAATTCCATCGCCCGGCGAAAACTTACAGAACCGACACCGCCATTACAAAGCCAACGTCGCCGTGGCAAAGACTATTATTCCAAAATTCCTCAAGTCTCTACCAATTTCAAGGCACACACTCAACCAACTTAACATACCATTTCAATTAAAGACTAACCAACGAACCATGACAACATACAAACTCAATTGAAGCTAAATCAATGAACATTTAAGTAATACAGTAAATCTTAAGTACGTACCTCAAGTGGGGTGTTACATAACTTTTTGATTTTTATCTCTGTTTGGGTGAAATTTCAGATCAAGAAGCTGGATCCAGCTAGTAAAAGCGTCAGTACCCTAGCAGGGACTGGGAAAGTTGGTTTCAAGGATGGAACAACCCTAGTAGCTCAGGTTAGAAAAATACTCTATGTCCCTCTTACTGAATTCTGCTCATACTGGTGGCTAAGAATTCAGTATATGTTGCTTTGAAGGAATTTTAATTTCAAGAAGAAAAAAAATTTGCTTATATGTGTTACATGCATCTACCGTGAGAATTAGTTATACTTGTTTGTTGAGTCACTATCTAGCAACAAGTTGCAAATGGAAAGACAATGTCTTGTTACCTTCCACATGGAATTTCAGATTCACTGAAAATGAGTTTCTTTCATTTGTTCATAATGTTATTTCTGAGCCATTGTGTGTGACCAGATTAAAATGTGAGAATTCATAATCCAAGTACCATCTCATATTATAAATTTTGTTACAATCACATCTCTTGAATTATTACAATGAAGCTCTTTCATCTTTGTTAACCTAATGAACACAAATGAAAGTTGAGGATGTTTATATCACTCTCCAAGTAAACTTTCCCGACTTTATGATGACCTGAAATTTCAATTTCAATTTTTATGCATTTACTATTTCTTTCAACCTTTGGAGCCATCAGGATGTCAACATGATACACTTTCCTTAATTTGTTCTCACCATTTGTACATATTTACTTCCTTATTTAGTCAGAATATGTATATAGACATAATTTTGGTATGAACAGATTTAATAGCTGTAATTTAGGAAGATATCTCTACTGTAATTTAGGCTTGATTCTATCCTTGTATATTGCACATTTGTGCCTATATAATGAGAAGAAATCCTCACAAAGAGGACATTGAATCCAATTGACATGGTATCATAGCTATATTCCTAAGTTACAAACCTTTCTCATGTGGGTTTTTGTTTTTTCCTTTCTCGGTGTTTTTGGTCACGTTGGGCTTCCTCTTGGGTGCTGTTGGCGTTGTTTTTTTTGGGACTCCTTGGTATTTTTGTCATTGTCTGAGTGTCTCTTGGAGTTTTTCGACGCATTCTGGGTGGGCTTTCTTGGTGGTGCATTTTTGGTTCTGAGGTTGTCAGTAGTTTCTGGTAGTCTGTTGCATTTGTCGGGAGTTTCGGTGGTCTATTGCGTTTGTTGGCAGTTTCCGGTGGTTCCTTGGTGGTGGTCGATCTCTTCTGTGGTGGTTTGGGGTTTCAATTTTTTTTGGGTATCGATTGTTGAAGTTTTTGGGCAGGTATCGTTACCCGTTTTCTTTTCTAAAATTGTTTAGTTGATACTATTTGGGATTATTCTTAGGCTGGTTATTGACTATTTTTTTTCAGTGTGTAATTTGGCTATCATGTCTTCTGATTTTATTGCGGTGAAATTCACGGGTAAGAACTATTCTACCAGGGAATTTCAATTTCGTTTATTTGTTATGGGGAAAGAGTTATGGGGTCATATTGATGGGAGTGATAAGGCTCCTACGGATGTTTCTAAACTAGCTAAGTGGCAAACCAAAGATGCTCGGGTGATGACATGGATTTTAGGATCAGTGGATCCTATTATTGTTCTTAGTCTAAGGCCATATAAGACTGCAAAATCTATGTGGGAATACTTAAAAAAAGTATACAATCAAGACAATATTGCTCGACATTCTCAATTAGAGTATGAGATTGCTAGTTATACTAGGGGGATCTCTCTATTTAGGATTATTTTTCTAGATTTAATAATATCTGGGAAGAATTTACTGACATTATTTATGCCAAGGTACCAGAAGATTCTCTCTAGTTGTGTAGGAAATTCATGCGCAAAGCAAGAGAGATCAATTTTTAATGAAGTTACAACCTGAATTTGAAGCCACTCGCTCTAATTTGATGAATCGCAATCCCGTGTCATCTTTGAATATCTATTTTGGGGAGTTACTTCGTGAGGAGCAACGACTTACCACCTAGGCCACTTATCAGCATGACAAAATGATATCCAATGCAGTGGCTTATGCTGCTCAAGGTAAAGGCAAGGGACGAGACATGCAAACGTTCAATGTTTCAGCTATAAGGAATTCGGGCATATTGCTGCCAACTGTACACAGAAATTTTGCAACTACTATAAGAAGCCGAGGTACATTATTAAGGAGTGTCCTACTCATCCCCGAATGTCAGGCTAATGCTTATCAGGCTACTGTGGATTCTGCTTCTTCTGTTACTCCTAGTGATTCCTCTGCTCTTACTCCTAAGAAGGTACAACAGATGATTATTTTTGCATTTTCAGCCTTAGGACTACAAGGTAACGGTTCGCTTTCTCCCTCATGGATTATTGATTTGGATGCATCTAATCATATGACTAGTTCTTCTGATATTCTTGGCAATGTTCGAACTTATACTGGATCAACACATATTAGATTGCTAATGGTTGTTAGTTACCTATTCATGCTATTGGGGATGTTGATTCCACTATTAGAAGTTTTTGTATCTCCTCAACTTTCTACCAGTCTTATTACAGTCGAGCAATTGGTTGATAATAACTGTGATGTTCGTTTTTCTCGTGATGGTTGTCTTATGCAAGATCAGGTGTCGGGCAAGATACTTGCGAGGGGGCCTAAAGTTGGACGTTTATTTCCTATGCATTTTTCCATTCCTGCTGTTATTTCATTTGCTTGTAATGCTGTGAACAATAAGTGTGAAGTATGACACAAACGGTTGGGTCATCCTAATTCTGCTTTTTTATCTCATATAATAAACTCTGGTTTGTTGGGTAATAAAGATCAATTTTCTTTTCCTATCTCTTTTGATTGTTCCACATGCAAATTAGGTAAAAGTAAATCTCTTTCTTTTCCTTCTCAGGGAGTCATGCTAACCGCTGTTTTGATTTAATTCATAGTGATGTGTGGGGAATTTCTTCGGTTATCTCACATGCAAATTATAAATACTTTGTTACATTCATCGATGATTATACAAAGTATACCTGGATCTATTTTCTTCGTGCTAAATCTGAGGTCTTTTCTGTTTTTCAACAATTCATTGCTTATGTCGAGACTCAATTTTCTTCTAGTATTAAAATTCTGAGGTTTGATTCTGGGGGTGAATACATATCTCGTGAGTTTCATGATTTTCTTAAACAAAAAGGCATTGTTTCTCAGCGTTCTTATCCATATACACCTCAGGAAAATGGTGTTGTTGAACGTAAAAATAGACATTTGTTGGATGTTCTTCGTACTCTTTTGCTTCAATCATCTTTTCCTCCTTAAATTCTAGGTTGAAGCTTTATCTACGGCTGTTTATTTAATTAATAGATTGCCATCCAGTGTCTTGAATTATGAAACTCCTTACTTTCGTCTTTATAATCAGCATCCTATATACCTTGACATGCATACTTTTGGTTGTGTTTGTTTTGTTCATTTGCCTTCTCATGAACGACACAAATTATTTGCTCAATCTGTTAGATGGGTTATAGTACTTCTCACAAAGGCTATGTTTGCTATGATATATGCTTTAACCGATTTCGTATTTCCTGTCATGTTATGTTCTTTGAAAATCTGTCATTCTTTCCTTCTCATGATAAGTATTTGCCTGAGATACATGTTTTGCCTCATTTGATGACTTGACTCCTTCTATTGACCGATTCAAATCTGGACATGTATATGAAAGAAGACAACCTACTTTGCCCTTTCCTGAGCCTGGCTCGCCATCTAAACCTGTTCAGACTGAATCGTCTATGGGTGATCCGAATACTATCCTAGTTCCTCGCCGCTCGACCAGAGTGTCTCGTCCGCCAGACCGGTATGGTTTCTCTCATGCCTCTCTCCATGTTACTCTGTCTACTATTCCCATTCCATCTGGTTATTCTAAGGTAGCTAAACATGACTTTTGGCGTGTGGCAATGGCCGAGGAACTTCAGGCTCTTCAGGATAATCATACATGGGATGTTGTCCCTTGTCCTCCTCAGGTAAAAGCTATTGGTTGCAAATGGGTCTATTCTATCAAGCTGCATTCTAATGGAACTCTGGATCGGTATAAGGCCCGGTTGGTTGCCCTTGGCAATAAACAAGAATATGGGGTGGACTATGAGGAGGCTTTTGCTCCAGTTGCCAAAATGACTACAGTACAGACTGTTCTGTCTATTATTGCATCCCAAGGTTGGTCTCTTTATCAGATGGATGTAAAAAATGCATTTCTTCATGGTGATCTCAAAGAAGAGATATACATGACCCTTCTACCTGGTTTCTCATCCTCTTCTTCCTCGGATGTCTGTAAGTTGAAACGATCATTGTATGGGCTGAAACAAGCTCCCCGGGAGTGGTTTGATAAATTTTGCTCCACTTTGCTCCAGTTTTCATTTTAGCAAAGTGCATATGATTCTTCTTTATTTTTCTGCAAGACACCTCTTGGCATTGTCCTTCTTCTAGTTTATGTTGATGATATTGTTATTACTGGCACAAACTCTAGCTTGATCACCCAACTGCAGTAACATCTTCAAGCCTCATTTCATATGAAGGACCTTGGTTCTCTTACATACTTCTTAGGCTTGGAAGTTCATACTAATTCCTCTAGCATTTTTTTGAATCAGGATAAATATACTCAGGATTTGATTGCATTGGCTAGTCTTCAAGATACTTCTTCTGTGGATACTCCTATGGAAGTAAACACTAAGTATCGTGGAAGAGGGTGATCTCCTTTCTGACCCTACTGTGTATTGACAGTTAGTGGGGAGCTTGAACTACTTAATCATTACACGTCCTGATATTTCCTTTGCAGTACTGCAGGTTAGTCAGTTCATGCAAGCTCCACGTCATCCACACTTAGCTGCCGTTCGTTGTATCATTCGATATCTTCGAGGTTCTCCTAGTCGAGGCCTATTCTTCCCTACTGGGACTCCTCTTCAGCTTGTGGCTTACAGTGATGCATATTGGGCAGGATGTCCTGATACGAGACGATCTGTTACAGGTTGGTGCATGTTTCTTGGTGCCTCTTTGATATCTTGGAAAAGTAAGAAACAAGATCGCGGATCCAAATCTTCTACCGAATCTGAATACCGTGCAATGTCTGCTGCTTGTTCTAAGATTCTTTGGCTTCATGGCCTCCTTGCTGAGATTGGTTGTGTTCAATCCGATCCTACTCCTCTACATGCTGACAACACAAGTGCCATTCAGATTGCTACCAATCTCGTCTTTCATGAGCATACTAAACACATTGAGGTGGATTGTCATTCCATTCGGGAAGTATTGGACACTCGTATCATTTCTCTTCCTCATATTTCTACTGACCTTCAGATTGCAGATGTATTTATGAAGGCCATGACACGACAATGTCATCAATTTCTTGTAGGCAAATTGATACTTTTTGACCGACCAGCATCAATTTGAGGGGGGATGACACCATGATACGCTTTCCTTAATTTGTTCTCACCGGTTGTACATATTTACTTCCTTATTTAGTCAGAATCTGTATATAGACATAGTTTTGGTATAAACAGATTTAATAGCTGTAATTTAGGCAGATATTTCTATTGTAATTTAGGCTTGATTCTAGCCTTGCATATTGCACATTTGTGCCTATATAATGAGAAGAAATCCTCACAAAGAGGACATTGAATCCAATTGACACAGGAATCATCGAAGCAGAGAACGGTGTCTTCTTTGTTTCATTAGCCACAAATAGTTATCAAAATTGACATGGAAGTTGTAACTGATTGTAACTTTCTGTGCCTTTGCATAGAATTATCATAAGTACTTATTAAAAGTGATTCTAGTTCAATTTTCAGGACAACTTCTCATAGCTGATACAAACAATAGTGTCATCAGATACCTAGACTTGAACAAGAAAGAGCCTAAACTTCTTACTTTAGAGCTAAAAGGAGTTTAGCCTCCTGCACCCCAATTGTTGTTGATGGTGGTGTGTCCAATGAAGGCAACCTCAGTATTAAATTTTCTTTGCCTGAGGAGTACCATTTCTCAAAGGTACAGATGGTTTGTGTCACTAAAGGCTTCAACTTTTTCATTTGTTTTTTACCTTATAATTCTCTACTTTATGACTACAAATGCAGGACTGTTGAACTGAAAAACCTGTGGTTGTTGATCCCTTGGAAATCTTAGTCCAGAAAGATCAACAAGACTTCACTTTAGGAGACTCTCTCCATCAACTTCAACAGGTATAATTAGTTGCAAGGTATGCCACTTTTCTGTGCTCTATTATTCAAATTGCCCCCACAAGTCAAAATTCGTTTCAATTGAACTACTTTCTGACAAGTAAAACCATGTGATTGCTGTCTAGTTTAATTCCCTAGCCTTTAGTACCGATATCAAGGGAATAAAAGGTGTTTTAGTAACCATAAATACAACCTGGTTCAGGCTTACAGCCCCATTGTGACGGTGCAGGCTCATGGATCCTCACTAATGTTCCCAATGTATGTTGTTCACTCATTGGACATATTAAAGGTTTTGATGGACACTCTGTTTGAATGAGAATAACACCAAAGATCTAGATCTAGGGCCTGAAGTGTAAATGGGTTCATTGAAACATCATTTGCATAGTGTAGTCAATTTAGAGTTAAAAATATCAAACACGTGTAACACCAAATTTTCTATGTTCTAAGATCAAATTGATATTCGGCTATGCAGACTATAATACCATTAAGATGGCATGCGAAAGAAGTTTGAATAAATTCACACCAACTTTGTAGCTTATTAACTGTTTTGTGGGTGATGATTTGCCATGTTCTATAGGTCTATTACTGTAAAGAAGATGAAGTGTGCCTGTACCAATCTTTTTTGTTTGAAATACCCTTCCACAATGAAGTTCTAGACTCAACCCTAGCAAAAATTACTCTTGCTTATGCCATTAAGCCAAAAATTTCAACAATTGGTTTATAGCCTCCAGTTGTGGCCTCCTAAAAGCAACTTTTGTAAGCTTCCTATATAGTTTTTGTTTTACTCACTCTTGTCATATAAAATTGATTCAAGTTGATATGCCCCACAAGGGCTTTTAAGAGAAGATCCACCAGCTTCTTTTTAACTCTAATTATTAGTGAATCAAATGAAGAATTTGTCATAGTTTCTGTGCAAGGCAAAGGGCCCACCATGAAACTTTTATTAAGTCTTTTATGACCTATAATGTGATTAAGTAATCATGATCATTGTGTTTAGGATAAGCAAAGGGATAGATTGCTCGTCAAGGTAGGCAGACACTCACTCCTGCACACTTGTCTCTAATTGGTTAGATAATGATGGTGTTGCTCAATTATATGAAACTTGTGATGGTTTGTTTATTAATTTTATAATGGCAAATTAGCTCCCTATGTGCATAACAGAAAATATATTAAGACATACAATCAATCTGCTTTATCTAAATCATGTGATTAAAGTAGTAGTTGATTACTTAAAACGCGTTAGTTCCACCAAAACTCTTTGCCTAATTATCTTTGCTGGCCGGAGCCAACATTTCTACCTACGTGTTTACTACACTTTCACTTTCCTAAGTTGCTCCATGCTCTTGACTTGTTCTTCATCTATTTTTCACTAGTTAAAAATGAGTTTCTTTAATTATGAACTATAAAATTTAGACTCATGGTTCTGTCATAGGTTCATTCACTGGTTAAAAAGAGGAGACTCTTAAAGTGTGAACTGTGAATTTAGACTCATAGTTCTGTCATAGGTTCATTCATTGTCAAAGCATAAGTCATACTTAAATAGTGCATGTATTATGCGGTCGATAAGTGTGTCCAGATTTGCATCTTCATTTTACTCTTATGGAAAACAGGAAAGTGTGAACTATAAATTCAAACACATTATATAGTAAATTCGATTCTCTATTGTTGTGTAAGTCCTACATAAATAATGCATGTATTATAAGGTTGATACACGTATCTTAGAGTTTACATCTCCATCCCGCTATGACGAAAGACAGTTTATCATCAATTCTAAGGTTACCAATACAAACTTCGTCCTACTCTAATGAAAAGCATTAGTTGTCAATTTCACGTAGATATACATGGATTGTATTGTGAGGTCAATACATGTCTTTAGTATTGGGTCATGTAATATTAAAGTTTTAATGTTGTGCAATATAATGCAACAAAGACACCCTAAAGGCCAATATGAAAGTATGTATGTCTAAATTTGTAATGTTCAAAAGTTCAAAGAGTTAATCAAATTCCTGTTCCCTTATACGACAATATGATGTGCATCAGCCTGTTGTTATTGTTTATCTGACATCTTATATATGATAAGCTAATATTATAATTGTTCTATTGCATTTGGAGTTTACCATTTTTGTCTGCTACATGATTTGAATGTCATGAAAAAGTTTTTAAACATAGGTGGAACGATTATGGATGTGTTGACCTTAGTGGCCTCTTGAAAGTAATGGCTAGTTATGGAAAAAGTGGTATGTGTCTTTATCTAATCGCATTTTTTTTGTTTTGGATATTTACTTGCAAGGACGAAAAAAAAAATGATATTCTTTTATTACTAATGCCTAATATTAGTCCTGTGAAACAATAGCATATTAAAAGCTTAGTGCTATCTAGTATTGGTTATCTCATATTTTAGTTGTGCAACTGTAATTTGAAGGATGCAGACATTGGTTGATGGAAAATTCTTAGTCACTCATTACTTTGTAGCTTTTGGTTTTATTTGTCTAGCTAAAGAGGAAAAACATTTGATTTTTAATTTAACTATCTCTAGGAACAATCTTTGAATTTTGCTTCTTGTGGATAATTTGATTGATCATGAAAAGTTAAATGTTACAATCATTAATTGTATCAAAGGAAAATTTTTAGAATGCTGAGAACATAGAGATTCAATGTTGGAGTTTTTTTAACTGCACAGAACAAGCTAGAGTATTGTTTAATCTGGGCATTTGCTTTTTCTGAAACCCATAACATTTATAGAAAAGTTTAAAAAAAAAAAAGGTACTGGATTTGTAAATGCTTGGAATTTTTATTTTTAAGGAAAAAAACTTGCAAATATAAATAAAGCCCCCAAAACACTGTTGTATATCAACTCCATCTTGAAATTTGTAGTAGAAAATGTCATTGCAAATAGTTCATATGATAAACCCTTGCAATCTAGCAGTGTGATCAAATGGGTGGTGCCCAAATTCATAAGAATAGATTCGACAATTTCGATAGGGTTTTGGTTGACGTGCTATAACCATTGTATTGTATAACATGTAGCTTTCTATTGTAACTTGCACTTTAACCACTAGATCAAGCACTTGTCACCTGGGAATGGTTGTTAGTGATCAAAAAAGATTCTTGAAATGGCACCCTTAAATGTAGCTACTATATCATGTAATGTTCTATTGAAAATCTAGATGGTAAACTTAGTCACATAGTTTATGCATAAAAAAGGGAAGGCAAAAGGGATTCTAGACTTCAGGTGAAATCTATTTGCTTGGAGAAAATCTTTCATTGACTTCAAATTTTGAAGTATTTTAAGGTTTTGACTCGATTTAGTTTTGTATGACACTTTGATCTTTGATTTTGTATTTTGTATTTTTTATTTTTGTTTTGATAAGCTTTCTGGCAGTTATTCTTGGCAAGTATCATTCTTCAAGTGGACCTAAGACTGAGAGTGAGGAGGAAACAACAGGGTAGATTCTCCAGCATGAAAAATCTACTACAGGCTTTTTTGTAAGTTGAAAACACGTCAAGGCTCTCAGGCATCACATCTTCAACTAACCAAGGATGTTCTTGGCATTGTTGCTTCACTTGGCAAAGTTGTGGATGAAAATATTAACAGGTTGATTGATCATGTATTCTATCTTTTTCTTCATCTTTCTTTGGTGATATTGTACTTTTTGTATTGGCTTGTTTCTGGTTGCTTTTTCTTGTTTATAATTAACTGATTTTGTTGTTTCCCATCAATAAGGACCTTTTAAGTTTTGCAATGGGCAAGAATTTGTTCTATTACATGATTTTCTACAGACAAATATATAATCCATTGAATTTGTTGCCAGTAGATTCATCCTTAAAGTCTGCATGTTGTTTTAGTGTTGTTTGCTCCTGAGTGGCGAGTGAGGTTATGTTGTACATTGTTGCAGAGATGGTTAATGGTTAGAATTCATGTTTAATTTCTAGTTTTTGTATTACCGAAAAGTGCGACAAAGCTAAATGTTTTCACTAATACCCCAGGCTTGACATTTTTTTCATCTTCTTTGGAGTGCATGCTTTTCTCTGAGTACTTAGGAATGGACACTATGTTCGCAATTGTTTGCAAGACTTATGAAGGTGATAAGGCTCTGGAAACATATGATAAAGAGGGCTGCATTATTAAAAGTTCTGGTCTTCATGGGCTTGGTGCTTCAATTGGGAGGACTATACATGACCGGTTTCTTATCATATGTCTTGAAAACTTAAGGCGTCAATTCGACTTCTGCTTTCCTTAGTTATATATACTTGTATCCACAGACATTCTAGAATTTTTTCTTTCTCCAGACCTTATGCCGATGAGTTTGTAGCTAATGATCCACAATGGAGGCTTGATATTCTAAAGCCAAGATTGCCTAATGAGGAGTCTCCACCTGGCTTTCTCGTCTTCGCGGTGAATCTGATTGATGTGGAAAGTAAAAACTAGCCAATTTCATCAGCCTCTTTCCGGAGAATTACTATTCAACTTGTTTGGCTTTGATATAGATAAAAAAAAAGTAATGATCCAATTTGGCTGCTTCTTTCATGGTCGAAGTTATAGCTAGAGATCAAGACTGAAAAGAGGTATGTTCTCAACAAAAATTACATTCAATTTTGTTTAATTTGAAAGATTATTAGCAATTAGGGATGACTCGATGAAGGTAGACCTCTCTGTTAATTATTTTTATTCACCCTTCTTTACTGAATTAAAAAGCTTGTTAATATCGTTTCAGGGTTGATTGGAGTGACAAGTTGAGTTCCTTTACATAACATTCTCTGAAGAAATTGTCCCTGGTAAGTGAATATTCTCATTTTTAATTCTAATTTTACATGTTCAAAATTTCCTTGTATGAAAGTTGAAGTTGTTGATCTGTTACTGCACATTTATTTATTTATTATACAACAATTTTTTGTAGAATTTAATATGCACCTTTTATAAGCACTCTCAACACCCCATTTTTTCAG
Source organism: Pistacia atlantica (assembly GCA_026229545.1). Lineage (NCBI taxonomy): Eukaryota > Viridiplantae > Streptophyta > Magnoliopsida > Sapindales > Anacardiaceae > Pistacia > Pistacia atlantica. Next base: position 12,925,182 of record CM047908.1, read on the forward strand.
TGCACTCTGTCACAAATTATTTTTTTATTAAATTCATCATCAAATTTATTCTTTCTTAAAAAAAAAAAAAAAGAACTTGTAACTAATGCAAAATCAATAGATCATAATCTATAAAGAACACATTGAAAACAAAAACTTTTTGTTAAAAGTTCATGTGAAAGTCTTTGGAAGTTTTGTAATTTGTCACATAGCTTACGAGATTTATTTACCTTCTACTTTTTTCTTTAAATCATGTATAAATAAATCAAAATTGTGTCAGACAAATATATTGAATCATCTTTAAATTTATGAAAAGAATGGAATACAATTTTTTTTTTTTTTAAATTTTAGTTTAAGAGTATACTAAAACCGGAAGTGCTAATAGAATATATTCAAGTACAAGGTCCTACAACCTTCCCCTTAAATGATCTTATATTTCCCTTAAGCAATGTTACCGGTGAGTTGGTAGCCCTTGGATTACGCTCCAAGGAATCCAAGGATTGACCATAGTTCAAGAGACCATGATCTGAGGGTTAAGGTTGTTGGGAATAAGATTGCCTTTTACGTTAACATGGGAAAATTTATATTAATCTAGTTGGTTTTTTCTTTTCTTCTTTTTTTGCTTGAATAATCTCTTTCTAATCACTACTATCTTGGGAGTTGGGATTAATCTTCACCATGAAATACATGACAAGTTACGCTACACCAAATGTTGAACTATTCCTTTTCAAATTTTATAGGAGAATTTTATATAAGATTTTCTCTATCATTCTTTCTTAAACTTTGTTACTGCCCTACTGAAAATTTTGAACTATTTGGGATGGGGTTACTTTCCTAATTTGAGCAAGTTGTATTTTTTTTTTTTTTTTGGGTAATCACTATTATTCCGGATACCTTGTGGTATCAGGTTATTTGGACTATCCAAGCTAAACCAGATTATAGAGAAAGATTTGATAAGTTATAGTTAACAAATTGGGATTTATATATCAACGGATATATTTTCTTCCATTTGAACTGATTGCAAAATTCTTTTAGTGGCTTTGATAGGTGCAATTGCTGTGGCTTGTTAGGAAAAAAAACTCTTTATAAAAATTCTTTCTTCCATAAATCCAAATTCGACCTTTTTCTGTGTTATCACATCCATTTCCCTAAAATTTGATTTGAATACTATTCGGTTCATGTATAAAATAGATGATATTACTAATCAGCTTTCGAAGGAAATAGTGATGGACATTTTGTGTCATATTATTGACTTTAGAAGGAAAAGGAAACACATTTGCTCAAAATTTCCTTTCTTTGTTAATATGTTGCCATATTAAATACATCAATTTTTGGGTATGATTCCTTGATTTGATTACAATATTTTAATTATTGTGTTAATTTGTCATAAAATTGAAAAATTTTCCAATTGATATTTGCGATGCAGTTGAGATTGATCATGATGGATGGGGTTATTAGAGTTGTTCTTCTATGTACATATGAAATCTTTGACAATTATCAATTTATCTTTGTTTCAACAACTTGAAATATGTTGTTTATAAAGCATGTAGGTACTAGTTTCTATGGTATCAAAGATCTTTTGGTTAATCATGAGAACATTTCAATTGTATTGGTGATAAGAATTCAGATGTATTGTTTTTGATCAATTAAAAAGAGGTTCAATAGCTAATAAAAACTAAAAAGATTGATTCTTTGAGATCGTTAGATTCTTCTAATAAAACAAATAGAAATAGAATATATCAATTCCTTAAATGTCTATTTACATATTCTTCAATGTATTAGTCATTCTTGAAACGTGAAAGATATACGCATTTTCTTCCAAAAGAAAATATAAGAAATCATACAAGAACCATATGTTCTTTTTCTTTGATAAATGATCAGAACTTCATCTAGTTCAAATTATATGTACGTAGATACATTTATATAATATATATATTTATAGATTATACAAACTAATATTATAAAAGGAAATAAGGTTATGGTTGCTAACATAATACAAGTTTTAAGTTAATATATTTATGTAACTTAATATCATGAATATTGGAAAATATTAATTTCAGTCACTCTTTATCTTGACCATCTATTTTGGTTTAATCTAATAACATAAATTTGTGTTTAAATCTGTAGGTAAAAAAATAGGAGTTGTAGAATCTTCCTATATATACAGTAATTATTTTTAATTAAATTCTCTTAAATAATTAGATTGAAATCAATAAACTATTATTAAATAATTTTTAAATTATAATTAAAAAAAAACATATAATTTACATTTGAATCATTTACAAACGATTCGATCACCATCATTTGATCTACTAACCTCTAATCTACAAAACCCCTTTGACCTTAGCTCTTGGTAACTCGTTGAACGCGGGCCGAGAAAGTGAAGTGGATTTTGGGTATCAACGGAAGAGTTAATGAACTTTTCTCACCGAAAAAATGGTGCAATGACACTCTCCCATCCTCAAACTTTTAAAATACCATTTTAGTGCCCAAAGGAATAATTCTGTTAATAGTTTCCATCAAAAACAGTGATATTCACTATAATGACGAAAATAACCTTCATTGTCCGAATTTAATTTTTTTTTTTATTATTACATGTGAAGTCAATATAGTCAATTACCTATATACACATCTTTTTATAACGAAATTAATATCCCCAACAATGTGTAAAAATTAGATAACAAATTTGTCCCTAATGTTAATGAATAACTGTTGAGAATTTGAAATTTTTTAATATATGCAATTACCATTTTGTCCCCGTAAGTGTTGCAAACTAAGCTAAAATTATATTGCATTAATTTTGTCAATTTTAACCCATTAAAGATCCAGATTGCAGAATCACAATGCATTTTACTTAATAGAAAGCAAATGAAATTTGGGATTCCATACAAAATCTCTTTAATAATGCATAGTTAAAACCAGTAGTTTAAAAAGGGGTAGAACAAAAGGTTGGCAGAAAAACATCATTGACATTGTTAGAATTTTGATTCAATATACATATAGCAAAATG
>CM047908.1:12928270-12962286 GCA_026229545.1 Pistacia atlantica
TCTATTATTAATAAACAATGAATCATTCAGGCAAAATGTTCGACAGTGGAAACTCCATATCCTCGATGTACTTAATAAGCATCTTCTACTGACACATCACCATTAAAACATTCTTCTCATGGCAATTGGCAAATATTTATGTTCACATGGTATTTTGCAAATTGATGGTAGCAGAGGCTACGAAGCTAAAGACTGACAAACAATAAGAAACCGGCATTCCCAAATCCCAACTACCCTCATAGCCCATCAAAATAACTCCCAGGGGCTTTAGATACATAATTCATCTATGACAGTGGAGCTATGACATTCTGATGATAACAATACATAGGTATTTAAAAAGCTCCTGAGATCTAGTTTCACAGGACAACAAGTATTGCAAGTAGTTACCTTTATACATAGGAATTTAGAAAGCTCCTCAGATATAGTTTCACAGAACAATAGTATTGCAATTAGTTGCCTTTATAAACTCGTTTCTTTTCTTCTAAATTTTGTGAAGGGAAGACATCCTTAAACTAAGATTATAAACTCTTCAAAAGGGCTAATCAATATTAAACATTAAGACCTTCAAGAGGGAAAATGATGGGTCAAATTTATGACTAATTATAGGCATCAATGGAGGGTAGTAGGTATCAACTTAAAATCCTGAATAACAGTGGTATAGACACTCAAAAATTAGCAATAACATGATATAGCAGTAAATGCAAGCATCAAACTGCACTACAAACCTGAAGCATGTGATCTATCCGTCCTTCTGCACTTCCGGTTAGCCTCTCCATCATTATAACACAATATGATCTTTCTTCGGCATTTTCTGCCACTGCAATATACACAAAAAGATTGTTGAGTGCATTCAAAAAAATATGGAAAAGAAATCAACATAGATTAAGTGAAATTTCATTTATGGGATCAGGGCTTTGTTGTTTACTTTTAATATTATCTTTTTTACTACTGAACAATGGAGGGAACCCTAAGTACAAGAATGGTGGGTCCCTTCAGCCATTGTTACTCATATGTGCAAAAGAAGGACAACATGAAGAAATAGAAAAGCACTAAAACAATAGCAGTAGAAGATTATATTACCATCTAGGGCATCTGCATTTCCCGATTGACAAACCTGTAAGTACTTTAGCCTGCTTTCAATAGCATAAAACTCAGAGCTTCAATACTCACACATGATCAGAAACCAAAGACCAAAACATGTACATGATAATTCTGGCTAAACTTCAGAACTAAAGGTCAACTAATATAAAATTGATACATCGATGTTATATATACATAGAAACATATATAAAAGAATAGCTACTGAGTCGGAATTTCAACAAAATTAAATTCTCCAACAGAGAACAAAAAAACCACCCTTAGATGCATACATAATATTTAGTTCAAATTGAGGGGAAAAAAATGACACTTTGACGAGTATGGTCAGTCTGGGTTAAGTAAAAAAAGAGCTACACTGAACAAAGTTGAACCTCTGATGAATTTAATCATCATAAAAGTTATTCTTAGAAACAGAATTTTAACTTCTGAGGGAGATATAAAGAACAAAAATGAGTCTTGATTCTGAAGCAAATATAATACTTAACTCTAAATTCAAACTGGTCATTGTATATTCGCTATGTATGTATATATTGACATTATTAATTAGTCGAGCATCGAGTGAAAGCATAAGCCAATAAAGCTCATAAACATAGTCTATATTACAAAGTTGAGAAATGAAAAGCCTGACCACCATCATGCTCTATAGTAAGTGTAAAGAAACAAGATAAGCCCAAAAACTGAAAAATAAAAATGAAATATGCCTTTGAAGAAGTTGAAAAGAGAAACTAACAATGAATAGTATCGAACCCACCCTTACAAAGTTGAATTGGTCCACTATTGCCCGAGAACGAGCATACATCTTAAGTAAATTCCTAACTCACATATATAAGGATGTATTAGAAAGTGGGAAAATTTCTTTTAAACAAAAAATGCTCCACAAAGAGAGAAAGAGGAAAATTTTTAAAACCTTAATTGCGTGGTGCTATAGGGAGCTTACCTGGAACCCATATATGCAGCCTCTTTCCACCTCTATGGTAAGGGATAATAACGGACGTATGGTGAGGAACTCTTTACAAACAAGTGGTTCTACTCTGTGTAAGAAACCACAACACAACATCCATAATACTTTCCAGATTTATAAAATATTAAAGACAAAAATAGAAAAGAAAAAAAAACATATAAAACCATACATATCATTCACAAGAAAATAAAGCATTCAAAATAATCATAGTCACATTGGTTTTGTTCTGAGTCAAGAAATGTGCAAACGCATGTCTAACATGAGTTACTGGATTCTTTTCACCTTGTGCAAGACTTTGTGGCATTTAATAAAATACTCGAATGTGCAAACTTTGAACAAAATAAATATTTTTTAATTTGATTTAACAAGAGGATGTCAGCAGAGGTGGGACATTAGGAAGAAAAAACCACAAACTTGTAAGAGAGCAAAGAGAGAGAGAAAAGAAACAGAGAGAAATGAATATTCTTGATTTTTGTTTATTCTACCTTTACTATTACCTAATAGACATTTAAAATGTTCACATCAAGTTTCTCATTAAACTTTGTTCACATATACAAAAAAAGTCCGAACAAATAGATGGTGATTTTTCTTATAAGAAACGATAATATGTATTGGAACAACATGAGTTACACCGGTGGACAAGCGCCAACAAAAGAACAAAAAAAATCAGGGTAGGGGTAACAAATCTATACAAAAGAAGAAAATAAAAACTAGGTAGTGATAATTTTCCTTGTCCTGGCCAAATGAAACCAAATTATAAATATTAACCCAAAACCTCTTCCCAGTTAAGATGTATAAACAAAAAAGAACAATTTTATTCACAAAGAAAAGTTAAATAGTCAAAATCTATCACATAATTCCCATTGTTACTTCTCTTTGCTTAGCAAAAACCAATGGTGATTTCGAAACGTTAAATAAAATGGTTCCTCATTGCCTTCACAAGCTTTCACATCGGTTGTCAATAGAAGGCCATAAATTATGCCATAAATTTTGCATTGTTAATAGCTATTAATCTAGGTTGTATATAGTCTCATTAATAGGAGAAGAGATTTAGCTTACCATGTAGAGCTTCCTAAAATCGCTCTATGTAATTAGCAAGTACAGATTTAAGTTTCCTTGCATAACTGGCGGTCTTGCCTATATAATGAAAGATCTTCTCAAAAGAGAGGATAATTCGAACCATTTTGTTATGGTATCAGAGCCATTCTCTAAGAAATCTCAGTCCTAGTTTTCTTAGTCATAGCCTCAATACTTATGGAGAAGTCAGATAATGTTTGTGTCAGATTCACTGGCAAAATTTATGCTTGGGAGTTTCAATTGGAGACCTTTCTCAAGTGTAAAACGCTGTGGGGACATATAGATGGCAGCAGCAATGGGGGATCTACTGCAGAAAGTTATGTGGCTAACAAGGCAACTTGGGATGCCAAAGATAATCAAATCATGTCCTGGATTCTTAGGTCTATGGAGCCACATCTGATTCTTTCTCTGCGTCCTCATAGGTCTGCAAACGCTATGTGGAATTATCTCAAGCAAGTCTATAAACAAGACAACAATGCTAGGCGCTTCCAGCTTGAGTTGGCCATTGCTAACTATACTCAAGGGGATCTATCGTTCCAAGACTACTACTCGGTTTTCGACTTTGTGGAATGATTATTCCGACCTTGTTACAGCCAAGGTCTCTGCAGAAGGATTGGAGGCCGTACAACGTGTACACAAAACCAGCCAAAGAGACCAATTTCTAATGAAATTAAGGCCTGATTTTGAATCTATTCGTGCCTCTAGTAAATAGAGATCTGTTCCAACTTTGGAGGCCTATTTTGGAGAACTCTTGCGTGAGGAACAACGCCTCAATCCTCAGAATATTATGGAGCAGTCTCATGTTGCTTCTAATACTGTCTCTGTTGCCTATGCCGCTCATGGCAAGGGGAAGGGTCATGACATGAGCACCACACAATGCTATAGTTGCAAGAAATATGGCCATATTGCTCTTAACTGTCCTCAGAAATTTTGTAATTCACTAAGCAGCGAGGCACATTATTGGAAGTATACTATTCATCCTTCACGCTCTAACAAGGTCTATCATGCTGTTGTTACTGGTGACTTACAGCGCTCACTGCTGCTCTGCTGCCATGTGCTATTGTTCGCTGACCTCCAAGACCTTTTCTAACTCGAGAAACAGTGCAAGAAATGATTGTGAGTGCATTTTCAGCATTGGGTCTTCAAGGTACTGGTTCTTCATCTCCCTCTTGGATCTTAGACTCAGGTGCTTCTAATCGTATGACTAATTCTCTCCATGGTTTAAGTAATGTCAGAGAATATTGTGGCTCTTCACATATTCAAACAGCCAATGGTACTGCTCTACCCATTGTGGCAGCTGGTGATGTATCTTCTTCCTTTAAGGATGTTCTTGTATCACCTAATCTCTCTGTGAATTTAGTTTCTGTTGGCCAGCTTGTGGACCAAAATTATGATGTATATTTTACTCATGGTGGTTGTGTTGTGCAAGATCAGATGTCAGGGCAGTTGATAGCGAAGGGGCCTAAGCATGGACGTCTCTTTTCTCTACAACTACCTGATCCACGAAGCTTACCTTCTTTCTCTATACTATATTTGCTTTGTAATCAGTATAGAGTGTCAAATGAAGTCTGGCATAAGCGTCTTGGTCATCCTAATTCTAGGATTCTATCTTATTTGTTGAAATCTGGTTTATTGAATAATAAAGAGCACTCATCTTCCACTGTGTTTCCTGATTGTGCAATTTGTAAACTTGGGAAAAGTAAGACTTTACCCTTTCCTTCTGAAGGAAGTAGAGCCACCCACAGTTTTGAGATCATTCATGGCGATGTCTAGGGTATTAATCCTATTATTTCTCATGCCCAAAACAAATATTTTGTGACATTTATCGATGACTACAGATATACATGGGTGTATTTCTTGCAGCACAAATCAGAAGTTTTTCATATGTTCAAATTGTTCTTAGCTCTTGTTGACACTCAATTTTCAGCTGCTGTTAAAATTCTTCGGTCCGACTCGGGCTGGGAATATATGTCACATGCGTTCCAATCTTTCTTGCAATCTAAAGGTATTATCTCTCAACGTTCTTGTCCATATACTCCACAACAAAATGGAGTAGCTGAACAAAAGAATCGTCATCTTTTAGACTCGTTGAGTCTTCTACCGCTCCTACCTTTTGGGTAGAAGCACTTACCAGCAACCTTTCTTATAAGTAGACTTCCTTCCCAAGTTTTGGATTTCGAGTCTCCATATTTCAGGCTTTATCATCAAAATCCTACCTATACAAATCTTCACATTTTTGGGTGTGTATGCTTTATGCATCTTCCCCCACCGAACAGAAACAAACTTTCTGCCCAATCCATCCGTTGTGCCTTCTCGAGATATAGTGTCACACAAAAGGGTTATTTATGCTATGATCCAAACTCTAATCGGGTTCGTGTTTCAAGGAATATGCTCTTCTTTGAAAATCAATGGTTTTTCCCTATGTCTTCCTCATTAGAGTCTTCCATTGCTTTCTTACCTTCTTTTGATGACACTTTTAGTGCTCCTAGTACTCAAATTGAAAGGTTCCAGCTAGGCATGGTATACCAGTGGAGACCTCCAAGAGCTTGCCCCATACGCTCCCTGTCTTGCCATCGAGGTCCTCCCACGCCGTTATGGATTCCCATCACTTATAACAGGTACTACTACTTTTGCACTGTCTGCCACTCTATCTTCTATTGCTATTCCTACCGCTTACTCACAGCCAGTTAAAGAGAAATGCTGGCAGCAGGCCATCCAGGAGGAACTATGTGCTCTTGAGGCTGGCTAATAAGACTTGGAAAGTGGTGGATTGTCCTGCAGGTGTGACTCCACTTGGATGTAAGTGGGTCTATTCTATTAAGGTTAAGTCTGATGGTAGTTTGGAAAGGTACAAAGCCCGCTTAGTAGCTCTTGGAAATAATCAAGAATATGGAGTAAATTACGAGGAAACTTTTGCTCCAGTGGCCAAAATGACCACCATCCACACAATTTTGGCTATTGCCGCTTCTCAAAATTGGGGTTTGCACCAAATGGATGTGAAGAATGCCTTTCTTCACGGGGATCTCAAGGAAGATGTTTACATGCGTCCTCCTGCAGGTTTACTTTCCACCCCTACTTCAGCAGTGTGCAAGTTGCGTCGCTCCTTGTATGGTCTCAAACAGGCCCCTCGTGCATGGTATGAGAAATTTACTTCTACCCTACTCAAGTTTGCTTTTCTCAAAAGCAAGTATGATGCATCTTTGTTTCTTCGCAAAACTGAGATTGGTGTTGTCATTCTCTTGGTGTATGTTGACGACATAATCATCACGAGTACTGATTCGGTTCTGATCTCCCAATTAAAGCAGTATTTACAGGACTTTTTTCACATGAAGGATCTAGGATCTCTTACGTTTTTTCTTGGTCTAGAAATTACTGCTGGTTCACATGGTATTTTTCTGTCACAACACAAGTATGCCCAGGATTTGGTGGCTTTGTTCTGTCACATCACAAGTATGCCCAGGATTTGGTGGCTGCTGCTGGTCTCCAAGACTCTACCCCTCTTGATACTCCCATGGAACTTAATCTCAAGTTGCGCAATGAAGAGGGTAACTTGTTGTCAGACCCTGTAGCCTGTCGTACGCGGGTTGGCAACTTGGTCTATCTTACAATTACTAGACCTAATATTTCCTCTACAGCCCAACAAGTTAGTCAGTTCATGGCTTCTCCACGACATCTTCATATGGCTGCAGTGCGACGAATCATTCGCTATGTCCATGGCATAGCCTTGCGGGGACTTTCCTATCCTTCTGGTACTTCACTTGATCTTGTAGCATATAGTGATGCTGATTATGCCGGGTGTGGTGACACTCGACGTTCTACTACGGGTTGGTGTATGTTTCTTGGTCCAGCTCCTATTTCTTGGAAAAGCAAGAAACAGGACCGTGTTTCTAAGTCCTCTACTGAGTCCGAATATAGGGCCATGTCCCAAGCTTGCGCTGAGATACTTTGGCTCAGAGGGCTATTGGCTGAACTTGGCTTCTCTCCAGGTGGTCCTGCTTCTCTTCATGCGGATAATACTAGTGTCATTCACATTTCAGCCAATCCCATCTTCCATGAGCGCACTAAATATATCGAGGTTGATTGCCACTTCATTCATGAGGCGTTTGAAACTCAGACTATCTCTCTTCCTCATGTGTCTAGCAATCTTCAAGTGGCAGATATTTTCACCAAGGCTCTCACACGGCAACGGCATAATTTTCTTACAAACAAATTGATGCTCATGGATAACCGCATCAATTTGAGGGGGGATGTCAATAGAAGGCCATAAATTATGCCATAAATTCTGCATTGTTAATAGCTATTAATCTAGGTTGTATGTACTTTCATTAATAGGAGAGGAGATTTAGCTTACCATGTATAGCTTCCTAAAATCACTCTTATGTAATTAGCATGTATAGATTTAAGTTTCCTTGTATAACTGGCAGTCTTGCCTATATAATGAAAGATCTTCTCAAAAGAGAGGATAATTCGAACCATTTTGTTATCGGTGAGGTGTTTCAAATAATAATTAACATGCCACTATAGCATTTTATGGCGAAATACGGTCCACCACTTAAAAGGTCATTAAAAAAAAAAAAAAAGCATACTGTAGCATTGATATGGATGTGCAAAGACAAACCTATATGCTACAGGATCATATGGGTGAAAAATGTTGAACATTTGACGACAAGCCAGCATCTCTTCAATTATATTTCCTTCATCCATTTAATCTTGCCCTTTTCCTGAACAGAGAAGGCAAAAACAACTAAAAAACTGGATTTCTAGAGCTTCAAGTATGGAACCAAGTATAATAGAAGTTCCGAAGAAAAAGCAGAAATTAAAATTAAAATCAACAAAAGATGAAGATGTTTAGAGGGTGGTTGAAAATACGAATTTTTTGTGTTGAAAATGCATGATTGCCTGAACTAGCATCAAAATACACAAGAATTTATTACATATTACATATCTATGAGCTTCCAAAAAAATATATAGAAAAACCGCCGAGTTACCAAAGCAAAGTAATGAAAAGAAATTCTTCTAACTAAGCATAATTTACCCTGAATTTCCCACTCAAATTGATGTAAAATCAAGTCCAATAACGAAAACGTGAAAGCCTTTAAACTTCAATAAAGATCTAATGAGATTCTAAAGATGAATGCATTGCTCAAAACCGTGAGGAACAAACTATACTTCATTATCATCCACACCCACGGCCAAATGAATAAATATTTACAAATATACAAAATACTTCTCTGAATGTCATGTCGCAACAGTGAGAATATTCACTCATCAAAATTTCAATCATACAAGTGTATTGTGGATTACCTATTCCAATACGGATATTTCGGAGGGCAAGGAAGACACCCAGAGGTGATCCAACAGCAAACAATGTGTGAACCTGATATGTAAGAATTAATGTCAAATCAGTAACAAGATTCACCATCTTAAATTTATAGCTCATAAGAAGTTCCGTTTCTGACCTTGAATTCGAGCTTTCTGTACTTAATATAAGGGGTATAACTCTTTGGTTCATCATCTAGCATAGGTTCAAGCTTCTCAGAAATGGGTTGCTTTGGCTGTCTATGCTCAAGATGTGACTGTCTATGCTCAAGATATCTCCAACAGACCAATGTTCCAGTTTAGTGTGCATAGGATGAGAAGCAATTTTAAAACTTTTTTTGATAGGAAACTTAGACGTATACTGCTTTGGCAAAACTTAGATAGTGGATCAGGTATCCACTACTACAAAACAACCCATCTAATTATGGTCTAAAGCTTTAGAAAGACTCATGAACCTGTGCAGAAAAATGTCATTTTAAACAAGGAACCTGGATTGAAAGAAGCTCTATAGTTGAATAATGAAACAGCTTAGTCATTGGGAAATAGAAATGAAAGAAGAGAAGGTGAGAAATTGGAAACAAGCTAAACAGTACCGAGTTGATAATATCCTGACAGTTGATGGGGCTCAAGCAGGATAACACATCATGAATCTGACACTCAAGATGACATGCAAACCGCGTACACCATCTAAAGTAATCTTTTCAACTGCAGTTTCGCAACTGAGCTTCAAACGTTTTCTCCACTGTAACACAAATACAGAGGCATAAGAAACACACTTCAATGTACCGAATAGCAGCAATATAAGAAAAAAAAGAGAAGATTTTGCTATGGAAACAAATATAAAGTGATTGAGAATACACACTTCAAAGATACAAAATGAAAACAATATCAAAAAAAAAAAAAAAAAAAAAAAGAAGATTTAGTTACCAAAATTAAGTAGCAAATCACCGATATCCAACCGCTTATAATGATTACCAGATCATTTCGAGATAGCATCACATAAATCAAGTTCAATATTACATGACACTATTAAATGATTCCAAACGATGGCGTAGACTAAAAGTTTATGACAACTGTCCAAAGTAGAAATCATTCCTGATGGAACATAATTACAAATTTCCACATGACAAAAAGTAAGCAATTAAGAATAAGTGACGACATGATGGTATATCTATAAAAATAGACAAATAAGAGATATACTTATGAAGGAACTCCTCTGAAAAACAAATCAAACCACGGCCGCAACACAACACAATAACAAAAATATGCACAATCTGAAAGGAATTAAAATAGTATTAATTAGGATTGAATTATCTCTTGACAGAGAAAATTCATTCAAGAACAGGTTCCCAGCAGTTCGAGGAGTCAGGGGCCTCCCAATCAATCCTAAGAAGATATTCCTCAATAAAAATGACCTGCCTCACACTCCCTCTCTATATACTAATTATTCTATTCTGTAACCTTCTATTATGTAACCACTTATCAGCCAAGTGTACCTTCTTATAACCACTCTCCACACTCCTAACAAACTCACCACACTCTCCACATTCACTGTCACGTCACCCTCATTGCACCTTAATGCCTATTCCTACCCCTGCCTTTTGATTTATAAACCTTGCGTATGGGTGGTCTAACAACTTCACAATGACATGGTGTTATCATTTCTAATTAGAAAACATAAAAAGAAACTTTCAAATTGAATAAAAATTAGGCATATTGAAATGCCATAAAAATGTTTCATCATCTACATAATATACAAAATGTGCATGCCTCATTCATTGAATATGAAGCAATTACATAGCCTATTAACAATATGATCACATAATTTTCTAGTTTTCCAGAAACGGAAAAGAGATTGAGAGAGAAAGAAATCAAGAGAGAGATTATAACTATGATACACAACACTATCCACAAACACATCTACAATCTCGTCGGTCCATATTAGCTTTACATAAAAAAGAGCCTAATTTCATCAAAACTGCATCAAACATTATGCATTTTCAGATTCTAAACAGCTTGAGATGGGTAATTGACACAAGGGAATCAAACTACATACAGAAGAGAGAGTCAATTAAGTACAAAATAATTTCTTATTCACCTGGCAAGGGATATAAAGAACTCTCTGGGTGCCACATTGGCGTGTAGTAAGGTGTTGTTCACAAGACTTGCGTGATATGGCAAAAGTTGCCGACATCCTCAACCAAATTAGATTTCTGCAACCTCTAACCAATACCATGTACCATAAAGACAAGGTGCTTAACTGGAACCTATATCAATCAAAACACATAATACAAGATTCAAATCTACTCAAAACTATTATTCTAGTTTAAATAGTATCCACGAGGCTTGTGGTTGGATCCACAAAACAACTCAATTAATTAATTGAGCACATCAAAGGACATGTTAGACCTTAAATATCACTGTTGTTCGTTCCTGATAGCTTTAAACTTTAAAAATCAATCATTACCCAATAGAGACAACATATTTTAGATGATATGATCATATAATAATTCAATACCAAAATTGAAGGGCAAAAATAAAAATGTGCAACTAAATAAGTCATAATCACTAGCTAAATTTAAGCTCACTTAAAATACAAAGGACGTTTACTTTTACTAAGAGAACATAAAAGACAACAACAAACCATTACCTAGATTTAGTTACAAAATGAAGACAGACAACAAACACGTTTAACTTTTTTATTTAAACAAGACTTATAACATTTAAAAGAACATGAAATAAACCATTGAATTGAACACAAAAAAAATAAAATAAATAAATAAATAAAATAAATAGAAATTGAATATATATTCTAATTCATCATATGTTTTAAATTCATAAGAATCGCTGTAAATTGCCAAGCTTCTTGGTACCCTAATTCTTTCCATAAACATGATCATAGCAAATACATGGCAGTAGATGCTAGCATCTAAGGGCACCGAAAGCATCACTTAATCCATAAAAAACTGAGAACAAGAGGTTTCATTATAGGCCCACAAATATTCCAACACTAGCAGGTGTTTTATTGATGTAATGTTATTTATGTCTATCGCTTATACTTTACTTGATGTTCATATAATGCACACTTAGATACAATGACCAGCATGTTATAATACTAAGATAGGCAAATCATATACTCGTGTTAGTTTATCTCCTAGAGAATGTCCCCCGTCAGGATTAAATAGATATTTGCCTACTCACTCAATCACCATCGCCTACCCAAGGATCAATGTCTAAAAAAAAAAAGACAATGCCTTGACTTTTTTACAAATATGACAAATTTAGCCTCTCCAAATAAAACCTCATGTTTTTTATTCATAAGAACCCCTGAATTTGTAAAGATAATATTCAAATTAATAATCAAGAAAAAATTGCCAAATTGCATTTTAGGGAAACTTAACAATGGCATGCATAATTTTAATGGTGAAAACAGGACAAATAAGAACAAGAAAAAATTGCCAAATTGCATTCTTGATAAATTTATGGTATAGCAATTATAGAATAGCACAGAAGGCTAACAGGGGAAAAAAAAAGCCACAATCAGCATAAGGCAAAAGTAACTAAAAGTTTGGCAGAAGTGGAAAGGGATTGGTGAAAAGAGTGGCTTTAGTAACCATTTTACATTTAAAAGAATAATGCATTATAGTCTGAAGTAAAAGATAAAATGGCTGATTTGCTCAGTTTGGAAGTTTTATGTATGCATCAAAATGCAAAGTAATGGGTCAACCAGAAGATAAAACATACCTTGGGAATTCGTAATGGGTTTTTGAAGCATATTCACAAAGCTTACCAATTTTTCTATCAATTGGTTTAGCATCCTGCATACAAATAAGCACATGAAATGCCTCAGTTTTCCTTTTAAGATTGTTCCTGTTCTCAGGAGGTTGAGAGTGGATGGTCGTGAATCAGAAGCATAAAGAAATTCTGTAAAAAGCAAGGCAGATACTAAAAGTGATAAGTTTGATATTTCTTGACATCTCTATTGCCAGCATTCAAGTTCTCTTCTAAAATGTACAAAATTTCTAACGATGTAACTGAGTAACCTTATTTGTACTACTAGCAGCCAAAGCAACAATGAACCTTCCACTTTTTTGAAACGTTTCTATGATACGAAAACAAATTTCACATGTTTCAAAACACCACTAGAAACATGGCTAAAATATCACAGTAAACCAAACCTTAACTAAAAACCCAATCTTATGGACAATACTCCATCTACATTTCGGAAACACAAAACAAGCTAAAAATTAATCCATACATTCATTACCAAGACCAATTAAACCAATGCAATTCTCATATACTTTCAAAGCCTAAGTTCAAGTGACATTACACAAGCTATGAATCCACCTGATTATGGGAAAATAATTCTGCCAACAACTTTTTGTATCGCTTCACAGCCTGTCTTGACCTCGAGCGCATTGAAGGATAGAAAAAACAGGAATTTAGCTAAAGGCCCTGCTCAAAATACACCAATAGAAGAAGATTTATTAGTATGCAGAAAATCTTCCATGAAATTGGTTAGATCAACATAAATAAAATACACATACTGTCAGGATGTAACGACCACTGATTTGCACACATAGAAGCCAAGAAACTTTCATGGAAAACTGATTGAATGATCCCAATTCGAGATAAGGAGGGAAAAAATGGCATTGAAATTAGACTTTTAAGAAAAGTTTAAACATTAAGAGCTGGAAAGATGAACCTAACAGAAGATGCACCATACTTGGAATTCAAATATATGACTTTACTTTCTCTTACGGGATCTAAGTATTAATACTTATAAACTTAACTGGAAAAATGGTTAAGACTTTGAAATATAAACAAACAGGAGATATGACATTCGAGAAGACAACATAGACACATCTAAATAGTCATTTTGAACTTCAAACTTGCAAGAGTACATGGTAAATTAAAGGAGTGCATGTTGGCATACACTAAGGACTAAACCATCGTAATTTGAATCAAATAAATTTTGCTTGAACTTTTACTAACTTCCCCAAAATTACTTCAATGTTAAAGTGACAATTCCACAAGATTACACATTACTTACAAAACACTCTTATCAAGACATAATCATATGTAGAAAAGTTCAAATAGTTACACAAGCGGGCTATGATGTATTAATATAAATTAATAACTTCCAAAAAATATTGTTGGTACCTTTAAACTCTCTTAGATCATTACACACAAAAGACCAGTGCTTCCTCGAATCAACTCTTTTGTAGCTTCAGGGTAACGTCTCTTGGGGTGAAGCCGTGCCACCTTGTTCAAAATATATTCAAAAAAGAAAAGGAAAAGGTCAGATAACCCAAAAACAAATTCACCTATAGAATTTGACTAGTGAATACAATCTGAAAGTTACCAAGGGTAAGGATGAGATCCATTCCACAATATCGACCATCTCTCGGATAACATCTTTGATTTTCCCTACATCATCTGGGACTACAAATGCCGCAACTACCCTCGCTCCACCTAACCTTTTTATGAGGCATTTAAAACAGAAACAGCTCTAGCACAACCAAAGGCCTTTAGTTAAATGGTCATTAATGCTTTCAAAAAGATTTCAAGTTTGGTCAATTCTTCAAATAGTCAAGCATTACAAAAAAGGATAGTTCTAAATTGTTGTCAGTTTATTTATAGTTCAATGCTCACAAGGAAGTTCTAATACAAGCACAATAGAAGCAAAAATAAGGAAGAACACCACCAAGATGACTTGATGATTGCCATACTATTTCCAGAATACTGTTGCATAGCATTTAGTGCTTTCCATGTTTCACTTTGACAAGGAGTAATATCAGCTTGGCTTTTTACTATGGCATCAAGTAAGTGACCCTTCTGAAACAATGATTCAAAGAGGTGTATCCAGATGCTATTAAGTTTAGGTAATGATCTTCGCATTCCCAATTAAGGACACCTTAGAGAAGATAATCCCAAAGATTGAGTCATCCAAGGACATAAAGATACTAATCATCCACTGTTTGCTATATAATGTTCCATATCTAACTCATATAAGGCAGAACATCTTGAGTCATCCAAGGACATAAAGATACTAATCATCCACTGTTTGCTATATATGTTCCATATCTAACTCATATAAGGCAGAACATCAGCTCTGCTCTATCACTGTAGCATCCATAAAGATTTTTTAAACCTACTGAGTCAAAAAGGTGTACCTAGATGCCTTTTCTTTGTTTTGCTTTTTTAACATATCTAAACTGGATGGATGAATAAATATATATAAACAGGAAGCATTAAAAAAGGATATTAAAAGAGAGAGAGACAGAGAGCACGCATATACACTGATTTATTAACTTCGATCAAGCCCAGTTGTCGATGCAACTGTATCACTTACTGTGAGAATAGCTACTTTGAAATTATGTCCTAAGAAGCATCTCTTTCTTTGTGATCCTAAGCCGTCCCAATAATACCAAGACTACTAAAATCTGAAATTGTGATGGCTGACACAGAAGTTCTAGCAGAAATTAAATTGCCACCTGCTGGCAACTCCAACAAGGCATTGGCTGATTATTATTCACTTCAAGTGCCACCTTCTGGTGCATATCTTGACCTTATTATTTATAAAATTTTACCTGCAAAAATTTCATAAAATATAGATTCTTCCTGAAGAAATCATCCCAGAAAAGATACCTGCAAATTAGAGAACAAAGAGTCAAAAACTATACAACAGACTTGACATTCATTTACATCTAGAAAACAAAATCAAGGAGAAGGGCAAAAAGGTACTCAGAAGTTGCAGTATCCATAAGCAACTTGTGTAAGCTCCGGAAAAGGACCTCATAAGTATACTTTAAGGAGCTGGCTTCGGATATATGCGGAATCAATGCAGGTTGATCAATTTCCTGAAACCAAAAAAAGATTCAAACCATGGAACCTCGTTTGCCAGCAAATAATGATAGATTTCATAAATAGTGAAACATTTCTTTCATACACAGGAGACATATCCCACACATCACTTTTCTTCCTATTTTCTTCCTTCATTCTTTTTTTCTTTTTTTTCCCTATTTCATCATTTCCTAGATATCATCATTTCACATCTCTTTACAAAACTGTCAACTTTCATAGATATAATAAATTATAAATTTAGGGACAGTTTAAGAAAAAAAACAAAGAGTTTAATACATGTATCTAATTATAAGGTGGGGAAAGTGAGGAAGCAGGAGTTTGAAAACAGACTTATGTGACTGCAAGCACACCTAGAAAAGTAGGAAACAGAAACGACTATGCAATAGTAGGGGAAAAAAATCTGAAGAGAGCCTATTTTCAACAATATTCCAATTCTCATGCACACTGCAAAATTATAACCTGGCCTGATGCCAGTTAAAATCTAAAACATTGCAAAAGGTAATTAACACAAGTTTACAGCATAATTCAAATTCTTTATCTTATCATACTCCACATTTTTTTGGGTATGTGAAAAATAGGCTCAGATTTCCTTTACTACTATTTTCTCTTTGTTATTTACTTTACCAGAGCAACAAATACAAGAAAGGATATATTTCAGCAGGCATTCTATGTTTCCATATTGGCCCAATTGAGGAGAATTAGATAAATTATAATCAAAACATAAAAATTTAAAAGATTGCCGATCCAATAAATTGGAATACGAATCATAAGTGTAAATATTCTGAAATATTCCCGAGAAGAAGCTAAGGCCAAACAATCAGTGATCAAAGATCAGAACTGACATTTGGTTTACTACGCGATCCAGTGAGAAACTAAACATATAATCCATAATATCAGGGCAAAGAATATTTCACAGAGAGTGAAATAAAATTGAAGCTTGAAAATGTTGATCCAATCCCCCAGAGCAAAAACTGCAGTACGATTTTTCAGTGGTTCTCTTCCTCTTGAAAAAAGACTAGTGCTTTTAGTCTCAACAACAATCAAATACCTCAACCAAATTAGGGTCAAGTGAAGGCACGGTTTGAGTATTGCCTCCTTGATTCATCATCTCATTAACATCCTAATATTAATTCACTGTAAAAAATTATATAACAAAGCCAAAACCCTAAATACGAAACTGAACAAGTCTTAACTTTCCAAAATAAAACTAAAAAACCCAAAGATCGAAAGAGCCGTTGGAGAGAAAGAATATTAAAGAGGGGTGTAGTTAGAGATCAAGACTGAAAAGATGTGCGTTCTCAACAAAAATTACATTTAATTTTCTTTAATTTGAAAGATTATTAGCAATTAGGGATGACTCGATGAAGGTAGACCTCTCTGTTAATTATTTTTATTCACCCTTCTTTACTAAATTAAAAAGCTTGTTAATATCGTTTCAGGGTTGACTGGAGTGACAAGTTGAATTCTTTTACATAACATTCTCTGAAGAAATTGTCCCTGGTAAGTGAATATTCTCACTTTTAATTCTAATTTTAAATGTTCAAAATTTTCTTTTATGAAAGTTGAAGTTGTTGATCTGTTTCTGCATATTTATTTATTTATTATACAACAGTTCTTTTGTAGAATTTAATATGCACCTTTTATAAGCACTCTCAACACCCCATTTGTTCAGAGCACTGTCACGAATTATTTTTTTATTAAATTCATCATAAAATTTATTCTTTCTAAAAAAAACTTGTAACTAATGCAAAATCAATAGATCATAATCTACAAAGAACGCATTGAAAACAAAAGCTTTTTGTTAAAAGTTCATGTGAAAGTCCTTGGAAGTTCTGTAATTTGTCACATAGCTTACAAGATTTATTTACCTTCTATTTTTTACGTTAAATAATGTATAAATAAATCAAAATTGTATCGGACAAATATATTGAATCATCTTTAAATTTATGAAAAGAATGGAATACAATTTTTTTTTTTTTTTTTAAATTTTAGTTTGAGAGTATACTAAAACCGGAAGTGCTAATAGAATATTTTGAAGTACAAGGTCCTACAACCTTTACCTTTAATGATCTTATATTTCCCTTAAGCAATGTTACCGGTGAGTTGGCAACCCTTGGATTACGCTCCAAGGAATCCAAGGACTGACCATAGTTCAAGAGACCATGATATGAGGGTTAAGGTTGTTGGGAATAAGATTGGCTTTTACGTTAACATGGGAAAATTTATATTAATCTAGTTGGTTGTTTTTTTTTTTTTTTTTTTTTTTGCTTGAATAATTTCTTTCTAGTCACTATTATCTTGGGAGTTGGGATTAATCTTCACCATGAAATACATGACAAGTTACGCCACACCAAATATTAAACTATTCCTATTCAAATTTTATAGGAGAATTTTATATAAGATTTTCTCTATCATTCTTTCTTAAACTTTGTTACTGCCCTACTGAAAATTTTGAACTATTTGGGATGGGGTTACTTTCCTAATTTGAGCAAGTTGTTTTTTTTTTTTTTTTTTGGGGTAATCACTACTATTCCAGATACCTTGTGATATCAGATTATTTGGACTATCCAAGCCAAACCAGATTGTAGAGAAAGATTTGATCAGTTATAGTTAACAAATTGGGATTTATATATCAACGGATATATTTTCTTCCATTTGAACTTATTTTAAAGTTCTTTTAGTGGCTTGTTAGTAAAAAAAACTCTTTATAAAAACTCTTTCTTCCATAAATCTAAATTCAACATTTTTCTGTGTTATCACATCCATTTTCCTAAAATTTGATTTGAATACTATTCGGTTCATGTATAAAATAGATGATATTATTAATCAGCTTTCGAAGGAAACAGTGATGGGACATTTTGTGTCATATTATTGACTTTAGAAGGAAAAGGAAACACCTTTGCTCGAAATTTCCTTTCTTTGTTAATATGTTGTCATATTAAATACATCAATTTTTGGGTATGATTCCTTGATTTAATTACAGTATTTTAATTATTGTGTTAATTTGTCATAAAATTGAATATTTTCCAATTGATATTTGCGATGTAGTTGAGATTGATCACATTGGATGGGGTTATTAGAGTTGTTCTTCTATGTATATATGAAATCTTTGATAATTATCAATTTATCTTTGTTTCAACAACTTGAAATATGTTGTAATATAAATTTAATCATGTTATTGTTGTTTATCAAGCCGGTAGGTATTAGTTTCTATGGTATCAAAGATCTTTTGGTTAATCATGAGAACATTTCAATTGTATTGGTGATGAGAATTCATATGTATTGTTTTGATCAATTAAAAAGAGGTTCAATAGCTAATAAAAACTAAAAAGATTGATTCTTTGAGATCGGTAGATTCTTCTAATAGAATAAATAGAAATAGAATATATCGATTCCTTAAATGTCTATTTACACATTCTTCAATGTATTAGTCATTCTTGAAACATGAAAGATATACATATTTTCTTCCAAAAGAAAATATAAGAAATCATACAAGAACCATATATCTTTTTTTTCTTTGATAAATGATCAGAGCTTCATCTAGTTCAAATTATATGTACGTAGATACATTTATATAATATATATGTTTATAAATTATACAAACCAATATTATAAAAGGAAATAAGGTTATGGTTGCTAACATAATACAAGTTTTAAGATAATATATTTATGTAACTTAATATCATGAATATTGGTAAATACTAATTTCAGTCACTCTTTATCTTGACCATGTATTTTGGTTTAATCTAATAACGTAAATTTGTGTTTAAGTCTATAGGTAAAAAAATAAGAGTTGTGGAATCTTCTTATATATATAGTAATTATTTTTAATTAAATTCTCTTAAATAATTAGATTGAAATCAATCAACTATTATTAAATAATTTTTAAATTATACTTCAAAAAAAAAAAAACATATAATTTACATTTGAATCATTTACAAACGATTCGGTCACTATCATTCGATCTATTGTCGTCCAATCTACAAAACCTGTCACGACCGGGGGCTATCCTCCATCTTGTCCTACTGCGGGCTTAGGTGCTTTCCCCACTCAGTCAGACTCATAGGAATATCTCCCCCACCTTAAGGGATTTCTTTCGCCTTCCCCATGGCTCGAATCCATGCCCAAGGGGCTATAGGCAAATGGGAAGCACCATGAGTACCATTAGGGAAAAATGGAGGATAGCCCCCGGTCGTGACAATAAAAAGGCGCCTTTTTATTGTGAGACCATGGGCTATCCCTCAACTACCCCGCCCTTGGGCCGTCGGGCAAGGGGCTTTCCCATGTGGCCCACTCATAGGAATATCCCCACCCCTGCAAGTGGGTTTCTTTCGCCTTCCCCACCTCTCGAACACAAGACCTGCAGGCTAAGTACTTGTGACAAGAGAGGTGAGTACCATCAGGCTTGGCCTTTTATACTTAGAATGATATGGCAAATAATATGAATGTGCAAATGAAGGTGACATGGTTAAAATGAATAGAATTCGGATTTGGCTGTTTTAAGACTTATACTGTACATGCTTCACTGAATCAGTCATAACTGAAGTTATAGAAGTCCGATTGAGTTGATTCTTGAAGTGTTAAAAATTTGAGAAACAGACCTAAAACTTTTGTGTTTTAGGCAAGAACCAGTTCGAATTGGAAGATAAGGTAACAATTGCTTGAAAAGTGATGAACTATATGGCATCCAACTTCTTAATGGAAATTCCCATTTGTTTCTAATTCTAATAAACCCCTGAATAAACTTAATACCAAAATTCCTTGAATTGTATGAGAAATTGAATGAATTAAGTTAAGAAGTTTAGTAGAAGAATATAGTATGATTGAGCATGGGAGATGTTAGTCCATATGTTTGCATTCATAATGGTAATGCATATAGCTTATTTAGTTGTCTTATGAACAATTTATAAAATGTTAAAGAATGAATTCCATGAGTCTCTTGAGGTATAAACCAAGATCAGAGGAATGGAATTCTTATGGAAACCATGAGTCCTTTGAGGTGACGACCAAGAACAAGGTAATGGTTCAAATGAATCCGATTGGATAACAAAGACTAATGAAATCGTCAAGTATATAGACAAAACAAATAAGCATGCCATGTACATGAATATTTCATAAGTCATTTATGTTCTATGTTATATTATGTATGGTTATGTTATGACTTATGTTTATGAGAAAAGTCCAAAATGTATGATATGTTTTATGAACTTGTTATGTCAAAGAATGAATGTCATGTTTTGTAGGTAGGTAAAGTCCTAAGTAATTTACTTGTATAATGAACCTTAATAGTTTATAAATGGCCATATTCCTTACTGAGCAGCGCTCACCCCACGAAATGTTTTAAAATGTTTTGCAGGTGCGGATTAAGGCATGAAGTTGGGAGAGGATTCCAAGGGACGCTATGAGCATGAGGGGATGCTTTAATGATGACTATTGAATGGTTTTGCTATTATTTAGTGTAGTAATTATGTTCATATTTCATAATGTAGTAATTATGTCCATGTTCTATAATGGAGTAAATATGTTGTATTAATAAAGGAAATCAAATTGCTAGTAAATTTTATAAAAGTGTGTATGTTCTAGTAAGTATTACTATGGATTTCATAATTTACTCCAAGAAAGGAAACTATATTTTTTTTATTATACAATGAACTTATTATAGTTAAGAAAAAAAATTAAACACATATATCTATATATATGTTTTAAACTACAAGTTTATTCTTTAAATAGGATTTTAAAATAAACTTCTTTCTTAGGCGTGCGTTTTCTAGGTTCTCAATGGCCAAGAGATACTTAGGAAATACCCGGCTAGGGAGGGGTTTTACAAAACCCCTTTGACCTTAGCTCTTGGTAACTTGTTGATTGCGGGCTAAGAAGTGAAGTGGGTTTTGGGCATTAACGGAAGAGTTAATGAACTTTTCTCACCCAAAAAATGGCGCAATGACACTCTCTCATCCTCAAACTTTTAAAATACCATTTTAGTGTCCAAAGCAATAATTCCATTAACAATTTTTGTAAAAAACAGTGATATTCACTATAAAAACGAAAATACCCTCGATTGTCCGAATTTAATTTTTTTTATTATTATATGTGAAGTCAATATAGTGAATTACCTATATACCCATCTTTTTATAACGAAATTAATATCCCTAACAATGTGTAAAAATTAGATAACAAATTTGTCCCTAATGTTTGTAATAAATAACTGTTGAGAATTTGAAATTTTGAGATATGTGCAATTACAATTTTGTCCCTGTAAGTGTTGCAAACTAAGCTAAAATTATATTGCATTAATTTTGTCAATTTTAACTAGGGGTGTTCAAAAGAACCGGTGGGTACCCTAGAGTTTGGTTCCGGTTCCTACCTAAAACCAACCATCAACGAGTAGGTTTCGGTTCCCATTCCTATAGTTAGGAACCTAACCAGAACCAGAACCAGTGCCAAGAATCGAGACTAATATAAAATAAAATTAAAAAATTAGGGGGTTAATAAAAACTTTTGTAGAAAAAAGTAACGTGAATACATTTATTTTTTATATTTCATAACATTTAAACTAAGTTGGTTTGAACTTTTGAGAATCTACCTTTACAAAATAATGGAGTTTGTAATTTTGAATTTATAATTTGTAATTTTATTTTTGTTAACAAGTGCCAGGTAGGGGGTATTTATAAGTTTTTAAGAGTTTTTTTGCCATTTTAAAAACTTTTGGGGGGTCATTGTAATTTACAGTACCCAGAATCAATCGGGAACCGTTGTTACAGTTCTGGCCCTTTTGGGATACCTAAGAACCTAACCGAGTTCCAAATTTCAAGGAATCGTCGGTTCGGTTCCTTCAAAAATGCAGGTACCCTGGAACCGAACACCCCTAATTTTAACCCATTAAAGATCCAGATTGCGTAATCACAATGCATTTTACTTACTAGAAAGCAATGGGATTCCATACAAATCTCTTCAATAATGCACATTAAAACTAACAGCTTTAAAAAGGGGTAGAACAAAAAGTTGATAAAAACATCATTGACATTGTTAGAATTTTGATTCAATATACATATAGCAAAATGTGATTAGTAATATATACATAGAGAAAAATACATTGAATAGAGTTGTCCTAGGTAACCAAGATGGTAAAACTACTACTTGCTAGAATAATGTCGCTTCGTGATGCAAAAAGTTGAGGATCTCCAAGGTGTGCTATGGCTCAAATGAAACAAAATTTTACAATAATCACAACCAAATTAAAAACTAATCAATTAGTGCAACAACTGAAAAAGATAGCCAAAAGAAATAGCAACTAATCAATATCACACTAATATATAGGAAACCTCCCATTAGTCAATCAAACCAATGCAACAATAACAACCAACACCAAGAAAACTAGCAAAAAGATGGAGCTCTATTGATATTCAAGAAACAACCAATAATGATGAACAAATTAGCTAGGAAATAGTTCAACACAATAACAAAAATAGAGAGCCAAAAGCGTAACAAAAACAATGCTTACAAGTAGTCTATTGGAAAAGATCCCTTTTTTGGAAACCTAAAATGTTTAGCAACCCGGATGTGAGATCAAGCACCTTATAGTAATAACGCCAACTTCCTATCATCTCTCTGCAGCTACAAAATCTCTAACTAGATTAAGCTGAATTTTGATTTAAAAGCTTCATGTGTACAAAATCCATGCAAAGGGTCTTGATCCGCCACTACTACATGCATTCTATTGTGCCAATTTTCCAAATCCTTTTAACATACCGTATTAGACCAATACGAATGTTTGATTATTTTCTTTTATGTTATTATCGTGATTGGTAGGGCTATTAAATGATGTGACTTCCTTATATAGTCAATTAAAGACCTTGGAGTAATTGGGGTAGTAGTGGGACTACCTTATCGAGTTCAAGTAGGAGTGTGATCCGTAGGTGATTGTAGGCTCAATTTAACCATAAACCGAGAAGGTGTGTTGGGATCGGGAGGTCCGAGTCCGATGGTATGGACCTAATGTACTTCATACCAAATGGGCCTCATCTGGGAATTATGGCTTGGGCCGCATCAGACTTGGCCTAGGCTTTCCTCTTTGTTAGAAGTGTTCCCTATTTGGGCCAAGGACATTTTTTGGACTTGCAATACTTGTTCTCCCCTACTCTAAGTTAAGGGATGTTTAACCTAGAGAGTAGGAATCACCTCGCGACATCTTCGGTCGGCCTTTGTGGTCGACCGACATCGGCATGTTCGTGCTCGCAGCTTGGTGAGGTCTTCGTGCGATTACTAGCCTGGATGGAGGCGACATGTTGTTCAAGAGTCACT
Organism: Pistacia atlantica; assembly: GCA_026229545.1. Classification (NCBI taxonomy): domain Eukaryota; kingdom Viridiplantae; phylum Streptophyta; class Magnoliopsida; order Sapindales; family Anacardiaceae; genus Pistacia; species Pistacia atlantica. The sequence goes on from CM047908.1 coordinate 12,951,894, forward strand.
CGCCGCCTTTCACCAAGTCAAGGTGTGTAACCAGCCCCAGAGGTATCGCCAATTTGTGTGTGGAGCCGAGTGGACTGGTGTATGCGTGAAACTTCTCCTGCACACGTATTGGCTTGGTGTGTCCAATCGGGTGCAGAAATGAATGTATTATCTGTTGAGAATGCCTTCAATTTGAGTGTTAGGCCGAGTGAGTGAACGAACGAATTATTGACTGAGCGTGAATTCGCTTGGCGTCTTAGACCGAATGAGTGAATGAATGAGTTATCTACTTTAGGTGCACTCGCTTGGTGTCTTAGACCGAATGAGTGAATGAATGAGTTATCTACTTAAGGTGCACTCGTTCGGTGTGCCAGGGAGAATGGGTGAATGAGTAAGTTATCTATTGAAAAGCAGCCCACTCGGCTGCTTTTCGCCGAACGGGCGAATGGGCCAATGTAGTTATGAAGCCTTAGGCGGATTGGTCGGCCGAGCCAAGGGATGTGCACATGCTCACATACCCTTCACGATCGACTCATCTGTGGGATGACCGGATAGCTTGGTACCTTTCTTTTTTTCCACGCTTGTTTCGAGGCGCATGGCAAGGTTGAAAATTGGGCTAGTCGTCCACCTCCCGAGGAATCTCTTGAACAGGTAAAGTGCCGAGTAACGTTGCCTTTGTCGCAGGTGATTGGTATGCCTGTATATGCTAGCTTGGTCGGATAAGTTGGGCAATTAAATGTAGCTCTTGTATGTGATTGTGATTTCCTAGGTGTCACGGATCTCCTCCACGTGTACGGTGGTGATTTGGTCTTTGTTTTGGGCGAAAAACGAAGAGTCACTCGTCCCATTACCAATAGGGGTCGCCATGTGTCTTCCTCTCAGCTTCTTCCATAAAATCAAGGGAGCGGAACTGCTCATCTTCATTTCGTGTTTCTTCTCTAGCTTTCTTCGATTTTCTCCTTTTCTTTTTGTCTCCTTCCTTCGCTTCAAGTTTTCTTCGCAATGTGATTCGCCTTGCGTAGATTCCGCTTCATTCATGGTAAACACTTTACTTTTGCACCGTTTGTTGTTGCTTTATTTTCTTTTCTTTTTCTTTTGTGTGCGTTGAGTTCCGGTAGATTTGGAGTTGGATTCGATGGCGTTTTTCTTTTTGAAAGATTTTGAAAAATTTGAAGAGGTTTTGCTTTGAAGAAGCTTAAAATTCTGGTTGAATGGAACAAGGTCCTATCGATTCACTGTGGTTTGGGGCAAGTGCCAATCAAGCAGTGGTTGATTCTAAAAAGGCAGGTCGGTCGGTTGTTCAAGGCGAGCGGTGGTTAGTGAGTACTAGGTTTCCAAGGGAGTAGGTCGGCCTGGGTGAGTGGTGATAGGTTTGGACGGCGTAGGTCGATCGAGGTGAGCGGTTATAGGTTTGAATAGAGTAGGTTGGTTAGTGGTGAGGGGCGAGTGGTGATTAAGCAATTGAGTTTGAAGTAGGGGAGTCGGTCGGTCGTCGCTCAAGACGTGTGGTGATAAGGCAGTAAGGTTTTGACGAAGTAGGTCGGTCGGGCAGAGTGAATAGATTTAGGGATGTCTAAGTCGGGCTCAAGTGGTTCGAGTGGAGCTGAGGCAAATGTCAGGAATGAGTACAAGGGTGCCTCGATCGTGGTGATGATGCTCGATCAAGGTGTATCACTAGCGTGAGCATTGCTACCCCAGGGACGAGTGATGCTAACTCAAGTGGTTCGAACGGGTAAAGGGGGAGTAGGGAAGACTCCGAAGGAGTTGGTAGTCCATCCTCATCCGATAGTGGCTCTGAAGACGGGAGCGAGTCGGCTCGACAATGGGATTCTAAGCCGGGATTATCCGCCCGTGCTTAAGGATAATGACATGTGGTGGATCCGAATGATGTATCACATTTTGGATTCGATCGAGGGCACTGTGGTGGTATGAGCGGGTCGCTTGGAAGCAAAATGTTGGGTGAGTGTGTACGAGAAATGGTTTCACGACGGGTTGAGGTTTCAAATTCCTCGCCTTCTCTGGAAGGTGCTGAACCATTTCATGATTGCCCCGTCCCAAATTATACCAAACGGTTGGAGGTTGTTGATGGCACTAGAGGACCTTCGCAGGAACTGTGTGATGTTTGCGCTACATAAGCTGCTGTATTCGTATTTCCTGAAGGAAAATGACAAGGAGAAATGTCAATATCTGATCAACCTTAGGCATGATCGGCCTTGTAATCCGAACCTTTGGTCGAGTGACAAGAATTGGAAGGATCGGTACTTTTTCTTGAAGGGTGAGGCGGTCTTTGGGGGAGAGAGGCCTGGCATAGATTCGAGCACTTAGCGAGCCACCGGTGAGAAACTTTGTCTTTGTCTTGTACTTTGATTACTAAATCTTATTATGTTTTTTCTTTGCAGAGCTTGAATTCAATATGGCTGGTAAAGTGGGGACGGCTTGGACGTGCAAACATAGAAGGTTCTAGCCATTCCCAAAGCGCATGGGACTAACGAGTGGTGTTGGAGGAAGCTAACCTTAGGACGAGCCATCTCTGGGCCGAAGTATGAGCGATTTAGCGAGGTATCCTCTTCCCTTCGTTGAAGCAGACTTGGAATGTGCTTCTAACTTGCTACTACAATCATACCATTTATGGTAAGTCGAGGCTGAACCCATTAACCGTTGGAGAGTTTGTGATTGCAAAAAGATTAATGAGAAAGCTGAGCATCCCTAGTGTGAGGGAGTCAATCGTAAGGCGTTGGGAAAAGTAGAAGAGGGAATCCTCGACTAGAGAGGAGAGAATAATGGAAGATGTGGTGGCGACTCCACCAAGTCGTCAGCCTGCTGCCAGAGCCAGATCATCCCAGACCGCGGTCTTGGATGAGGATACTAAGATGATTACCTTTAAGAATCCGGCTTCCACGTCGACCTATTCTAATGCAGCTTCCATGACCCAAGTTAGCTACTCGTTCTTGTTCCCCTGGTGGATGAGACCTTTTTGAACCGGGGAGATGGGTGCACACGCTGATTAGAGGGTATCTTGTGCTTTCCAGGTATGGGCAGGAGTTTTTGCTTTATTGTGTTTATCGTGGTCGTATACTAATCAAATTGTTTTGTTATGTAGGCATTCACGAGTAGCCTGCATTTGAGGAAGTCCATCGTGACGTAGGAGAAGAGGATACAAGATGTGTCCAAAGCAAATACTAGTTTGTGCCAGAGAGGGGCGGCAGCCCAGAAGGCCAAACAGGAGAGTCAGCAACGTCTGAGGGAGGCCGAGGGTGAGCTAGAGCGATAAGGAGAGACGCCGAGAAGACTACAGAGGTCGAGTCCCTAAAGGAGTAAGTGCCTAAACATTGCCGATGATGCTATCATTAGGGCCTGGGAGAGCTCATGCTTGAGTACAAGGCCAGAACACCTCTCACCGAACCCTGGATGAAGACATCCACTTATGCGGGAGATGACGGAGGAAGAAGGTGCCGTGGGCATACGGAGGAGCAGATTGATGAGTAGGTGCTTGATTTTGCTAGCCAGCCGAGGCCATTGAACTACTGAGGATGTGATCGACCAGGCTGTAGGGGCGAGTGCCAAGGCTGGTGATAGGGTGATCGAGTCAGAGATAGGTGAGACGACTCGCACCAATGAGACTTAGCTTTTTTTTTTTTTTTTTTTTTTGCTCATGTATTTTTGGGGCATACGATGCCCTTTCCTGGCGTGTGTGCCTCACATTGTACTTGGAACTCAGCCGCTTGAGGCTTCTTCTATATTATACTTTTGATTTTGTTTTTTGATGCTTTCCTTATGGGTAAATGAGTTGATTGCTTATTTGTTCATAGATGCACTAGGGGTTGAACCGCATGCTTGTGTTATGATTTTGGTGCGGTCGAGTGGCTAAGTCGTGTGGACTTTCTATTGGGTTGGGTCGATGACTTGTCAATTTTGAGGTGCGAGAACCCTTCAATTGATCTAGGCCAACTGAATGTGTAGCTTTATGAATCGGGCAGGCCGATCAAGGTGTGAAAACTCATGAGTCAAGTAAGGCCGAATTCAAGGTGTAAACTTGTGAATCGGGCAGGCCGATTGAAGGTGCAAACTCGTGAATCGGGCAGGTCGATTCAAGGTGTAAACTCGTGAATCGGCAGGCTGATTTGAAAGTGTAAACTCGTGGATCGGGAAGGGCCGAATCAAGGTGTAAAAACTCATGAATCGGGGTGCACTCAAGGTTTAAATTGTTGAATAATACTTCATTGTATTCGGGCCATAAGGCCGATCGTCTCAGAAAGAAGGTGGATAGACTCACTCATTCCTTTTTTTTTTTAAAATAAAAATAAAAAGAAAAACAAACATGTAGACAAATGAGTTCACCTAAAAGTAGTAGCTTGAGGTGGACGCATTCCAATTTTTGTTGATGTCTTTACCTTCGAGAGTTTGGAATCGGTGAGGCGCCCTTCCCTACTTCTTTGGTGATTTTGTAGAGACCCCTCCCCCTCCCAGTGACCTACCCTCGGTCAAGAGCTTTCCCACTATATCCATTCCCCACTTCATGAACGGCCAAGGTGTTAGAGTGGAGTGGAGTCGCCGGGTGGGAGGTGTGAGACGTGGGCTAACCTCGATATGTCACATCTTTTCGCATAAACCGTTGAATCGTGCGTATAGGTTGGCCAATAGTATCAAATAGTGATCACCCCGTGTGCGAGGCTGCGTCCTCCTGCATGGTTTCCATATTCGCCTTTATAGAGTTCGGCGAGAACCTATTTGGCCTCTTCTGGGGTTATGCTCTTGAGGTAGCGACCGGAGAATGACTTCCTAAGGTGTTGGCCCTTATACATGGTGAACCTGGCGAACTCGCCTTAGGCGGCGTGTCGCTTCTTATCGCTTGGAGCTCATTGTGTTCCAAGTACTTCACTATCTGGTCATCCAAGAGTCAACCACTTGATGTCTATTGCTTCTTCGGGAGCCTTGCTTATTGGTTGTTCCTTCTAGTTGGTCGGCCATTGTAGGAATAAAAGTGGGATGGATGATTGGGAAGAACATTAAAGGGCTGAGCCGAGGTCAGCAAGGGCCTCAGCATGAGTATTCTCCGCTCTTGGGACTTGGGCAGAGGAGAATTCTTCGAATTTTGTTTGCAATTCTTTGACCAGGTTCAAGTAGGTTGTCATCTTCGAGTCACATGCTTGGAAATTGCCTTACAGTTGGTTAACCACAAGTTGGGAGTCAGATTTTACCTCTAACCTCCTTACTCCGATTTCTTTAGCTAGGGAGACTCCAGCGATGACAGCCTTGTATTCGGCTTCATTCTTAGTGCACTTGAATCCACATCGTATGGCCCGCTGATGATGTCTCCCTGGTGTAGTTAGTACTAACCCAGCCCGCTTCTATTCACATTGCTTGAGCCATCCACTGAGAGAGTCCACTTTGAAGGCGACCCACTGTTCATACGTAATAACTCTTTTTCTGCTTGGACGGTGGTGTTCGGGGTTGGAAATCAAGCAATGAAGCTCCACATGTCTTGGGACTTGACGGTAGACGTGGGTGAAAGAAAGAAATGTCGAACTCACTAAGCTCCACCGTCCCATTGCGTGAGTCAACCCTGATAACTCGGCTTGTGTAGTATCTTTTGAGTGGAAAAGAGGTGAGTACGACTATGGAGTGGCACTAAAAGTATGGCCTGAGCTTCCTGGATGCATGGACGAGGACGAGGACGAGGACGAGGGCGAGGGCCGCTTTCCAACCGATCAGACGTGTTTTGGCATCGAGGAGTGACTTACTTACATAGTAAACCAGTAACTGCTTCATATTATCTTCCCAAACTAACATTGCTGAGATTGCTGTCTTTGAGACCGCCATGTAGGTGTAAAGCTTCTCCCCATCTACACCATAGAAAGGAGCGATGGGAGGTCGTATCTCTTCAATTGTTGCAAGCTCCCTGCAGTGAGGGGCCCATTCAAACCTTTTTATATTTCTTGAGTGTGTGGAAGAAGTGGTGGCACTTGTCAGCGGATTTGGAGATGAAGCGACTCAAGGCGGCCATTCGTCCTGCGAGGCGCTGGACATCTTTAATGCAAGTTGGTAATGGTATATTGAAGATCACTGATCCGACGGGGTTGGCTTCTATCCCCCACTGAGTTACCATGTATCCTAAGAATTTACCTAACGAGACAACGAACAAGCATTTGGCTAGATTCAACTTCATGTTATACTTACTTAGGACGGCGAACGCCTGGTTAAGGTGGTCGAGGTGCTACTTGGCCGTCAGAGACTTGACGAGCATATCGTCGATGTAAACCTCCATGGTGTCCCTAAGGTGTTCAAGAAACATTCTGCTTGATACTTGCTAATAGGTAGCCCCTAGCTTCTTGAGACCGAATGGCATCACCTTGTAGCAATAGGTTCCCCTCTCGTGATGAAGGCTATCTTCTCCCGGTCATCGGGTGCATCAAAATCTGGTTGTATCTTGAGAAAGCATCCATGAAACTTAAGGTGCTCGTGGCTTGTGGTCGCATCGACGATCATGTCGATATGTGGGAGCGGGAAGGAGTCCTTAGGGCATGGGCATGCTTTTTTTAAGTCCATGAAGTCAATGAAGACCCTCCACTTTCCGTTCTTTTTCTTCACGACCATGACGTTTGCTAACCATTCAGGGTAGTGGACCTCTTTGATCAGATCATTACTCAGTAACTTTTCAATCTCTTCATTAATGATCCAGTTGCGCTCTGTGCGAACTTCCTTCACCTCTCGCTTCACCTTCAGGCATGGGTGATCCGATCTACTTTAAGGTGGTGAACCATTACCTCTGGGCCGACTCTTGTCATGTTAGCATGGGACCAGGTGAAACTAGTTTTTTTCTGGAGGAATTTTATGAGTTTCTCTCTTGTCTCGAGCCTAAGGCGAGAACCTATATGGGTCTTTCTTTCGGGGTCTTCTGAGTGTATCTGCACTTCATCCAACTCTTCCATGGATGGTTGATCTGGCTTGGTCGGAAGGGTCCGATGAGACTGTAGTTGCCATGAAGCATTACCTTTGCTTTTGAAGGGGTTCTTGTAACAAACTCTGGAAGTCTTAAGGTTGCCTTTGATTTCCCTTACTTCCCATTTTGTAGGAAACCTGATCGTTTGGTGGAAGGTGGATGGAACACACATGTCGTGGATCCAAGGTCGGCCCAAGATGACGTTGTATGATGAAAGACAACGATCACTAGAAAAACGGTTTGCTTGTTTACTCACGGCGTAAACAGATGCACGATCTCTCCGATGGTGTATTTCGAAAGTCGAACCTCGACCAAGATGGTTGGTCGCCTATTGATGTTTGTTTCTTTTAGACTCATTGCCTTTACTGCTTCAAGGAAAAGAATGTTTGTCGAGGACCCACTCATCTATGAATACTTTCTTGACCAGGATGTTGGCAATCTGGAGGGACATGACTAGAGCATCGTGATGAGGGGCCGCCAAGGTGACTGGCCCATCATCTTTGAACTGAATTACCTGGTGGGTGTGTGACCGAGAGGACGGATGGATGGATTGGATTTCATGGTTGTTTTTGGCTCTAGCATAGCGTTTGATTGAGGAATAACTGACCCCACTGATCTCTGACCCTCTTGAGATGATTAAGCATAATCCTTTTGGCGTAATTTCCCATGAAGGTGGAGATGTTTCTCTCGTGCTTTTCTGGCTGACGGTATTCTTCCCTTTATCTGTCAACAAATCTCAGAGATGTCCCCTCTTTAATAGTGCGACAACCTCCAATCGTAAGGAAATGCAGTCCGCGGTGTTATGTCCATGGTTGCCGTGGAACTCGTACCACTTGGTCGTGTCTCTCCTTGCTTTGGCATTGAGCTTGCTTGGCCACTTAACGCTAGACCCCATTCATTTCATGTTTGCCACAACCTAGGTCAATTTGAGTTGAGGTTATACTTTGGGATTTTGTATCGGCTTGATCTGGTTGGTCTGTTGTTGGTTCTAAGTGGCTGGTCATCATATGTTTTTTGACTTTGTTCAGATTGCGTGGAGAGGGTTGATGACGGGGTTCAATTAATCTAAGCTCTAGCCTCTTATCATTCTGCCTTAGGTCATACCTGGCATGACTTGCCCGATTCATCTCATCTTCCTCCCACCTTATCTAAATCACCACTCTGGCCAAGGCGTCTTCCATCGTGGTGCAACCAAGCTTCGTTGGTTCTTTGTATAATTCACCATCCAGGAGGAGACCCTTCCTGAAGGCGTTTATGGTCGTCTTGGGCTTACAAGAAAGGATGGAGATTTTTTTCTTTGTTGAATCTGCCGACGTATTCTCTCGCCGCCCCTTTTTCCCCTTTTTCGGTATACTCTATAGGTCAACCGATAGTTTCTCAAGTTTCTTGCTGCTCGCGAATTGCTCCACGAAGGTGTCAATAAGCTGTGCGAATGAGTTGATTGAACCATTCGGGAGGTTAGTGTACCACTGAAGAGCCGGACCAGATAGGCTTGAACCTAAACTTTTACACATGCAAGCTTCCCTTAGTGTTTGGGGTATCGAGACAGTGAACATTCGCTACTTGTGCGAGGCTATGTGATCATCTAGGTCGGTTGTGCCGTCATAGGGCTTCATGCTAGGGATAGTGAATTTGTGGGGCATGTCGGCTAGCGCGATCGTGATCGCATCCACAAAAGGCGAATCAAGATAGCAATGAGGCTTGCTCTTTTTGGTGGGGATTGGCATTCTTGGTATACGCCATCACTACCTCTACGTCGGCCGCCTCTTGGCCAATATCTATTCCATGGGAGAGGCGGATACCACTAGGTCATCCTGATTGACTTGGTTAGCTAGAGGATTCGCACTCGGTGTATTTTGTTGGGTCAATCCGTGTGGTGTAGCCTGGTGGATCATTCCTTCGTGTATCGTTTGGTAGCCTGGATCCCCGCTCATTCCCTCCTGGTGGGTGACTCTTATTATAACCGATCGAGTGTTTTGCCCTACATGAATGGTTGAGGGGGTTATTTGATACTCGCCGGTCCATTGGGATGGATGGACTCAAGCGGGATGGTTTGAAGTGGGTGACCGCTCGACCTTCAAGGATGAACGAGTCGAATGGGATTTGTGTAGGGATGGTTGATCAAGGTGAGGTAGGATGGCAAGGATGGGTGATTCTTGTTGTAGCGGGAGGGCTTTGTCACTTGGGACGCCTTGATTTTGCTCTGAGGCAAATCGACCGAGAGGGGTTTCATGGCGATCCCTTTCTTCATGAATTAGGGCTAAATCGTCGACCAATGACGAACATAGTTAATAGCGACCTTTATCCGTGGCCGTGGGTCTGTGCTTTGGAGTTTGGAGAGGTTGCATAGATGGAACTAAGGCGCGGAACCGATTGGGTGGTACCTGACAAGGCAGAAGCTCAAGATCCTCAAGATCATAAAACTAACTTACCTTCTCTTTCAAAGACTAGTTTTCGGCCCTAATGGAGGCCGGGGCATCCCAGATGGCAATGTCCTCAACATCCAATGTGGCCACCTTGTTTGAGTTTTGTTGCATAAGGGCGGTCAGAGCCTCCAGTTTGGCCTCGAGGTCGGGGTTAGCGTTGTCAGAATTGTCAGCCATGGAAAGTTTCTTCACATAGCAGGGTTCGTTGAGACGAATAATTGCTAGAGGCCCCACGGTGGGCGCCAAATTGTAGACATAAAAATTTACCTATACGGAATGAGGGATTGATCCCGTGAGTTTGAGGCCACTAGCGATCTGCTACACTTGCACATGTAAGGAAACAAACGTGAAGCGACAAAAAACACCAATGTGGGCGTAGGCACTCTGATGCTCAAGTCAGCAAGGCTGAAAGAGTCTAATTTAGTGAGGGCTAGGGAGAAGAAAGGTTACTAGAAGTCTAGTCGAGGACTGTGACTACGGCTGTAATGCGAAGTTCTCAAGCGGGAACCTGTGGTCTGAAGGTGTAATGTGATCTCCTTTGTGAGAGGGTTGGGCTCTGTTTAAATAGTAACTGTATGGTTTCCCAATCCTAGTGGGATTGGGAGTCCTCGTAGTAATCGCTCCTCCCATGGGTGTATCCTTTGGCCCCTTATCTTGGCGTGAAAGGAGTCGAGCATGACTCGGATATGGACCTTAGAGGAATTGGGGGTAGTAGTGGGACCGCCTTATCGAGTTCAAGTAGGAGTGTGATCCATAGGTGACTGGGCTCCGAATTTGACCATAAGCCCAAAAAGGTGTCTGGGATCGGGAGGCCCGGGTCCAAATGGTATGGACCGACTATACTTCATACCGAATGGGCCTCATCTGAGGAAATTTTGGCGGGCCAGCATCGGGAAGTGGCTTTCCTCTTTGTCAAGTGTTCCCATATTTGGGCCAAGGACATTTTTTGGCCCTAACACATTATTTTCTTGCATACACAAAACATGCTTGCTAAAAACTACCAAATTGTTTTTGACATGATGCATTATCATATTGGTGAATTTGTGAT
>CM047908.1:12962386-13057602 GCA_026229545.1 Pistacia atlantica
TAACTTACTCATTCACCCATTCGGCCCGGCACAACGAGCGAGTGCACCTTAAGTAGATAACTAGTTCATTCACTCATTCGATCTAAGACACCAAGCGAGTGCACCTTAACTAGATAACTCATTCATTCACTCATTCGGTCTAAGATGCTGAGCGAATGCACCCTCAGTCAATAATTTGTTCGTTCACTCACTCGGTTTGACACTCAGATTGAAATCACTCTCAACAGAAAACACATTCGTTTCTACACCCGGTCAGACACACCGAGCCAATACGTGTGCACGAGATGTTTCACCCAAACACCAGTCCGCTCAGCTCCACACACCAATTGACGACACCCCAAGGGTTGGTTACACACCCCGACTCGGTGAAAGGCACCGAGTGACTCTTGACCATATGTCGCCTCCATCCATTGGCCGATTGCAGAAGACCACCGATGCATACGAATCATGTCAGGTCGACCACGAAGGAAGGCTGACCAGATCTCAGCAATTCCTACTCTCTAAGTTAAGCATCCCTTAACTCAAAGAGTGGGGGCAAACTGTTTGGGCCAAAAAATGTCCTTGGCCCAAATATGGGAACACTTCTGACAAGGAGGAAAGCCTAGGCCCAGTCTTGATGCGGTCCAAGCCAGAATTCCCCAAATGAGGCCCATTCGGTATGAAGTACAGTCGGTCTATACCATCGGACCCTGGCGTCCTTGATCCCAACACACCTTCTAGGCTTATGTCAAATTCATAGCCCACAAATACCTACGGATCACATCCTTACTTAAACTTTGATAAGGCAGTCCCACTATTGCCCTAATTCCTCCAAGATCCGTATTCGAGTCATGCTCGGACTCCCTTTCACGCCATAATAAGGGGGCCAAAGGATAAACCCCTAGGAGGAATGACTACTAGGAGGACTCTCAATCCCACCAAGATTTGGAAACCATACAGTCACTATTTAAACAAAGGTCATCCCTCTCACAAAGGAGATCACATTACACCTTTAGACCTCGGAGTTCCCGCTTGAGAGCTTTGCATTACAGCCATAGTCACAGTCCCCAACTAGACTTCTGGTAACCTTTCTTCTCCTTGCCCCCACTAAATTAGCCTCCTTCAGCCTTGCTGACTTGAGCGTCGGAGTGCCTATGGCAAACAACACCCTGGTGTTTTCTGTCACTTCACATTTGTTTCCTTACGTGTGTTGGTGCAGCAGATCGCTAGTGGCCTCAACCTCACGATCAGTCTCTCCTTCTGTATAGGTAGATTTTTACGTCTACATAATGTAGTATAGCAATTGAGCGAAGAAAACTTTTAGAAAAACAAAGCATTCGTCGAAGCTCTGGCGAACTTCAAAGAATGACGACGACACAACAAGATGTACTAAGCTAAAACAAAATAGGAAGTTGGATGTAACGCCCCACTTGAGGTACGTAGTTATTGTTTCTTCTTTTGCTCTTATTTGAGTTGGTTTCTTGGTAATATTGTTTGGTTGACCTTTGATTGAGTGTTGTGTTGAATACTTGCCCTGAAATTGGTTGAAAATAGAAGAAGTTTAGTGTGTCAAGCCTCGCCGGGGCGAAGAGGTGTTGAAGCCATGGGGAAACATGCTGGACAGTTTCGCCGCGGCGACAGGCCGACCAAAATGTTTATTAAGTTTTAGATATTTTCTTCCCTAAGGGCAATTTGACCATTCTACCCCTAATTAGCAGGAAAAGTGGGGAGTAAAATGTAAGGAGTTTTCATGGAGAATATGTTGATATGGGGGTGTGTTTGTAATGAATCAAAGGATATAGATGGAATTTCCAAGGATGAGTAAGGGCAAAATGGGAAGGCTTGTGTATAACATGTGTTAAAAGGAATTTAAGTCATTGCAAACCCTTTATTCCTCTTCTCCAACGCCACTTTCCTCTCTTGCTTCCTCTCAATTTCTCTTTCTTTTGATCAAGGAGTTTTAAAGGGCTTTTGGAGTGACTTGAAGTAGAAAATCAACCTAAGGTAAGGATTCTTGCTTTGGCTGCGAGGGCTTGTGAGTTTTTGTGTATATATTGACTATTAAGGGTTTTTGTTCTTTTGTTTAAGAGTAGAGAAAAAGTCAAGCAAACCAAGTGAAAGGAAGAGTTAGTGAAGTCTCTCCGTAATAAGGTAAGTAAACCCCAACCCAAGTTAAGCTTTGGGAATTTTCTTGATTAGGGTTTTGATAGCACCTATGTATGTGTGTTATATACATGTTACATGCCATGTTATTGAGGCTTAAATAGAGATTTCTAGTGCTTTGTGATTGTTTATGCCTTTCAAATATAAGAAGTGAGTTGTGGGTTGGAAAGGTAGTTTGAGATGGAATTGAAGGGGTATTGTGGATTTGGAAGTGTCTTTCTTTGGCAGGTTATGTGGCTATGTGAGGGGGTTTCTCCCCATTTTGGATGGTCAGAGAAAGATTTAGAATCATTGCTATAGTAGAGTTTTATAATGCACTTGAGTTGTTTGATGAAATGCCTAATAGAGGTTTGAGTATGAGTAGTGAACCTTAATTCTTGCAACATTGCATGTTGGCATTTCATAAGTGCATTAGTGGAGATGAACCATCCATAGGCACTAATTGTGCATTGAAAAGTAACCTAAGAAAGAGTAGGAAACTTTGTGGATGCAATTACTCTATGAGTAGAGAACTTGGTGGATGCAACTACTCTAAGGGTAGAGAGAATGAGAAGTGCTAGAATAGAGTGAATGAGAAGAGTATTCGAAATGGGTGGATGCTTTGTGATCATCACCCGACAGTTATGAGAATCGGGTTGATGCTTTGTGACCACCACTTGAATAGCCATTAGAAATGAGTTGATGCTTTGTGATCATCACCCGATAGCTATTAGAAACGGGTGGATGCTTTATGACCATCACCCGGTTAGTTATTAGAAAAGGGGTTGATGCTTTGTGATCATCATCCAATATTTATTAGAAGTGGGTTGATGCTTTGTGATCATCACCTGACAATGATTAGAGACGGGTTAATGCTTGGTGATCGTTACCTGAAAGTTATGAGGAACGGGTAGGTGCTCAGTGGTCTCCACCCGATAGTTACGAAAATCGGGTAGGTGCTTCGTGATCCCCACTCGGTAGTCACCAAGAACGGGTTGGTACTGTGTGAATTCCAACCGATAGTCATGGAGAGTGGGATGGTGCTGTGTGAATGCCATCCTGCCGTACCTCCGGCAAGATGAGGCCATGACGTTTAGTAGGAACAGAAATGGTGTAAGGAAAGAATTAAGAGTAATACATACGGGGACAGACAGAGCATTATTTTGTGCTCACCCCGCTATTTTTTCCTTTGTGGATGCAGGATCTAGGTGTTGATGCAGTCGGAGGGGCGTCGGCAAGCGAGGAGCAATAGCTACACTGTTTCCCCTGTTTTGTCTTTTAAAATGACTTTTTGTAAACAATACTCTTTGTGTATAAAAGACATATGACTTATAATGAACAGAAAGTTTTTGGGCCCAGTTTTCTATTGTTATTATGCATGCATTGTATTAGCTTACAGCAGTTGTTACATTTTTGGTATCAGAGCAAAGATTTTGGGATTGAACAGTGTACTATTCTCATCGCCACGACGTCTTATAACCGACTGTGTGAGTTAATTCTTTCCTTACAGTAATTGTTTCTCAAGTTCATTGGTGTGATTATTTTGTAGATGAGGCGTAGTTATCGAAATCGTGGTAAGGGTGTGGTGAATGAAGGAGAACCTTCTAACCCACCAGGGTATACGCCCCCTCCCTTGGATGAAGATAGAATTCGGGGAATTATACAGCAGGTTATGGCAGAAACCCAGGGGAGAGTTGAAACCCCCGTACAGGTACCGCCAGTTGTGCATGTCGAAAGAGGACAACCGGTACCTCCCCAGTACGACGAGTTGAGTTGAACCTGACGGTCTTTCCAGTCAACATCAACCCTCGAGTTTAAAGGTACTAGATCCAATAATAGCAAGAAGTGGCTTGGGTCTGTAGAACGAGCCACGGGTTTATTTCCCATGTCGGACCGGGAGAAGATCCGGTATGCGAGTTTCTTGTTTCGGGGTGATGCCCGAATTTGGTGGGAATTAATGGAAGAAACTCATGATGTGACAGTAATGACTTGAGAAGAGTTCAGGCAAGAGTTTGAGGCCGAGTATAGAACAGAGGACCAAGTTCATGAGAAGGTCCAAGAATTTATCGGCCATCATGAAGGGACTAGTGCCGTGAAAGAGTATTCGGTGAAATTCAACTCTCTTGCAAGGTTTGCACCCGGAATAGTTAGTACTTTGGCCTTGAGAAGGGATAAGTTTGCGCACGGATTGAAGCCGAAGATAGCCCGGGATATAATGACAAGTTCCAACCCTCCTTGAAATTATAGTGAGGCTTTGAGGCGGGCAATGAAGGCGGAGATTTTTGAGAATAAAATCTCCCCTGTAGGGTCCTCGACAGGAGGACCAAAGGAGCCACCCTCCGCCCCCCAGAGAGAGAGATATGAGGGTGTAAAACGTAAAGACCTGAAGAATCAGAAAAAGAATTTTCAGTATAGACAGAATAGAAAAGAGTGGAAGAATAAGCGACCCCGGACAGAAGGGTTTCCTCTTTGCCCTAAATGTGGGAGGAATTACCCAGGAGAATGTCCGAGGGACCAGAGAGTGTGTTATAGGTGCCGACAGCCAGGGCACATGATGAGAGATTGTAAAGCTCCTCTTCCACCAACCACTCAGAGTTCAGGAGGTACTGCGAATGCCGAGTTTTTACTGTGGCACAGGGGGAAGCAGCCAGGCCCATCCATCGATTCTTGGTCGCTTATTGTTTCATTCAATCCCCTTATATGCTTTAATTGATTCAGGCGCTACTCATTCATTTATATCTTATGGGATGATTGAGAGATTAGGTTTGAAACCTAGTAGAGTGACTCAACCCATTAAGATAGAGTTACCCGATAGGATTAGTGTTCTGACTCAAGAGATTTTGTTAAGAGAGTCCTTAGTGATCCAGGGTAGAGAGTTAACAGTTGACTTAATAGTTTTTGATATGCCCGACTTTGATGTGATTTTGGGCATGTACTTCCTAAGGAGATATGGAGTAGAGATTGATTGTCGAAAAAAGAAGGCGAGATTTAATCTCGATAGTGGAGATAAGTTTAGTTTTGGAGAGGGCCATCAGTTGAGCATGTTGATTAGTAGTGTGAAAGCTAGAAAGATGTTGAGAAAGGGGTGTTCGGGATATATTGCCCATGTAGTGCAGAGTGGTGATGTTCCACAGCTAGAGATTCAGAGGGTGCCAGTAGTTCGAGACTTTCTAGATGTGTTTCCGGAAGAGTTACCGGGTTTGCCTCCCAGAAAGGGAGGTAGAATTTAGTATCGAACTAGCACCAGGGACAGCACCAATATCTAAAGCCCCTTATCGAATGGCCCCAGCTGAGCTTCAAGAATTAAAGAAGCAACTCCAAGAGCTTTTAGATAAAGGCTTTATCCGACCGAGTCATTTTCCTTGAGGAGCTCCAATCCTGTTTGTGAAAAAGAAGGATGGATCACTAAGGATGTGTATTGATTATAGGGAGCTGAATAAAGTTACAACGAAGAATAAGTACCTGCTACCCCGGATAGATGACCTTTTTGATCAGTTGAAGGGGGTGGCAGTGTTCTCCAAAATTGATTTGAGGTCCGGGTACCATCAGGTAAGAGTGGCTGAGCAAGATGTGGCTAAAACTGCCTTTCGTACAAGATATGGGCATTACGAATTTGTAGTGATGCCTTTTGGCTTGACTAATGCCCCAGCAGTTTTTATGGACTTGATGAACAGGGTATTCCATGAGTATTTGGATCAGTTTATTGTTGTCTTCATCGACGACATTCTGATTTACTCAAAGTCAAGAGAAGAGCATGAGAAACACTTGAGATTAGTATTGCGGCTGAGAGAAAAGAAGTTGTGTGCTAAATTTTCTAAGTGTGAGTTTTGGCTTAATCAAGTGATATTCCTGGGTCATACCGTGTCGAAGAAAGGGATTTCGGTAGATCCGAGTAAAGTGCAAGCAATCCTAGAATGGCAGAAGCCGAGAACAGTGAAAGAAATCAGGAGTTTCTTAGGCTTAGCAGGTTACTACCGGCGATTTGTAGCGGGATTCGCCCAGTTGGCTAAACCGTTGACAGCTCTTACCAAACAGAAAACTCCTTTTGTCTGGTCAGCAGCATGTGAAGAAAGCTTTCAAGAGTTGAAGAAGAGGTTAACATCAGCTCCTGTACTAGTGTTACCACAGGAGGGTGTAGATTATGACATTTATACAGACGCCTCTCTGCAGGGACTTGGCGTCGTGCTGATGCAGTTAGGTAGGGTTATAGCTTATGCTTCTCGTCAATTGAAAGAGTACGAGACCAGATACCCTACGCATGACTTAGAATTAGCAGCCGTGGTCTTTGCCTTAAAGATTTGGCGGCATTACCTTTATGGTGTGAAGAGTAATATCTACACCGATCATAAGAGTTTAAAGTACTTCTTCACTCAAAAGGAGTTGAACATGAGGCAAAGAAGGTGGTTAGAACTGGTTAAGGATTATGATTGTGAGATCAAGTATCAACCGGGAAAAGCTAATGTAGTAGCCGATGCCTTGAGTAGAAAAGCCTATTTATTCGCTTACCAAGCAGAAAGAGTTAATAGAAGAATTGTCTAATGAACAGATTGAAGTGGTTCCGGGAAGAATTGCCAGTCTAGAGGTACAGTTTTCTTTACTGAAGGAAATCAGAGAAAAGCAAGTGGCCGATGAGTGGTGTCATAAAACAGTTCAGCAAGTGTTTGAGGGCAAGAGATCCGAGTTCTTTGTGAGAGATGGTGTCTTCTATTTTAAGCATCGGTTGTGCATTCCTCCGAATGAGAAGTTGAAACAGAAAATTCTTATGGATGCTTATGACACACCGTACACCGCTCATCCGGGAGCAACCAAGATGTACCAAGATGTAAAGAAAGGCTATTGGTGGTCAGGTATGAAGGAAGACATTGCAAAGTTTGTAGCTAAATGTCTAACTTGCCAGCAAGTGAAAGCGGAACACCAACGGCCGTCAGGGTTGCTTCAACCATTGAGTATTCCAGAGTGGAAATGGGAGAGCATTTCAATGGATTTTATCACGGGTCTCCCCAGAGTACAGAAAGGGTGTAATGCTATATGGGTGATTGTGGATAGATTAACCAAATCAGCCCATTTCCTTCCCGTAAAGGAGAGCGCCAATGTAGATCAGTTGGCTCAGATTTACCTCAAGGAGATAGTCAGATTGCATGGTGTGCCGAAGACTATAGTGTCAGATAGAGATTCCAGATTTGTTTCAGCCTTCTGGACGAGTTTACAGAGGACTTTGGGTACCCGCTTTAGCATTCAAGACCGCCTATCATCCTCGACGGATGGCCAAACCGAGAGGGCGAATCAGGTGCTCAAAGATATGTTGAGAGCCCGTTGCATGGATTATAGAGTATCCCTGGCATGAGATGTTACCCTTAGTGGAATTTGCCTACAACAATAGTTATCACCTACAATTAGAATGGCGCCTTATGAGACTCTATATGGTAGAGGGTGTAGGTCTCGCTCCATTGGGATGAAGTAGGCGAGAAAGATGAGTTGAGTCACCGGGCCGCAGATGACTCGTAAACCGGTAGAAGATGTGAAGTTAATCAAAAATAGAATGAAACAAGCCCAAGATCGACAGAAGAGTTATGCCGACTTGAAGAGGAAAGAGGTAGAGTTTCAAGTGGGCGACAAAGTGTTTTTGAAAGTTTCCCCTTACAAGCGAGTAATGCGCTTCGGAAGCAAAGGGAAGTTGGCACCGAGATATGTAGGTCCATTTGAGGTCTTGCAACGAGTGGGAAATGTGGCCTACAGATTGGCACTGCCACCTAGCATGGACAGGGTGCATGATGTCTTCCATGTCTCGATGCTATGGAAATATGTAAGTGATCCCCTCCACATCCTGAGTGTAGAGGATGTTAAAATAATAGAGAATCTAGTATATGAAGAACGTCCAGTTCAGATTTTAGATCGAAGTCTTAAAGAGCTTCGGAACAAGAGTGTTCCGCTAGTGAAGATCCTTTGGAGGAATCACAAAGTGGAAGAGGCCATGTAACGCCCCACTTGAGGCACGTAGTTATTGTTCTTTCGTTTGCGCTTATTTGAGATGGTATCATGCTAATATTGTTTGATTGACATTAGTACGAGTGTTGTGTTGACTAATTGCCTTGAAATTGGTTAAAAATAGAATAAGTGTAGTGTGTCAAGCTTCGCCGGGGCGAAGAAGAATCTTCGCCGCGGCGAAGAGATGTTGAAACCAAAGGAAACTTTCTGGACAGTTTCACCGCGGCGACAGAAGTTTCCTCGCCGCGGCGACGGTCCGACCAAAATGTTTACCAAGTTTTAGATATTCTCTTCACTAAGGGCAATTTGACCATTCTACCTCTAATTAGTAGGAAAAGTGGGGAGTAAATTGTAATGAAATTTCAAGGAGAATATGTTAGTATGGGGGTGTGTTAGTAAGGAATCAAAGGATATGGATGGAATTCCATAAAAGAGCAAGGGCAAAATGGGAAGAATGAGTATTAAGAGTTATTAAAAAGGGTTTAGCCTTTGAAAGTTCTTCATTTCCCATTTCCACTGCCTCCTTCATTCTTCTAAACTCTCTCAATTTTCCTTCAATCTTTCAAGGATTTCCAAGAGCCTTTTTGAGAAACCTTTAGTAGGGTTTTAACCTAAAGCTTCCTAAGGTAAGGATTTGTGCTTTAGATGAGAGTTTTCCTATGTTTTGATTAGAATCTCATGTTGTGATTGTTGGTTAAATTGTAGAGGAAAAGCAAGATTCCAAAGGAAAGGAGAAGTGTTAAAGAAGCTAATTTCTCATAAGGTAAGTAAACTCAACCTAAGTTGAGATTTAAGAACTCTTTTGAGTAGATTGAAATACATATGTGTTTTCTTTTAATTGTTGAATGAGAGTAGTAATTATGTTTGAGTTATGAGTTATGAGAAGTCTGGTATTTGCTTGATGTTGGGTTGAGTTTGATAGAAGTTGGAGGAAGTTTTGAGCAAGCTTATGGAAGTGTTTTTATTGTGACAGGGAATTTAGATTGTTGTGAGGGAATTTTCTCCCATTTGGTTGATTAAAGAAAACATAAAAGTTAGAGTTAGAGTAGAGTTATTTGTGCACATGAGTTGCTTGATGAAATGCTCAAGAGATTCATAAGTAAGGGTAGAAAGCCTTAATTGTTGCTACATGTCATAGTTACCTTTCATAAATGCATTAATGAGTATGAGTCATTGATGTGCATTAATTATGCTTTACTTATGCATTAGAAAAGAGGGTAGATAAAGAGTAGAGACTTTTGAGTTTAGACTACTCTAAGAGTAGAAAGAAAAAGAGAATGAGCACTATAGAGTAAAGCTAGAGTAGTGCTTAATAAGAGAGTAGTGCTTAATAAGAGAATAGAGTAGGTTGTGCGATGGGGAACCTGTGAGTACAGGTAGAGTATTCCCGCATGTACGCCGCATCAATAAAGCGGCCAGAATATCAGAAAGAGAAGTGGTGTAGCCCGTAGTGTACATGCGGATGAGGGCTATACCCGAGTTTACCCGAGAGATTCTATGCACTCACATGGCCAAAGGTTCCGAATCCATGCATAGCCAAGTCTGATCGGCTAGAATGAGTAGAAGTCACCGGGAGTGGGAGGGAGTCCCAGCCGTGCCTCCGGTCAGATGGGGCCGTGACTTACTAGAAAGAAAGTTAGTATAGAGGAGCTATGAGAAAGAGTAATTAGACAGTGAGTAAAGAAAGAGTTACGGGGATAATCGAGTTTAGGGGTTTACTTACTGAGCCTTGTTTGTGCTCATCCAGTTGTTCCCTATGTTTTTGCAGGTTCTAGATGAGGACACAGTCGGATGGACATCGGCACACGAAGAGAAATGGCTACACTGTCCACCCCTTTTGATAGTTTTGCATATGTCGCAAACCTTGTATAAATTTGTATAAAGAATGCATATGTTTAATGAAAGAAAAATTTTGGGCCCAACTTTTTATATTATGGTTACGTGTATTTTCACTGTGCATGTTTTTATAAGAATCGAGTCGTTACAGGCCACTTGGGAAATAGAACGGGACATGCAGAATCACTTTCCAGAGTTATTTGTATGAATTTCGGGGACGAAATTCTTTTAAGGGGGACAATTGTAACTCCCCACTTTAGGTACGTAGTTATCGTTTCTTCTTTTGCTCTTATTTGAGTTGGTTTCTTGGTAATATTGTTTGGTTGACCTTTGATTGAGTGTTGTGTTGAATACTTGCCCTGAAATTGGTTGAAAATAGAAGAAGTTCAGTGTGCCAAGCTTCACCGGGGCGAAGAAGAATCTTCGCCGCGGCAAAGAGGTGTTCAAGCCACGGGGAAACATGCTGGACAGTTTCGCCGCGGCGCCAGAAGCTTCCTAGCCGCGGCGACAGGCCGGCCGAAATGTTTGTTAAGTTTTAGATATTTTCTTCCCTAAGGGCAATTTGACCATTCTACCCCTAATTAGCAGGAAAAGTGGGGAGTAAAATGTAAGGAGTTTTCATGGAGAATATGTTGATATGAGGGTGTGTTTGTAATGAATCAAAGGATATAGATGGAATTTCCAAGGATGAGGAAGGGCAAAATGGGAAGGCTTGTGTATAACATGTGTTAAAAGGAATTTAAGTCATTGCAAACCCTTTATTCCTCTTCTCCAACGCCACTTTCCTCTCTTGCTCCCTCTCAATTTCTCTTTCTTTTGATCAAGGAGTTTTAAAGGGCTTTTGGAGTGACTTGAAGTAGAAAATCAACCTAAGGCACCCTAAGTTAAGGATTCTTGCTTTGGTTGTGAGGTCTTGTGAGTTTTTGTGTATATATTGAATATTGAGGGTTTTTGTTCTTTTGTTTAAGAGTAGAGAAAAAGTCAAGCAAACCAAGTGAAAGGAAGAGTTAGTGAAGTCTCTCCGTAACAAGGTAAGTAAACCCCAACCCAAGTTGAGCTTTGGGAATTTTCTTGATTAGGGTTTTGATAGCACTTATGTATGTGTGTTATATACATGTTATATGCCATGTTATTGAGGCTTAAATAGAGATTTCTAGTGCTTTGTGATTGTTTATGCCTTTCAAATATGAGAAGTGAGTTGTGGGTTGGAAAGGTAGTTTGAGATGGAATTGAAGGGGTATTGTGGAACCCTTTTTGGAAGTGTCTTTCTTTGGCAGGTTATGTGGCTATGTGAAGGGGTTTCTCCCCATTTTGGATGGTCAGAGAAAGATTTAGAATCATTGCTATAGTAGAGTTTTATAATGCACTTGAGTTGTTTGATGAAATGCCTAATAGAGGTTTGAGTATGAGTAGTGAACCTTAATTCTTGCAACATTGTATGTTGGTATTTAATAAGTGCATTAGTGGAGATGAACCATCCATAGGCACTAATTGTGCATTGAAAAGTAACCTAAGAAAGAGTAGGAAACTTTATGGATGCAATTACTCTATGAGTAGAGAACTTGGTGGATGCAACTACTCTAAGGGTAGAGAGAATGAGAAGTGCTAGAATAGAGTGAATGAGAAGAGTATTAGAAATGGGTGGACACTTTGTGATCATCACCCGACAGTTATGAGAATCGGGTTGATGCTTTGTGACCACCACCCGAATAGCCATTAGAAATGGGTTGATGCTTTGTGATCGTCACCCGATAGGTATTAGAAACGGGTGGATGTTTTGTGACCATCACCCGATTAGTTATTAGAAAAGGGGTTGATGCTTTGTGATCATCATCCGACATTTATTAGAAGTGGGTTGATGCTTTGTGATCATCATCCGACAGTGATTAGAGACGGGTTAATGCTTGGTAATCGTTACCCAAAAGTTATGAAGAACGGGTAGGTGCTCGATGGTCTCCACCTGATAGTTACGAAAACCGGGTAGGTGCTTCGTGATCCCCACTCGGTAGTCACCAAGAACGGGTTGGTACTGTGTGAATTCCACCCGATAGTCATGGAGAGTGAGATGGTGCTGTGTGAACGCCATCCGGCCGTACCTCTGGCAAGATGAGGCCATGACGTTTAGTAGGAACAGAAATGGTGTAAGGAAAGAATTAAGAGTAATACACACGGGGACAGACAGATGGAGGGTTTTACTTACTGAGCATTATTTTGTGCTCACCCTGTTATTTTTTCCTTTGTGGATGCAGGATCTAGGTGTTGATGCAGTCGGAGGGGCGTCGGCAAGCGAGGAGCAATAGCTACACTGTTTCCCCTGTTTTGTCTTTTAAAATGACTTTTTTTAAAAAATACTCTTTGTGTATAAAAGATATATGACTTATAATGAAAAGAAAGTTTTTGGGCCCAATTTTCTATTGTTATTATGCATGCATTGTATTAGCTTACAGCAGTTGTTACATTGGATGTCAATCAGATGTAGATGGAAGCGAGTGGATACAATATACTAGTCAGATAACAGCACAGAACACTCTTTGATCTTTTGAGATTTTTTTCAACCTCTACAAAGACCTTTGCAAGCAATTTCAGCACCTTCGACAAGTACAACCAGGTTCTTTTCATGTCAATGATTTCAAAATATAGCCTAGAAATGTCATGTTACAAATCATTTTAAAACACATCATATGAGCACTCAAATGTGATATATTAATAAGAAGTTAATCATTCTAGAAAACATAGTCATATGTGTGATAAATTCACAAGAAAGCCTCAGATTTTTTGCCCAAGCACAAGCAAACAATAATGGATCAATTCTTAATTTGATCGGCATTCTTGCCTCCTTTTTTATTTGATATTTATTTTTGAGAGCTACTTTTTGCTACAGGCTAATTGATAGTATCCTAAAACCGTACTTGGATCCAAGGGCTTCCTTGATAATGAAGTTTTCAAATGTAAATTGGTGAGTAATGTAATCTTTAATTGACTGTATAAGGAAGTCACATCATTTAATAGCCCTACCAATTAATATAATAACATAAAAGAAAATAATCAAACATTTGTATTGGTCTAATACAGTATGTTAAAAGGATTTGGAAAATTGACACAGTAGCATGCATGTAGTCGTGGTAGATAAGGACCACTGCATGGATTTTGTACACATGAAGCTTTTAACTCGAAATTCAGCTTAATCTGGTTAGAGATTTTGTAGCTGCAGCCAGCAGATGACAGGAAGTTGGCGTTATTACCAATAGGGTGCTTCGATCTCACATCTGGGTTGCTAAACATTTCAGGTTTCCAAAAAAGGGATCTTTTCCATTATGACACCAAATATGTGACTAAACATGTGTACAACAAGGGAAGAACATCCTCCTACCAGCCTCTTACACATTTACAGTAGAATTTTTTTTGTACTTACAGACCAATTATATCAACCTCAAAAATTATCCATCAGCATCTTGGTTCCTGCTTCAGTTGGATCCCCTTTGGCGAGCCAAGAATCATTAACTGAAAGGAACACAAATGTAAAATTAGTTCCCGTGAGCAATTTGTAATATTACAATTTCAATTTAACAGGGCAGTTATTAGTCCATCTATTCATTATTGCTCTATACTTGTCAATTGGTGTATGATGAGAAAAACCAATTTCTACTAATCCATTAATCCCAAGTTCAAAGAAAATAGCTTATTACAATTATCATTCATCTTACCTAACTGCATGTAACGCCCCACATGAGGTATGTAGTTATTGTCTCCTCTTTCGCTCTTATTTGAGTTGGTTTTGGTAATATTGTTTGATTGAGTGTTGTGTTGAATGTTGCCCTGAAATTGGTTGAAAATAGAAGAAGTTCAGTGTACCAAGCTTCGCCGGGGCGAAGATGTGTTGAAACCACGGGAAACTCTGACAGCCGGTTTCGCGCGGCAGTTTCTTCGCGCAGACAGCCGATTAAAATGTTTGTTAAGTTTTAGATATTTTCTTCCCTAAGGGCAATTTGACCATTCTACCCCTAATTAGCAGGAAAAATGGGGAGTTAATTGTAAGAATTTTTCATGGAGAATATTTTGATATGGGGGTGAGTTTGTAATGAATCAAAGGATATAGATGGCATTCCCAAAGAAGAGTAAGGGCAAAATGGGAATGCTTTGGTATAAATTTCATTAAAAGGAATTAAGAGTTAGCAAACCCCTCATTCTTCTTCTCCAAAAATGCAACTGTTCATTCTTGTTCCTCTCAATTTCTCTTTCTTTTGATCAAGGAGTTCCAAGGGGTCTTTGAGGTGATTTGGGGTAGAAAATCAACCTAAGGCTTCCTAAGGTAAGGATTCTTACTTTAGTTGTGAAACTTGTGAGTTTTAGTTTAGATTGAAGTTTGAGGGTTTTTGTTCTTTTGGTTAAGAGTAGAGAAAAAGTCAAGCAAACCAAGTGAAAGGAAGAGTTGGTGAAGTCTCTCCATAGCAAGGTAAGTAAATCCCAACCCAAGTTGAGATTTAAGAATTTTCTTGATTAGGGTTTTGATAGAAATGATGTATGTATGTGATATACATGTGATATGCCATGTATGGAGGTTTAAATAGAGATTTCTATGCCTTGTGAATGTTTATACCTTGCAAATATGAGAAATGAGTTGTTGGATTGGAAGGTAGTTTGAGATGGAATTGAAGGGGTGTTATGGATAACCTTTTTGGAAGTGCTTTCTTTGACAGGTTCTATGGTTATGTGAAGGGGTTTATCCCTATTTTGGATGGTTAGAGAAAGATTTAGAATCATTGCTATAGTAAAGTTTTATGATGCACTTGAGTTGTTTGATGAAATGCCTAGTAGAGGTTTGAGTATGAGTAGTAAACCTTAATTCTTGCAATATTGCATGTTGGCATTTCATAAGTGCATTAGTGGAGATAAACCATCCATAGGCACTAATTATGTATTGAAAAGTGACCTAAGAAAGTGTAGGAAACTTGGGTATGCAATTACCCTATGAGTAGAGAGCTTGGTGGATGTAACTACTCTAAGGGTAGAGAGAATGAAACAAAATGCTAGAATAGAGTGAATTAGAAGAGTAGTAGAGATGGGTTGATGCCATCACCCGACAGTTATGGGAATCGGGTTGATGCTTTGTGATCACCACCCGAATAGCTCTTAGAGATGGGTTGATGCTTTGTGATCGTCACCCGATAAGTATTAGGAACGGGTGGATGCTTTGTGACCACCACCCGGTTAATTAATAGATAAGTAGGTTGATGCTTTGTGATCATCATCCGACATTTAGTAGAAGTGGGTTGATGCTTTGTGACCATCACCCGACAGTGACTAGAGACGGGTTAATGCTTGGTGATCGTTACCCAAAAGTCATGAGAAACGGGTAGGTGCTAGGTGGTCTCCACCCGGTAGTTAGGAAAATCGAGTTGGTGCTTTGTGATCCCCACTCGGTAGTCACTAAGAATGGGTTGGTACTGTGTGAATTCCACCCAATAGTCATAGAGAGTGAGATGGTGCTGTGTGAACGCCATCCAGCCGTACCTCCGGTAAGATGAGGCCATGATGTTAGTAGAAACAGAAATAGAATCAGAAATAGTATAAGGAAAGAATTAAGAGTTTTTCATACGGGGACAGACAGATAGAGGGTTTTACTTACTGAGCATTATTTTGTGCTCACCCCGTTATTTTCCTTTGTGGATGCAGGATCTAGGTGTTGATGCAGTAGGAGGGCGTCGGCAAGCGGAGCAATAGCTACATTTCCCCTTTGCTTTGTCTTTTTAAAACGAATTTTTGTAAACAATACTCTTTGTGTATAAAAGACATATGACTTATAATGAAAAGAAAGTTTTGGGCCCAATTTTATATTGTTATTATGCATGCATTGTACTAGTTTTCAGCAGTTGTTACACTGCATTTCATCCAATGTCCAAATGAATAATTGCAACCAAATTCATAAAATATAGAGTAGGGTATTCCACATGCAAAAAGTTCTCAGGCCAGCTTTAGTTCATAATAGAAATGATTGAGAAAGTATCAAACAAATGGTAGTATGAATATAGCAAAATTCCCAAAAGAGATTAGGTTAGAAGAACTACAAAATGTGAACATGAGACAGTTAAAAGTTAAATTAGTTTGACCAATAATAAACAAAATCTTGTAGTTTAGAGAAAAATTACAAATTGAGATAGCCAGAAAGATTTTGATTGACACCGAGAAAATTCCCACAATTCATGTGGAAGTATAGCCCTAAATTGATTATTACAATATTAGTTAGAAGATTGTTGAACTAGGGTTTTTCTGTTTCCCTCATTTAGTTTGTTCCCCTTCCTTGCTTTCAAATGGTAGCTACTATCTTGGATGAAATAGCCACTTACAACCCTAAGATATTAAACTCTGAACTTGCTGCCCCGTTAACACAAAACAAACTAATTGTCATAATTCATAGCCGTTAAATTTAACTCCCTTGTTGTAGATGCAAGAGAGCCTAAACCAAGAAGAAACATGAATCATTTAACACCAATCTTATTGAAAGACCATAGCTTTTTAAAGGATCTAAGCCTAAAATTATTTGCTCAACAATGCAAGCCACATAATGCATGGTATCTCGATCCTTCTGGAGATCCATTTCAATAGCGAGTAAGATAAGAGGAAAGGAAAGTCTGGCGTTGGGGAGGGGATGTTTCTTGCAACCTCGGTTTAGTAATCCTTCATCCAACCTAAGTTTGTCCCTTCACCTCAAAGGAAATTTGTTTGATAAGTTTGGATTAGCATCTATGCCCTGAGTATTGAACACTGAAATCCTAAGATTCTAAAAGTATTTCTAGAAATCAAAAAAGTATTCGAAACTATCCAAAATTCCGATCTTAATAACAATGGGTCTGATGTTATCATATCTAGGTCACATCCAAATGGAATATTCAGGGAATAGGCGATTCCAACTTAAGGACAATAACAGTCTTATAGCCATCCATGATGGGCAAAACAAAACTTTACTTCTATATTGATTTTGAAAGCACTCCAAGACCGGACACTCTTTTTCAATTTTGTTCGAATATCATGGGAGCTAATGAGCATTCTTGCGTTAGACAATTTTTTTTTTTAATTTGATGGACTATCCAAACATGAACTTTAATTTTTAACTGCTTATTCTTAAGAGTTCTAACGTGAATTCTATCCCACCATATCTGTTAGTTGCACTTCCTATTAAAAATCATCCAATTTTGGCTAATAGAATGTGTGTGAAACTTTGGAGGTCTTTAGATAAAGGGGATAAATTAACTAATTAGGTAATGATTTACTCCATAAAAAAAATATAGTTTCTTACAGATTTTGTGAAGGTGATAAAATGCATCTCTATTTTCCCCATCCTTGTCTGTTCCCCCATCTCTGTGGCCTTGCCTATATGCATTATTCAATTTATTCATTCATTTGTCTTCAAGTTATGGATTTCTTAAATTATATCAAATGATGCAGACATAGGACTTGTCCGCTCCCCCATCTCTGTTCACACTTTGTTTTTGTTCTGCTTTTGGCTGTCTATTTTTGTTATTGTGTTGAACTATTTCCTAGCTAATTTGTTCATCATTATTGGTTGTTTATTGAATATCAATAGAGCTCCATCTTTTTGCTTGTTTTCTTGGCTATTGGTTGTTATTGCTACATTGGTTTGATTGACTAATGGAAGGTTCCTATATATCATGTGATATTGATTAGTTGCTATTTCTTTTGGTTGTCTTTTTGAGTTGTTGCATTGAACTGTTAGTTTTTAATTTGGCTGACGGTTATTGTAAAATTTTGTTTCAGGTCATAGCACACCTTGGAGATCCTCAACTTTTTGCATCACAGGAAGCAGCATTATTCCAAGAAGTAGTAGTTTTACCATCTTGGTTACCCAGGACAACTCCTATTCAATGCATTTTTCTCTATGTATATATTACTGATCACATTTTGCTATATGTGTATTGAATCAAAATGCATTTTTCTCTATGTATATATTACTGATCACATTTTGCTATATGTATATTGAATCAAAATTCTAACAATGTCAATGATGTTTTTCTGCCAACCTTTTGTTCTACCCCTTTTTAAACTATTGGTTTTAACTGTGCATTATTGAAGAGATTTGTATGGAATCCCAAATTTCGTTTGCTTTCTATTAAGTAAAATGCATTGTGATTCTGCAACCTGGATCTTTAATGTGTTAAAATTGACAAAATTAATGCAATATAATTTTAGCTTAGTTTGCAACACTTACAGGGACAAAATGGTAATTGCACATATCTCAAAATTTCAAATTCTCAACCGTTATTCATTACAAACATTAGGGACAAATTTGTTATCTAATTTTTACACATTATTGGGGATATTAATTTCATTATAAAAAGATGGGTATATAGGTAATTGACTATATTGACTTCACATATAATAATAATAAAAAAATCAAATTCAGATAATCAAGGGTATTTTCGTCTTTATAGTGAATATCACTTTTTTGACGAAAACGGTTAACGGAATTATTGCTTTGGGCACTAAAATGGTATTTTAAAAGTTTGAGGACGGGAGAGTGTCATCGCGCCATTTTTTCAGTGAGAAAAGTTCATTAACTCTTCCATTAATACCCAAAATCCACTTCACTTTCTCAGCTCGCGTTCAACGAGTTACCGAGAGCTAAGGTCAAAGGGGTTTTGTAGATTAGAGGCCAGTAGATCGAATGATGGTGACCGAATCGTTTGTAAATGATTCAAATGTAAGTTATATGTTTTTTTTTGTTTGAATTATAATTTAAAAATTATTTAATAATAGTTGATAGATTTCAATCTAATCATTTAAGAAAATTTAATTAAAAATAATTACTATATATATAGGAAGATTCTACAACTCCTATTTTTTAACCTACAGATTTAAACACAAATTTATGTTATTAGATTAAACCAAAATAGATGGTCAAGATAAAGAGTGATTGAAATTAATATTTTCCAATATTCATGATATTAAGTTACATAAATATATTATCTTAAAACTTGTATTATGTTAGCAACCATAACCTTATTTCCTTTTATAATATTAGTTTGTATAATTTATGAATATATATATATTATATAAATGTATCTACGTCACTGTTTTAAAAGCCGGACCGGACGGCCTCCAAGGCCGGTTGGCAGTGAACCGGATCACGTGTCCGTTGAGTTAGCATAAAACCCGCTATTGCATAATAAACCGTTTTAACCCGTCATTGGACCATGTGAACAATGATGGACCACTAGAAAAACCGGCCCAATCTAAAAAAAGAAAAAAAAAAAAAAACCCCTAATTTCTCACTTTCTCCCTTTGCGCTGCACAGTTTCTTCTTCCTCGGTTCCTCTACACTAAAAAAACTTCAAAAAATTTGAATGAAATCGCGAAAATCTGAAAAATATCTCAAATCAAAACTCAATCTTGTTGAAATAAATCAATTGCAACCATTCGAGTCTTTGAAATCGCGACGACGTGTTCCTCCCTTGCTAGAAATGGACGAAGCATTCCTCCCTCGTCGAAAATCGACGTGATCGAGACATGTTTTTTGGAACATGCATGAACCAGTTTGAAACCAAGTTCTTTTTCTCATTTTAGTTTCTCTGTGTGTGTTTGGTTGTTAAGAAAATGTAGGAGAGAAAGAAAGAATTGTAATTTTTGAGATAGGTTCATAATATTCGCTTTTTTTTCTCTCTTTTATGTGGAATTAAGTGGAGGGACAGAATGTTGTAACTGATCTTATCTGATATGTTGGAATATTTTTTGGGGTGGTTTTTTTAGTTTTAGATGGTTTTGTATAATTTCGAAGGAAGATATGATATAGTTAAGTTCGTGAAGTTGATAACAGAAGTTGGTCTTTATGTTCATCTACGCATTAGTACATATTCTGTGCTGAATGGAACTACGGGTGAGAATTTTTTCTATTTTTTATTCGATAATGGTACTGCATATTTGTAGTTTCAATTAAACAATTAAAGTAAAATTTTATATAATTTTCTTTGATTTTCTAGGCAAAGGATTTCCTCTTTGGTTGTATTTTGTACTGGGAATTGAGCTTCGAACTGATAACGAACCATACAAGGTTTTCACTATGCCTATTTTATGCTTTCATTTTGTTGATTATTGGTGTTTATTGATTTATCGGTTATTAAATTTCTTGGTTCTCTGTTTCAAGCTGAAATGCAGCGATTTACAACCAAAATTGTTGGTCTATTGAAGCAGGAGAAACTTTATGCCTCTCAAGGACCCATCATTTTATCACAGGTCCTTATTTTGTTTTTAATAATGTTTTACTAATGATGGTGTTTGGCTTTATTTGTGAACTCTAATCAGTTAATGTATTTTCATAATTAATAAAATGAGTCATATATTGATTACTGTTTGACTTTCTTATTTTATCGAAGAGTAAAATCGTTGACAATGTTCTTATTTTTTTTCCCCACTTTTGTTTTGCCAGATTGAAAATGAGTATGGAAACATTGATTCGGCCTACGGCTACTACAAAGTCATATATCAAATGGGTAGCAAGTATGGTTGTATCTCAGGATACAATACCGTAGGTCATGTGCCAACAATCAGATGCTGCTGATCCTATGGCACACAACCAGTCGGATCGATGGTGGTGATGGTGGCTATCGACGATGGCTTTGGTGAATGGGGGTGATTTTGCTACAAATTAAAGTTGTATATGGGTGGGTGTTTTAGTAAAATTTCAAATATAGGGGCGTTAGAGAAATAATTTAAAAAGTAATAGAATAAAATAATAATAAAAATAATATTATATTATTATTTAAAAATGAGGGCAATTTAGTACTCTATAAACCACACCCACTCATTTATCCTCCCAACCAAACATATTATTATAACATATTCATCAATTTAATCTAACCCACCAAACACATTTCTCTAAAGATTCCCTAGTAATCTATCTTTCCAGTAATACAATATTCCTCAATAATATAACACTCTCTAAACCAAGCGCACCCTTAAATTATGTTAAGATTGTTGTTGAATTTGAACTTTGAATCATGTTAGACAGTAATTAAGTTGTTATTGTCTTATTAAAAGATAGAAATCTAAAAAAAAAAAAATTTCTTTTTTTTTTAAAATATGTTGACATCATCATGATGTATGATGACGTCACCGATTCAACCGATGGTCCAACCGGTTAAACCGTGACCCGACCAATAGAACGGATTGTCCTCTGATCTGATTTTTCAAACAATGATCTACGTACATATAATTTGAACTAGATGAAGCTCGATCATTTATCAAAGAAAAAATAACATATGGTTCTTGTATGATTTCTTATATTTTCTTTTGGAAGAAAATATGTATATCTTTCATGTGTCAAGAACAACTAATACATTGAAGAATATGTAAATAGATATTTAAGGAATCGATATATTCTATTTCTATTTATTCTATTAGAAGAATCTAACGATCTCAAAGAATCAATCTTTTTAGTTTTTATTAGCTATTGAACCTCTTTTTACTTGATCAAAACAATACATATGAATTCTCATCACCAATACAATTGAAATGTTCTCATGATTAACCAAAAGATCTTTGATACCATAGAAACTAATACCTACCTAACAATTTATTTATTATAACATATTTCAAGTTGTTGAAACAAAGATAAATTGATAATTATCAAAGATTTCATATATACATAGAAGAATAACTCTAATAACCCCATCCAATCGTGATCAATCTCAACTACATCGCAAATATCAATTGGAAAATATTCAATTTTATGACAAATTAACAAAATAATTAAAATTAAAATCGTAATTAAATCAAGGAATCATACCCAAAAATTGATGTATTTAATATCACAACATATTAACAAAGAAAGGAAATTTCGAGCAAAGGTGTTTCATTTTCCTTCTAAAGTCAATAATATGACACAAAATGTCCATCACTGTTTCCTTCAAAAGCTGATTAATAATATTATCTATTTTATACATGAACCGAATAGTATTCAAATCAAATTTTAGGAAAATGGATGTGATAACACTAAAAAAGGTTGAATTTAGATTTATGGAAGGAGTTTTTTTACTAAAGAAGTTTTTTTTACATTCAATTGCCACCTATCAAAGCCACTAAAAGAATTTTAAAATCAAGTTCAAATGGAAAGAAAATATATCCGTTGATATATATCCCAATTCGTTAACTATAACTAATCAAATCTTTCTCTATAATCTGGTTTGGCTTGGGTAGTCCAAATAATCTGATATCACAAGGTATCTAGAATAGTAGTGATTACCCAAAAAAAAAAAAAAAAACTTGCTCAAATTAGGAAAGTAACCCCATCCCAAATAGTGGAAAATTTTCAGTAGGGCAGTAACAAACTTTAAGAAAGAATGATAGAGAAAATCTTATATAAAATTCTCCTACAAAATTTGAAAAGGAATAGTTCAACATTTGGTGTAGCGTAACTTGTCATGTATTTCATGGTGAAGATTAATCCCAACTCCCAAGATAATAGTGACTTGAAATTATTCAAGCAAAAAAAAAAAACCAACTAGATTAATATAAATTTTCCCATGTTAACGTAAAAGGCAATCTTATTCCCAACAACCTTAACCCTCATATCATGGTCTCTTGAACTATGGTCAGTCCTTGGATTCCTTGGAGCGTAATCCAAGGGCTGCCAACTCACCAGTAACATTGCTTAAGGGAAATATAAGATCATTAAAGGGGAAGGTTGTAGGACCTTGCACTTGAAAATATTCTATTAGCACTTCCGGTTTTAGTATACTCTCAACTAAAATTTAAAAAAAAAAAAAAAAAAATTTGTATTCCATTCTTTTTTAAATTTAAAGATGATTCAATATATTTGTCCGATACAATTTTGATTTATTTATACATTATTTAAAGTAAAAAATAGAAGGTAAATAAATCTCGTAAGCTATGTGACAAATTACAGAACTTCCAAGGACTTTCACATGAACTTTTAACAAAAAGCTTTTGTTTTCAGTGCGTTCTTTATAGATTATGATCTATTGATTTTGCATTAGTTACAAGTTTTTTTTAGAAAGAATAAATTTGATGATGAATTTAATAAAAAAATAATTTGTGATAGAGTGCAGAACAAAAAATGGGGTGTTGAGAGTGCTTATAAAAGGTGCATATTAATTCTACAAAAGAACTGTTGTATAAATAAATAAATATGCAACAACAGATCAGCAACTTCAGCTTTCATAAAAGAAAATTTTGAACATTTAAAATTAGAATTAAAAGTGAGAATATTCACTTACCAGGGACAATTCTTCAAAGAATGTTATGTTTTAAAAGAACTCAACTTGTCAATCCAATCAACCCCTGAAACGATATTAACAAGCTTTTTAATTCGGTAAAGAAGGGTGAATAAAAATAATTAAGAGAGGTCTACCTTTATCGAGTCATCCCTAATTGCTAATAATCTTTCAAATTAAACAAAATTGAATGTAATTTTTGTTGAGAACGCACATCTTTTCAGTCTTGATCTCTAACTACAACTTCAACCATGAAAGAAGCAGCCAAATTGGATCATTGCTTTGTTTTGATCTCTATCAAAGTCGGACAAGTTGAATGGTAATTCTCCGGTTGGCTAGTTTTTGCTTTCCACATCAATCATATTCATCGCGAAACCAAGAAAGCCAGGCGGAGACTCCCCATTAGGCAATCTTGGCTTTAGAATGTCAAGCCTCCTTTGTACTTAATAAAAGTTTCTTGGTGGGCCCTTTGCCTTGCACAGAAACTATGACAAATTCTTCATTTGATTCACCAATAATTAGAGTTAAAAAAGAAGTGGTGGATCTTCTCTTAAAAGCCCTTGTGGGGCCTTATCAACTTGAATCAATTTTATATGACAAGTGTGAGTAAAACAAAAACTATATAGGAAGCTTACAAAAGTTGCTTTCAGGAGGCTGCAGGAAGCTGTAAACCAGTTGTTGAAATTTTCGGCTTAATGGCATAAGCAAGAGTAATTTCTGTTGGGGTTGAGTCTGGAACTTCATTGTGGAAGGGTATTTCAAACAAAAAAAGATTGGTACAGGCACACTTCATCTTCTTTACAGTAATAGACCTGTAGAACATGGCAAATCATCACCCACAAAAGAGTTAATAAGCTACAAAGTTGGTGTGAATTTATTCAAACTTCTTTCGCATGCCATCTTAATGCTATTATAGTCTGCATAGCCGAATATCAATTTGATCTTAGAACATAGAAAATTTGGCGTTACACGTGTTTGATATTTTTAACTTTAAATTGACTACACTATGCAAATGATGTTTCAATCAACCCATTTACACTTCAGGCCCTAGATCTAGATCTTTGGTGTTATTCTCATTCAAACAGTGTCCATCAAAACCTTTAATATGTCCAATGAGTGAACAACATACATTGAGAACATTAGTGAGGATCCATGAGCCTGCAGCGTCACAATGGGGCTGTAAGCCTGAACCAGGTTGTATTTATGGTTACTAAAACGCCCTTTATTCCCTTGGTATCGGTGCTGAAGGCTAGGGAATTAAACTAGACAGCAATCACATGGTTTTACTTGTCAGAAAGTAGTTCAATTCAAACGACTTTTGACTTGTGGGGGCAATTTGAATAATGGAGCACAGAAAAGTGGCATACCTTGCAACTAATTATACCTGTTGAAGCTGATGGAGAGAGTCTCCTAAAGTGAAGTCTTGTTGATCCTTCTGGACTAAGATTTCCATCCAAGGGATCAACAACCACGGGTTTTCAGGTTCAACAGTCCTGCATTTGTAGTCATAAAGCAGAGAATTATAAGGTCAAAAGCAAATGAAAAAGTTGAAGCCTTTAGTGACACAAACCATCTGTACCTTTGAGAAATGGTACTCCTCAGGCAAAGAAAATTTAATACTGAGGTTGCCTTCATTGGACACACCACCATCAACAACAATTGGGGTGCAGGAGGCTGAACTCCTTTTAGCTCTAAAGTAAGAAGTTCAGGCTCTTTCTTGTTCAAGTCTAGGTATCTGATGACACTATTGTTTGTATCAGCTATGAGAAGCTTTCCTGAAAATTGAACCAGAAACACTTTTAATAAGTACTTATGATAATCTATGCAAAGGCACAGCAAGTCACAATCAGTTACAACTTCCATGTCAATTTTGATAACTGTTTGTGGCTAATGAAACAGAGAAGACACCGTTCTCTGCTTTGATGATTCCTGATGGCTCCAAAAGTTGAAAGAAACAGTAAATGCATAAAAAGTGAAATTTCAGGTCATCATAAAGTAGGGAAAGTTTACTTGGAGAGTGATATAAACATCCTCAACTTTCATTTGTGTTCATTGGGTTAACAAGGATGAAAGAGCTTCATTGTAATAATTCAAGAGATGTGATTGTAACAAAATTTAAACTATGACATGGTACTTGGATTATGAATTCTCACATTTTAATCTGGTCACACACAATGGCTCAGAAATAACATTATAAACTAATGAAAGAAACTCATTTTCAGTGCATCTGAAATTCCATATGGCAGGTAACAAGACATTGTCTTTCCATTTGCAACTTGTTGCTAGATAGTGACTCAACAAACAAGTATAACTAATTCTCACGGTAGATGCATGTAACACATATAAGCAAATTTTTTTTCTTCTTGAAATTAAAATTCCCTAAAAGCAACATATACTGAATTCTTAGCCACCAGTATGAGCAGAATTCAGCAAGAAGGACACAGAGTATTTTTCTAACCTGAGCTGCCAGGGCTGTTCCATCCTTGAAACCAACTTTCCCAGTCCCTGCTAGGGTACTGACGCTTTTACTAGCTGGATCCAGCTTCTTGATCTGAAATTTCACCCAAACAGAGATAAAAATCAAAAAGTTAGCTTTGATAATTCACATTCATTTTATCAGTTATGTGATCAACTCTCAACAGGAGCCCCCAAGTAATGCATCATAAGCATTCATGAAGCTTTAAATTTATCATCAAAACATTCAACAAATGTCGGTAGGGTACAGTGATTTAAATATCTTTAATATCTTCATCTATTAGCTAATTACCTTGTGATTGCACCTATCTGCAAAATAAATTTGACCATCCTTCGCACAAAAGACAGCCAGTGGATGTTGATGAAGAACTTCAGATCCTGTTCCATCATGGTCTCCAAACTGTAAATCATACATTATAAGACTATTAGGAGAAAAAGACAAAATGACATACACTAAATATGAACTGTAAGTCTTCTCCAATTTCTGTAAAAAAAAATTATTAGAGACCAAAATATTTTTCCAAGATGAAACAGGCTTCTTAATTTTTAAATTGAATTACCTTGAACAAATTGTCTGACAAAAAAGGATCACAACCAACTAGCAATCTTGATCCTCCTGTTTTTAGACTGAGTGCTCATATGAAGCTACTCTCACTATCCACAACATAAATTTCTGTGAAATCTACAAATAAGCATCAATTTGAAACTTAAGATATGATAACAGAAACATTTAGACTACTATAAAATGGTTGAGAATATGAAATATGTTAAAATATCCCAGCATATATTACCAGGAGATAATGAAATTCCGGACGGTTGTGCAAGCGATGTGGTTGTAGAGCTACCTCAACAAAAAAATCAGTACATCAATGCCAAATTTCCAGGAGAATCATACCAGTGGAAAACATAAATATAAATTAATAAAAAATTGAAATTAAGACAAATAATGCTCTAGTATAACACAGATGTAGTTGCTGAGTGCAAACAAATAGATAGACATAACTATAAGGACCTTTCAGGAGCTATTAACATTTAACAGGGCAGTCGCCATCGGAACTGAGGTTCTGCCCTTTCTCAATACAAGCTCATCCAAGTTCAGCCTGGACTTCAAACTGGTCAAACTTTTCTTTATCACCTTCAACTTTTTTCTTTCTTATCAACCTAAAGGTTCCAATTTGGAGCACAAATATCCAAAAAGATTTTATATGTGAAGTACGAACATGTAAAAGAAAAAAGGAATCAACTGATCACTTTACTGATTCTTTGAATTACCTTGATCCATTCAAGTTCCTTTCATAACCATCGCCACTAAAAGCTTTTAGTAACTCCATCAACTGTATTGTGTTCCCAGATCTGATGTTGGCCACCCATTGCAATGTAAACCTTCTCGTTTACTAGCTCAAAACAGACATCCCATGGAGAATTGAGGAGCTGAAAAAAATGAAATAAAATTTTTACATATCAAGAAAGATGTCAATTCAGTAAATAAAGGGGCCAAATTCCTTTATAAGAACACTAAGAACGCAACCAGAATATGCATCATTAATTCATGTTATCCAATCTTGCCTGAGAGCTTCCCTTGTCTCCCCATTGCTAGTCAGAGCCTTTGGTTCCATTTCCAGCAAGAGTTTGCACCTTTTCATTAACAAAATCAATCTCCCTACAATACATGCATTGAAACTATTGAAACCTTTTCATGAAAGATTATGAAGACAATGCTAGTAATGTAATTCCTTTGTGAACTTATCTTAAGGATTAAAATTAAAACGTCTTAACATAGTTTTCTATTCTTTTCTGTCTGAGAAAACCATAAAAACGTTTTGGGGAACTATGCTAAATGTAACGCAATGCCATTGAAAAAAACAAGGTCACCTTACAGCAAAATCAGAAATAGAGCCTAAAAAGGCTTCGAAACAATTTAAGGATAGTTTTGTACCCGCGACGTACCTCAAAGCATGGTTTTCAGCATCTGTAACATAAAGGATGTTTTTCTTCGCATTGTAAGCCAAGCCCTAGAGAAGCATGTGGCCACAATGTTACTACTCAGTACTAATTCATCCACATAAAAATTGAAGCATGAGATACCAAAGCTTGATGCATGCTTCTATTCATTTATATTGGTTCTAACTGGAGGTATTAACTTAATCCTTACTTGAGGATGATTAAAGGTGGTCCTGGCCTCCTCAAAGGATCCATCAACGTAAGACCTCCCTCTCTTGAGCTACCGATTTGGACCATAAAATTCCCATAATCAGTTACCACCTGAAGTCCATATGTGACAAGACGGTTAAATAACAATCCAAGTATTTAACCATGCTATTCATTACTGGATAAGGAAATACTGGATTCATATATACTAATTATATGCTATTCATTACATGGTGGATTATCATGAGTATTAAGTAGTACTTACAAACATGTAATCTAAGTACCTTCATCAAGCTTTAAATATGCAAGAACAATTTGAAGCTGGATATTGTTGCAGTTTGAGAACATTTAACAATTCTTAAATTCTTAGGATTTCAGATACTTATAACTACAAAATTCTGAGGACTACCAAGAGAAATATACATATAAAATACAAGTCTGCAAGTGTATATTTGTTTAGAGAGAGAAAGAAAGAACACCTACTATTCTGTTGTGGTTACTGTCCGAAATGAAGAGCCGGTTGTTGGGGATATCAATCGCCAGCTTACCGGGAAACTTCAAAGGAGATGTGAGTAAGCGAGGATCATTATCTTTCTCCAAAGTCACAGGATGGTGTACTGTCAAGGAATTTCTTCTCACTGTAAAATAGAAGAGCTGCCTCAGCTAAATCATCAAGATCCTTAAGAAAAAAAGAAAAAAATTTTTCAATTTTCTTTCTTAAAAATGTACCATTTGCTTAACCAATCCAACTACTTTGTCTATTTTTCATATGAGA
This sequence comes from Pistacia atlantica, assembly GCA_026229545.1. NCBI lineage: Eukaryota > Viridiplantae > Streptophyta > Magnoliopsida > Sapindales > Anacardiaceae > Pistacia > Pistacia atlantica. Next base: position 12,990,971 of record CM047908.1, read on the forward strand.
CAAGATATAGCAACTCCCAAACTTCCATATCTCAGTACTTCTCGACGAGAACCAAATTAATTCTATGACCTCAAGCTGAAATATTTTCTCAAAAGGCTCTGTTTGCATTGTCAGAAAATGAAACTTGGAAACAAATATTTTTATGCTGAGAAATTGAACTGCTCATCATTGGGATTTTATGCAGCTAAACAATTTAAATGATGCAATTTAACATTCCTAAACATAGTTCTCTAGAAGAGAGACAGAATAAAAGCAGTATCAAAGGAAACCAATTTTCATGATGGAGCATCGCATCAAAAACTCCTTAAAATTTGAATGTTGTTGGGAGAAACTAAAGAAATGGATAAGAGGGGAAAACTACAAAACTAATTATGACACAAAATAATGAATAGTGTGAAACATTTAATAGAGATTCACTCGAACTTTGCAGCTATAGAACCTGTCTTACCCCCAAGTTGAGAGATCTTTGTCATTGGTAGCACCCACAACCTGGACGGGCCCATTATCTGTTCTTTCTTTGGGCATGGCAGATGAAAATTCTGAGGGAAAACTCCCATTATCTGCAATTGACACATCCTTATTAGATCTCACTGTGCTAGAATGTAAAAATTATTACTATCGCCTTTGAAACAGTTGGTAAGACAATATCATCAAAAAGAAGTTCTAATTGCAATTTCTTGATCAACCATCTTATTAAAAATATAACATGAAAAGAACCCACTCCAATAACTCAACAATTGGGTAGGGCCATGGGTCTCTCTTGAGCTTGGGTAGAATCTCCTTGGAAAATCAGCTTGCCAAGGGAGGGTGCCCATGCCCTTTGTAACCCACAGGCCCACCCTTTCCCTCTCAATATGGGATCCCAACAAGCACCACCTTCCATCCACCACCTCATAACCAAGTAATATATCCCAAAAGATATGGTGATCATATTTGCCAACATAAAGTAAACACATAAATCTAGGTTTTCTTGTACAGCTCTATTTCCACCACTTAGAGCTAAAATATTAACTCTTAAAGACCCATTCCTTCATCCAATGCTAGCTTCTACCTCAATTAATCACATTAAATAACAAACTTTCCCAAAGGTTGGTGCAAGAGGAATTGCGTCTTAGACCATCCGCTCTACTGTTAGAGATTTAATTAGGTAGGCTATTTTCTAGGGAATAAAACCTAGTTGTATCCATCATAAAAACCCTCGGAGTTGATCACTAAAACAGTATTGATGCCATATCTTTAAGAACACTCCGAGTGACACACTAAAAGAAGTAATAATTTAAACATAAATAAATAAATCACCTTCATATGCAATAGCTCCAATGATGGAAAATGTAGGACCTTAAAATTCTAGGAACTAATTTATACAAGGAATATAAATATCTTAGTCAACTGATTGCTTCTTGTCTAAGAAAGATTTTAGGTAGCATATTTCCAAGCAAATTTCTATTTAGAACTGGTACTATGTAAATAGGGTCTTAGTTTTCAATTAAAAAAAGGCTCGTTGAAATATTAGTTTCTTTCCTGATTCTATTTGTTTCTCTTCCTAATTCCTCTAGTTATGTCATCTTTCTTCTTCTTCTAATTTATTGCCCTTTATTTCCTCCTATTCTCACTGTTTCCTTGTCTCTCGTATTTTTTTATCCTAATGCTCATACATCAACCAAGCCTTGGACCAGTGGGAACTGACAGTTACATCCCCTTTTTCTTTAAGCATAGACTTGAAACTAGAGGCAGCCGCAACACGTATTGCTTGAGCTTTTTCTTCGACAACCCTCTTCGAAAGGAGGACCCTGCAAGAAGTAAAAAACTTGTGCAACTGCTATGACAAAATTGGCACATTAATAACCAAAAAGCATTTACCATGCTAATCCAGAAACAAATCAGAAAAGCGAATCAGCAGGTCTCGTCATCCCACCTTGCTCACACACACTGCTTTGAAAGATACTCAATAGAACAGTGTTTACAAACAAGTTCAATATAAATTCTAATAATGATAAAGGGAGATTATACGAGATTTAACAACTCAACAAACAAAGCATAAAAAACCTAATCATAGTCTGAAAAGTTCACTAAACAATCATAGTCAACCAAGTGTTTGAAAAATTGATCATATCGTAAACAGATAAACATGTCTAGAGCTGTTGAATGCATGTGCATGAGATGTAGTTGTGCACAATATTAGTCTGAGATGAACCAAACTCCTCCACAACAGTATAGCAGTCTTCTAGTATGTACACTGCAGCCAATAGAGTCAACCTTTGAAAACTTATCACTCATACAAGTCTCAATACTGGTCAGCAAAGATGAGATAAGAAACTGGAAGCCATTTAAATAATAAGAAGAAGTGGTGGAAGAGAAGAGACCATTAATCCAAACAGAAAATATCAGACATGCAGACAATCTTTTGGTCCAAATTAATAATCAGCTAGCCTAGGTCCAGTTTAATAATGGGCTCACCTAATTAATGATGGCATCACAAACCAGATATTTAACTCAAGTTACTAAACAATACTCAAGGAGAAAAGATGAGAAAGATAAAGAATAAATATCATTTTAAATTAGTTATGTGACAAGACAATCTTTTGGTCCAAATTAATAATCAGCTAGCCTTAGTCCAGTTTAATAATGGGCTCACTTAATTAATGATGGCATCACAAACCAGATATCTAACTAAAGTTACTAAACAATACTCAAGGAAAAAAGATGAGAAAGACAAAAGAATAAATATCATTTTAAATTAGTTATGTGACAAGACAACTTTGCAATGAACAGTTCAAAGAAAGAGCTGAAATTAAACCTCATACATGTAACTTGACCAAAACTCTCCGAGGGTTCTGCATGGACATCAACTAGCGATCTTCCCAAGCTAAAACAGACATGAGCTAAGCCATATTAAAAGTGATGCATCCTACTGAAACAATTAGACTTCCTCATTATTTATTTATTTTTTCATTCCAAAGGATAGAAACATAAAAGAGACAAAAAGACTCCACGAAAGTTACAAAATACACAATAGGTCCGTCTAAGGCACATTTGATTAATGAATGTAAGAGGGTAGCTTTTGGTATTTTCCACACTAGAAATTTAGGTTCCCATTCGCATAGAAATGACCAGAAAAAACAATTCTCTTATAGTTCCCCAAATCTAATGTGTTTCTGTTCGCAAAAACAGGTTCAAGTAGAATATGTATTATGCAAAAATGCTAAGTTCACTTTTTCTTCCAAAGATGAATGAAAACATGGATTACCAATTCCAAAGTAAAAATTAACTTCAATTGGTTGGAAAAACATGGCTAAACTGACCAATTAAATAGACACCAAAAATATAGATGCTGAGTTACTGCACAAGGATGAAACATGTGATGCTGAAAAAGACCTCTCCTCATTAAATGATACCTTTCGTTCAATTAAAGTTCTCGATCCTTGCAGTCTAATGCCTCAAATCGTGGATCACTGCCCCATTTCTTTCTGAATGTTTGATTTTCAGGTTGTGGTCAATATCCTGAAAATGAAAATATGCTCAATAAACCACCTCCAGCCCACAATCTTATATTTATACAACTTAGTAATAATTGCTATTAAAGTAAACATTAGCAAAATAAGAAAACACTTGAATTCAATGTAAGCTCTGAAACCTCTAATGCTTCTTCAAGTAACTGCTTGAATCCCTCTATTACAGCCTTCTGAGCTGCTCATTTTTCCTTACGTTCCTCCTCAGCGCGTGTCTTAACATGGTGTTCAAACAAGGCCCTCCTTGCCGATTGACTTGGGATGGCCTAAAAAAGAAAATGCCTTTCCCAATCAGCAAAGCAGCAAAGTCATCACAGTATGAGTGAGAAATATTCCCATCTAGCACAATATACATAGACTGCAGTATGCACGAAAAAAAAATCAAATTTGAAATAAACACAAACACAGAGAAAGAAAAAAAGGAGTTGCAGTATAAAATGAACTTGTAAGTTCAATGCATAATAAACACACCATCTCGAGGCTAGTCATATTTAACAAGATAGACTGAAAGATCATAAGCCTAAACCACTAAAAAGTATACCCAAAACATGAGGCACAGGTATAGACAAAGGATACAAGTAGAAAATGCTATGGAAAACATTAATACCATGGTTGTCAAAAATTAACATATGATACAACAAGAACAATATATACCAACTTAAGAACTATAAAAACAAACAAATACCAACTTAAGCAAAAGTATTTCACAAGTATTGATGGTGAGACAAAACAAACCTCAGATATAAACACAGTCAACTCATCACAAGTGAGCAACTTACATTAGCCTAATAAGCCAAACTTATCACGGCAATATTAAAGCATGAACAACCAACCCATGAGCAACTTACATTGACCAAACAAATCAACAGCCATGTAGGTTGGGTTGCATGACAGTAAAACATGAAGAACCAAACCAAACCAAACAATAAGTTGGGTTTCGAATTCTCTTTTAGGGTTAAGTTTCCCAGAAGCAGTCTATTTGATAAGTAATAACCTAAAGCCGCACGTTCGAGCCTGGGTTTTTAGAGCTCGCTAAGCTCGAGCTCAAGTTTGAGCTCGGTACATTTGTCATGAGCCTAGTTGGAACACCGAGGTGTCCGGCTCGACTCGGCTCTGATAGGATTGCCTCTTAAAGGAAGACAAAAATATTTTATAGGCAAATTCTTAATATCACATCCAAAGCTACTAACCAAAGATGCAACATTACTTTTTTGATGTAAAACAAAAAGTTACATTAGTCAAAAGAGAGAAGTAGAAAGTGGACTAGATATCTACTAAGGTGTGAGATCACCCGGTGGTAAAAGGCCTCCAATTCTCAAACAAAATATTCAAAATCTTTAGACTCAGCAAACTTAAAACGGGGATCAAATACTATCTTTCGCAGTTCCTTCTCCCATTTTGAGAATGGAGCCACTCCTCTTTCCTTAAGCATTTCCTGTAAAATTTTCATTGGCATGTTAAACAACTAGTTAATGGAACTAGCATTTCTCACAAGCTACATTTGAAGTTGCATCGAAAAAGAATATTAACAACAGTAGCAGACAATATCATTCATAAAATATAGGTATCTAGTACAAGAAATAACACAGGAAAAATTATAAATTTTATTTATATATGAATCTATAGGACAAACACTGGAATTCCAAAAGGAAGGACAGTCAAAAACATCAACTGAAATTGTTATTCTGAGGGAAATTTTAACAAAATAAGAGCAATAAAGATACCTTAAATTTAGCAATGCACTCCTCCTTCGATGGTCCATTGTCTTCATCCTCTGACTCTGAAGAAGAGTCAGACATGTTTACTGTCACCATTAGCATCTTTTAACTTTTCTTTGCTGTTCTCATTGGGCAAGCCCTTCACTGGAACCTCACAAGCTTTAAAGCCATTTAATTCTGAGGCCACTATTCCTGATGCAACTGTAGCAGCTAAGGAAGTAACAGGTGTTCCAGAGTCCTGCAGCTTCTTCTTGATCAAATCCAGGGTAGATGATGATCCTGGCCCTAAGGTTCTCAGAGTTGTGGCATCATGTCCGCCTGTGTTAACAGCCGGAGCACTCAAAGCTGTTGGAGCAAATGCTTTTTCAATTGTGATGTTAGTACTTGGCACTGATGTTAAATGATCTTTTGAAATGCCATCATCCTGCTTCTTTCTCAATTTTGTCACCTCGTTGGGGATCTGCCAGCTGCTTACCTAGATGACAAAGCAAATAGTAAGTACAATTTGTAAATGATATTTAAGCTATAGCCGCAACACCTGAACATATTTAAGGCTTAGACCTCCCTTTTGAAATGCCATCATCCTGCTTCTTTCTCACTTCTTTTCCATTATAAACCTTGGCAGAATGACAGTCATTTCTCTCACTCATAAATCACAGTTTATCAACATTATAAAGCATATACTTTTTATTATATAAATGCTATGACAAAATAAAATGTTAGCAATTTTATATCCCTTATATAACAATTAGAATTCACATAAAATTGCTTATTCATATTTATATATACTATAATCATCAGTAGACGCCAATAGCTTGCACACTAATCACTCACAGAACTAGTTTTTTTAATTAGAAAACATATCAAAATTTGCACAAATATGGCCATAGCTAAAATTAGTGAAGACAGGATGGCCAACCACAATTCAAGAAAAATTATGCATTACACTTAACCTTGGAAATAAAATGTACACTAGATCAACAACTATCTCTCGCATTTTGACCTAGCAAATATATATTTAGGGATATCAGGACTGATGCAAGAGCAGAGAAATTGGTCATATTCACATAAAACATAAAAAAAACAAAAGAATAAACCATATTCAAACTACAAAGAAGGCGAAGGAAACAGTACCCCATCGCTTAAATCTCAGTTCTAACAATTTTGTGACCCATTTAAAAAAGTTATATCCATCATGTCAGTGCAATCTGCCTCATCTTTCAAAAGAATATAATTCAAAAAATACACTAATGTTTATTTCTGTTTTCATCAAGTCATCTAACTTTTCAAGTAATAAACTGTGAATACATTAACATGCTCGTACAAACATCAAAATTTTAAAGTTGGCAGATCCTAAAGCATAAGAGTCAATTGCAATTTCCCCCCTAAGGTATCATCACTAAATGTGTTGGTAAAGGTTAATTTGTAGCACTTGAATACCTTTTCGAGAATGCTATTTCTTCAACAATTGAATGTGACATCTATTAAAGACATTTGTATGATAGTATAAAACATTCCCTGGTCAAGCTGAAGATGCCAAGAAAGAAATCAATGTTGCAGTGAACAATAGACTAACAATAACATTTATAAGAGACGGGCAACAATTGAATCAATCCAAGACAGGTTGACACTGTTCGTACAACATTCAGTATTTTGAAATTAGTATGGACTAAGGATATACACTTTGAAAAATGAAATTCAGAGCCACTGTGTAGATTACTGTTAAACAAGACACATGCTAATGGGACAGATAATATTTCTTTCTTTCTAGAATTAAAAGAGAAAAGGAGCTGAGTAGTAAAATTTTAAACATTCAAATGTTACTGGCTGAGGTTGCAAATTGATAGAAAAATAAAAGACACGGAGATTCAGATTGTCCTTAAATCTCTTGTGTGCTCTAGACACTTTTTGCAACCAACCAACAACATTGTTCAACAAATATTCAATAAAATTCCTTTTTTCTTTAATGTAATAGTAAACGGTCAAAGTTTTGAGTCCATGCAAGGCAATGAGATGGCCACATGGTGCATCACTAACTTTACAAATAAGAGCAGATACAAAAGAAGCTCCACAGAATTCAATAAAAGTCCATATTTATATAATTAGGAGGAGACTTCTAATTCTCAAAAGCACATGCTGACACAATAGCATCAAACCTGACAACAAGAGGATAACAGTAAAGTAAACCTTGGCCATAGAGGTTGATTCCCACCACCCAAATATTGCTCAAGTATATTTTCGATATAGTCCTAGTGGTTTGAGTTTGAGTAAATGTGAAGGCCACAATTTTGATCATGGTAACACAACAATCACAGCAAGCGGGAGTTTCAGTGATCCACAGCCAAATGCAAACCACTAAAAAATATGAGATTGAGGTAAATAGTCAAGTGTGTTCTATAAACTTGAGAAACTTAGCCCACGACAAGATCAGCTTACATTGATATTGGTAAACCAGCTGCAGCTAAATTTGCGTCAACCTTGATGCGATCAGCACTAGAAGCAACAGCAACTTTTAGGCCTTTGCTTTTACAGCAGCAGCCAATCTTTAATTACAGCAACAAGTAATTAGGAAAATGACATTTGAAATTATTTAGCTTACATATCTGATTAATCAGTTCAAGGGCTCCGAGAAATCCTATTCCTGAATTTGGTTTTGCATACTGCAAGCATTGAACGAAATCAGAGGTTTTCATTGCAAAATGTGGTTTACTAGTAGGTTAATGACCTTCTCCAGATATATCTCAAAGAACCCTCTTTTTGGCCGCCTCAGGATCAAATCCCTTCACTCCTTTAACAACAACCCCTTTGCCTTGCCTATTACATTGTCATAGGACATGTAAATATTAAAAGCTAAAATTACATATCAAAACTCCAATTTAATACAACAATAGAATGATCCATCACATTCAAACATAAATTAGTTCTCTTTATATTAGAAAACTGTATCTTTGAAAGTAATATCAATCCCACATCACCTTTGCTTCCTCATTCAATTATAACAAGTTATCCACCTCCTTTTGTTTCATAAACAGAAAAACCATGTTCATATTAATGTGAGCTCCAAGCCATTAAACACAGCCCATTATAGTTCTTCAATTGCACATCAATATCATAGCCATGCAATTGAAGTTAACAATTAATAATCAATTTAGCCAAAATCAAATTAATCGTCATTCAATAAAATACTACAAAAGGATTACACATTGAATCACTTTATCAAATAAATTGCTAAAATGCAAAAGTAATCAGTGACTAAGCTCTTACCAGTTCCCATGAAAGGGACAAAGTCCTCCACTGTAACTTTTTTTTTTGATAAGTAAGTAATCATATTAAAGAAAACAGAACAATGTACAAAGGCCTAATAAAAGGCGACCAGCCTATTTTGGGACATGCCCCGAAAATAGGAAACAAAAGAAACAAGCCTACAAACAACCATCCGCTCTAGGGGTTTATCAAAAACCACAAAGGGAGATAAACACCAAGAAGAAAGAAAAGAGAACACCAAAAAAACCCACCTACCATAGGACACCTCCCTAGGTTAGGATCATTAAAAAGAAAAACACAAAATCAAACGCTTTACCAATGAGACAAAAAAACCAAGCAAAAACCCTTTGCTGCCCAACCCTCGTAATCCAATCTTCAAGCGGTGTTGAGAACTTGAGGAACGTCTTTGAAAATAGATCTAGGGAGGCCCCATCATTCGCCAACTTCCTATTCTTTGTAGGATCTTTGTGACATTCCTAAGGTCCAAAGCTTTATCTCTCACAACACTTTTGATAGCATCAATTATGGTGAAAGAATCCTTATGGTCACCCCTAAAACTTCGCGAATTTCGCTCCCTCCAAATCCAATAAACCGTAGCCCCTAAACAAAGCCTACCCAAAGTGAATTTAAGACTCTTACCTTTCCATATCCTTGCCAAATGGGGGATGTAATCATGCCAGGGTCTAACCACATAACCAAGGTCAACAAGACTAAGGATCTTGCTCCAAATAGACTTAGAAAAAGGGCATGCAAAAAAATAAGTGGTCAAGAGATTCCATGGATGAGTTACAAAAGCAACAATCAGCATTAGTAGTAGCCCCATACCTCATCAACCTGTCCTTTGTAGGTAATCTCTCCTTTATAGCCATCCATAAGATCATAGAGTATCTTGGAATAGCCTTTGAGAACCACACCAAGTCACACCACTCAACTTTTGCTCTCCTTCCTCTAATTGCCTCCCAAGCCGATTTGGTAGAGAAATCCCCGAAGGTGAGGGTATCAAAAAATCTTGTCATCAACATTGGAAGGAGTGAAATTCACAGAATTCCTCATGTTAATAATAGCCCAAGAATTGGCGTTGGCCACTTCCAGTTGCATCCATCAATCACAGAACTCACTTTAGCATCCTTAGCAATCCCCGCATCATAAATAATCCTTTCCCCATAGGTGCAAACAAGGGGGCCATTCGGGTGCCAGTTATCAAACCAAAGAGAGGTGGTGTTACCATTGCCAATGTTATATTTGATATTCTTTCTAGCCCTTTCCCTATTTTTGAGGATATGTCTCCATGACCATGTACAATTTTGGGGAATGCCTATGTCCCAAATGCTTTTATTTCTCGAAGATAAATTCGGACCCAAGAGACCCATAAAGTATGGTTTCGTGATTGCACAGGTTCCAAATATGTCTTAAAGAAGCTGCTAGGTTCCATTCCTTAGATTTCATAAACCCAAGCCCACCCTCATTTTTGGGTACACATACCTCCTCCCAAGCTATTCTAGCTTTGTGTCTATTCATATCAACTCCGGACCAAAGAAAAGCTCTCAAACTAGCATCAATTTCCTTATGAATTTTGGAAGGAAGGGTAAAGAGGGACGACCAATAAATTTGCACACTCCAGAGAATTGATTTAATCAAAATAATCCTCCCTACATAGGATAGAAACCTACTTCTCCAAGAGGCAACCCGAGCCAAGATTTTATCCAAGAGAGGTTGACAATCTCCAAAGGTAAGCTTAGAGGTAATGAGGGGTACACCCAAGTATTTGATGGGAAAACTACCCTCGGCAAATCCTATCAAACTTAAAAGCTCCATCTTTTCATTGTCACTCACACCAGAAAGGAAGATATTGCTCTTATCAGGATTTGCACTCAATCCTGACCAACTTTCAAAAGTAATTAAAGCATTCTTAAGGAGGGACAGAGAAGTACCTTCGGCTTTACAAAAAAGCATGAGATCATCCGCGAAACAAAGATGAGTCAGCCCCATTTTCTTGCATCTCCAATGAAAACTAAAGTTCGGATTAGCAGCCACCCTATTCAAGAGCCGAGAGAGAACCTCCATAGCAATAACAAACAAGTAAGGGGATAAGGGATCCCCTTGTCTCAGCCCTCTAGAGCTCCCAAAGAAACCCACCAACTCCCCATTGATAACCACGGAGAATCTAGGAGTAGTGATGCATTTGGATATCCAATTGACAAGAACACTGGGGAAACCAAAATTCTTTAGGACTTGTAAGAGAAACCGCCAATTAACCGAGTCATAAGCCTTCATTAAATCAACTTTCAAGGCACACCTTTTTTCCTTGGCCGTAGCTCGATTATAGTTGTGCACCAACTCTTGGCATAAAAGGATATTATCTCCTATTCTCCTATCACCAACAAAGGCTGCTTGTACCGGGTCAATGAAGAGAGGTAAAGCACTCTTAATTCTATTTGCAATGATCTTGGTGATACATTTATAAATTATGTTGCAGCAAGAAATGGGCCGATAGTCCTTACACAAAGAAGCATTATCACATTTGGGAATAAGAGCAATTGAAGTACAATTTACCTCCCTGAGAAGCTTGCCCTCTCGGAAGAAGTCTTTAATAGCCATAATCACATCTTTTCCCACCACATCCCAAGATTTCTTGAAGCAAATAAGCACCAAAACCATCTGGTCCAGGAGCTTTGTTGTTGCCCAACGAAAACAGAGTGTTCTTGATTTCCTCATTCGTCACTTCAGCAATCATCCCATTAGCCATATCACTAGTGATGCAAGGTTGAATAATTTCCTCTAAACCCTGGAAGTCTCTCACACCCCTCGGCTCTTCAAAAACTCTTTCAAAGTGGCTAACAATTTCCTCCTTAATGCTCAAAGGGTCTTCAATAACCATGCCGCTATCACACTTAAGCTTGGTGATTCTATTTCTATTCTTTCTGCCATTCACACACTTGAAGAAATAGCTTGTGTTCTGGTCACCCTCTCTAAGCCATTGCACTCTAGATTTTTGCCTAGCTAAAGACTCCTCAGCTCGACTTAAAGAATTAAAATTAAAAGCTTTGGCTTTTTCCTCAAGAATAAGGTTCTCTTCAAGAGGATTAGAAGCAAGAGCATGCTGGACCCTTAGAAGGTTTTCTCTAGCTTCAATAACTCTTGCCGAGATATTCCCAAACTCCCTCTTGTTAAACACTTTTAATCTTGCTTTGACTCTCTTCAGTTTAGCAACCAAGCGATACATAGGGGTACCCCTAACTTCTTCTTCCCAAGCCTTACTAACAATGCTATTGAAACTTTCATGGTGAGCCCAAAAGTTGAAGAACCGAAATGGAATTTTCCTAAATGAAGACATAACCCCACATTCAACAATACAAGGAGAATGATTCGAGATGCTTGGGGGCAGGAAATTGGCTACGGAATTACAAAACACGCTGCCCCACTTTTCATTCACAAGAGCTCGATCAATCTTAGTGGTAATCCTATGTTCCCCTTCTCTCATATTACTCCACGTGAAAAAGTTACCCATAAACCGAAGGTCCTCAAGCCTAGTCTCATTACACATATTATTCAAGTCCGAAACGTAATTTCTCCACCTATAAGAACCCCTTATTTTCTCATGCCCAAATCTCATCGCATTAAAATCACCCATAATCACCCATGGTATTTCCTCAAAATCTTGAGCTTTACCCATTAAGTCTCTCCATAATTCTTTCCTTTCCAGCGGACCATTAGAGCCATACACAAATGAGGTAACAAAGGAGTAATTAGACTCCAAAATAACAACCTTACCATGGATGGCTTGATTCGTAGATTGTATGATTTCAAACCTCACCAAACTAGGATTCCAAGCAACCCAAATTCTACCATTAGGGAAGCACACATAGTTATGGATTACATCCCATCCCCCAAAAGTCAAGGACTTAGTAACCTCAAAATTTGGTTCACGAACTCTAGTTTCCAAAATACCACAAATTGCAATTTTATTGGAAGAGATTAGATGTCTAACCTCTTTTTGTTTCAAAGGGGAATTAAGACCCCTTACATTCCACGAAGCAAGCTTAATCATGGGACGGCTGGGCGTTAGGAACTTCTCTCGCCTTCCTGGCTAATCTCCTCCTTTGGCTTTTAGAAAGACTTATGTTCCCCTCCGTAAGACCTTCCTTTTCATCAACTCGAATCAAATTTCCGAACCTCACAATAGCCGGTGAAGTAGACCCCATTTCACATCCCTCATGGTTTTCCACCAAGGGACCCCTAGGCGGGGTTACTTCTCCGTTGTTGTCACCAGCACCCGGAGCATTCAACCTTTTGCTTACTTCCAACCTCCTCTCTTCTATGTTAGGAACACTCACCCCATATTCATTCCCCTTAACACACTTATCCCTATCATCACACGCACCTCGATTATAAACCCTGCTAAGATCAGCCCCGCTTGCTGATTTATCCCACCCATTTCATCCTTATCTTTTCCAAACCCATCTTTGACATTCTCACTACCCTCTTCACCATCTAGTTCCCCATTATCCAGCCTATTGCCCGAACTGAGAAGCACAAATTGATTAGTGGAGGGTTTTGTTTTACTAACCGTGACTCTCGACACATTTATGGGCTGCTGTTTTTTGTAGCTAGAGCTCTCACCCACGTTCTCCACTTGCACAACCACGTCCTTTGACACATTCTCCTTCCTCTTAGTCACCATTCGCCACTCTTGAGTAAGATTCATGTTCTTGTTCTCGGTGCTTTCCTTCTCAAATCGAGGGGCCAAGTGACATTCCTTCGAATTATGCCCAAAAGTTCTACACAAAGGGCAGGCCCTCGGTTTCCAAGAATACTCCACCCCTATGTTTACACAATCACCATTTGGGAGGCCTAGTTCCACTGAATTCAGGAATGAAGAAGCTGTGTCAATTTCAACACAAACTCTTGCATACTCCAATCTATCCCCCGCATCCGTGATGTTATCCATGTAGAGAGGTTTTCCAATAGCGCTCGCAACATAGCTCAACCCTTTAGCAGTCCAAAACTCCAATGGAACTCCACTAAATTTGACCCAAATCGGCACACTACTAATGCCTTCACCTGCCATTTTTAAATTCGGACGCCATTTTTTTAGGAAAAGGGGCTGCCCCCCAATATGCCAAGGGCCCCCTTCCAAGGCCTCATCCCTGGAGCTCTCATTATCAAATTTCAGAATAAAGCCCCCAACCCCATTTGAGACAACACTAACCTTTCCGAAGCACTTCCAATTCCTATCGATAAAACCCTTCACAAGAGAGAATGGCAACCTTCTACCAAGGAAGAAACCAACGAGACAATTTCCCCATTTGTCCCTCCCCAAATCAGCCACCTCTTTAGGAGGTATAACCCTTATCCTCCTGCCATCATCAAGGATTTCCGGAGCAAAATATTCCATAGGAGCACCGGATTTTGAAACAAAAAGTTTTCGCCAGGGTGCAATACCAGCAGGCTTCAATTCCCCATCCACCTTTTCCCCCATAGTCCCACCTTCACTCGCCGCTTCCTCGCCATGCATCATAATTGGAGGCACCTTTGAATCAACCAGCGCATTCCCATTGCACATTTCCACACCAACCTTATCAATCTCTTTTCCACCCACAATTTGCTGCTTCTTAAACACCCCACCAGAACTCTTCGTCTCACTTGTATTCAAAGAATTCACAAGAAAAGGACCATTGGGAGGCGAAATATGGCTTTGGGAAGGTTTAGGAAGTGGAGGGAAAAAATTGTTTTTTTGTGATGTGGCAGGGCTGGTGACGTGGCAGGCTGACGTGGCATCTTGGGGAACGTAACAGGATGAGTCAGCATGAGATTGATGAGGTGGAGGGGAGAGATGGATGATTTGTTGGTGAGTTGTCATTATTTGAAGTCAAAGAGATAAGAGATAAGGAAATCAAAGGGGAACCAATGAAAAACAAGTGACGTGGCTAAAAACTTATGGAACAGCCTATTAACCAGTCCAAAGAGATGTGGATAAGAAAAAAATCAAAAAAATCCAAATGAGCCAATGAGAGAACCAATGGATAGCACTTGGATGGATTCAAACTATCTCACTCAATATGTGAACAACAACAAAAAATGGCAGACACTCCAGGGCTCAACCAAGAAAGCTCCGTGAAGAAGCAGCCACACCCGGTGACTAGCAAGAATCTGGCATCAACAGGCTACACCACCAACCCACTCTACATTTCCGGTCAAAAAAAAACCACCAACGGCCCCTTAACTCCTACCTCACTTCAACACCAAATAGCAACTCCAAAAAAACGAAAATAAACAAAAAAAAACAAAAAAAAACTCCAGCAGCCACCCGCCTTCTTCCCAATCCGGCCAAGCCAAGAAATAGCCCACACAAAATAGCTCAACCACAACAGCCACCAACAAGCGAAAGAGAAGACAGGAAAGCAAACAACCAAGTAGTTCGATTTAAACCCAAAAATAACCCCTCAAACACAAGAAAGAATGATGAAACATAGCAAACAAAAAGGTTAACAAAAACGAAAAAACAAAGTGCAGGTTTGTGAAAGAAAATGTGAAAAGAGAACTTAAGGAAATGGTTAGAGGGACAGGTGAAGTTTAATGGTACAGGTGGAGGATGGAGGATGAGGGTGGAGAGAGGGGTGGTGGGTGGGGAAGAAAATATGGAAAGAGGCCTGGTTTCTAATCCTAGAGAGAAGACAGAGCATTTTAATATGATGTGTATCAGCCTGTTGTTATTGTTTATCTGACATCTTATGCATGATAAGCTAATATTATAATTGTTCTATTGCATTTGGAGTTTACCATTTTTGTCTGCTACATGATCTGAATGTCTTGAAAAAGTTTTTAAACATGGCTGGAACGATTATAGATGTGTTGACCTTAGTGGCCTCTTGAAAGTAATGGCTAGTTATGGAAAAAGTGGTATGTCTCTTTATCTAATCGCATTTTTTTTGTTTTGGATATTTACTTGCAAGGATGAAAAAGAAAATGATATTCTTTTATTACTAATGCCTAATATTAGTCCAGTGAAACTGTAACATATTAAAAGCTTAGTGCTATCAAGTACTGGTTATCTCATATTTTAGTTGTGTACTTTAATTTCAAGGATGCAGACATTGGTTGATGGAAAATTCTTAGTCACTCATTACTTTGTAGCTTTTGGTTTTATTTGTCTAGCTAAAGAGGAAAAACATTTGATTTTTAATTTAGCTATCTCTGGGAACAATCTTTGGATTTTGCTTCTTATGGATAATTTGATTGATCATGAAAAATTAAACGTTACAATCGTTAATTGTATCAAAGGAAAGTTTTTAGAATGCTGAGAACATAGAGATTCAATGTTGGAGTTTTTTTAACTGCATAGAACAAGCTAGAGTATTGTTTAATCTGGGCATTTGCTTTTCTGAAACCCACAACATTTATAGAAAAGTTAAAAAAAAAAAAAAAAACAAAAAGGAGTGCGGATTTGTAAATGCTTGGAATTTTTATTTTTTAAGGAAAAAAACTTACAAATGTAAATAAAGCCTCCAGAACCCTGTTTTATATCAACTCCATCTTGAAATTTGCAGTAGAAAATGTCAATGCAAATAGTTCGTATGATAAACCCTGTAATCTAGCAATTAGATCAAATGGGTAGTGCCTAGATTCATAAGAATAGATTCGACAATTTCGATAGGGTTTTGGTTGACGTACTATAACCATTGTATTGTATCACATGTAGTTTTCTATTATAACTTGCACTTTAGCCACTAGATAAAGCACTTGTCACCTGGGAATGGTTGTTAGTGATCAAAAAAAATTCTTGAAATGTCACCCTTAAATGTAACTACTATATCATGTAATGTTTTATTGAAAATCTAGATGGTAAACTTAGTCACAAAGTTTATGCATAAAAAAGGGAAGGCAAAAGGGATTCTAGACTTCAGGTGAAATCTATTTACTTGGAGAAAATCTTTCATTGACTTCAAATTTTGAAGCATTTTGAGGTTTTGCCTCATTTTAGTTTTGTATAACACTTTGATCTTTGTTTTTGTATTTTTTTTTTTTTTTTTTTGATAAGCTTTCGGTCAGTTATTCTTGGCAAGTATCATTCTTCAAGTGGACCGAAGACTGAGAGTGAGGAGGAAACAATAGGGCAGATTCTCCAGCATGAAAAATCTACTGCAGGCGTTTTTTGTAAGCTGAAAACATGTCATGGCTCTCAGGCACACATCTCAACTAACCAAGGATGTTCTTGGTATTGTTGCTTCACTTGGCAAAGTTGTGGATGAAAATCCTAACAGGTTGATTGATCATGTATTGTATCTTTTTCTTCATCTTTCTCTAGTGATATTGTGCTTTTTGTATTGGCTTGTTTTTGGTTGCTTTTTCTTGTTTATAATTAACTGATTTTGTTGTTTCCCATCAATAAGGACCTTTTTAAGTTTTGCAATGGGCAAGAATTTGTTGTATTACATGATTTTCTACAGACAAATATATAAACATTGAATTTGTTGCAAGTAGATTCATCCTTAAAGCTTGCATGTCGTTGTAGTGTTGTTTGCTCTGAGTGAGTGAGGTTATGTTGTACATTGTTGCAGAGACGGTTAATGGTTAGAATTCATGTTTAATTTCTAGCTTTTGTATTACCGAAAAGTGCGACAAAGCTAAATGTTTTCACTAATACCCCATGCTTGACATTTTTTTCATCTTCTTTGGAGTGCAGGCTTTTCTCTGAGTACTTAGGAATGGACACTATGTTCGTAATTGTTTGCAAGACTTATGAAGGTGATAAGGCTCTAGAAACATACGATAAAGAGGGCTGCATTATTAAAAGTTATGGTCTTCATGGGCTTGGTGCTTCAATTGGGAGGAGTATACATGACCGGTTTCTTGTCATATGTCTTGAAAACTTAAGGCATCTTTTCGATTTCTGCTTTCCTTAATTATATAGACTTGTATTCGCAAACATTCTAAATTTTTTTTCTTTCTCCAGACCTTATGCTGATGACTTTGTAGCTAATGATCCACAAAGGAGGCTTGATATTCTAAAGCCAAGATTGCCTAATAGGGAGTCCCCGCCTGGCTTTCTTGGCTTCACGGTGATTATGATTGATGTGGAAAGCAAAAACTAGCCAACCGGAGAATTACCATTCAACTTGTCTGGCTTTGATAAAGATCAAAACAAAGCAATGATCCAATTTGGCTGATTCTTTCATGGTTGAAGTTATAGTTAGAAATCAAGACTGAAAAGATGTGCGTTCTCAGCAAAAATTACATTCAATTTTGTTTAATTTGAAAGATTATTCGCAATTAGGGATGACTCGATGAAGGTAGACCTCTCTGCTAATTATTTTTATTCACCCTTCTTTACTGAATTAAAAAGCTTGTTAATATCGTTTCAGGGTTGATTGGAGTGACAAGTTGAGTTCTTTTACATAACATTCTTTGAAGAAATTGTCCCTGGTAAGTGAATATTCTCACTTTTAATTCTAATTTTAAATGTTCAAAATTTTCTTTTATGAAAGTTGAAGTTGTTGATCTGTTTCTGCATATTTATTTATTTATTATACAACAGTTCTTTTGTAGAATTTAATATGCACATTTTATAAGCACTCTCAACACCCCATTTTTTCAGTGCACTATGTCACAAATTATTTTTTTATTAAATTCATCATCAAATTTATTCTTTCTAAAAAAAACTTGTAACTAATGCAAAATCAATAGATCATAATCTATAAAGAACACATTGAAAAAAAAAAAAAAACTTTTTGTTAAAAGTTTATGTGAAAGTCCTTTGAAGTTCTATAATTTGTCACATAGCTTACGAGATTTATTAATCTTTTATTTTTTTTCTTTAAATCATGTATAAATAAATCAAAATTGTATTAGACAAATATATTGAATCATCTTTAAATTTGTGAAAAGAATGGAATATAAATTTTTTTTTTTTTTTAAATTTTAGTTTGAGAGTATACTAAAACTGGAAGTGCTAATAGAATATTTTTCATGTACAAGGTCC
Source organism: Pistacia atlantica (assembly GCA_026229545.1). NCBI lineage: Eukaryota > Viridiplantae > Streptophyta > Magnoliopsida > Sapindales > Anacardiaceae > Pistacia > Pistacia atlantica. Next base: position 13,009,441 of record CM047908.1, read on the forward strand.
TACAACCTTCCCCTTTAATGATCTTATATTTCCCTTAAGCAATGTTACTGGTGAGTTGGCAACCCTTGGATTATGCTCCAAGGAATCCAAGGATTGACCATAGTTCAAGAGACCATGATCTGAGGGTTAAGGCTGTTGGGAATAAGATTGCCTTTTACGTTAACATGGGAAAATTTATATTAATCTAGTTGGTTTTTTTTTTGGCTTGAATAATCTCTTTCTAATCACTACTATCTTGGGAGTTGGGATTAATCTTCACCATAAAATACATGACAAGTTACGCTACACCAAATGTTGAACTATTCCTTTTCAAATTTTATAGGAGAATTTTATAAAACATTTTCTCAATCATTCTTTCTTAAACTTTGTTACTGCCCTACTGAAAATTTTGAACTATTTGGGATGGGGTTACTTTCCTAATTTGAGCAAGTTGTATTTTTTTTTTTTTTTGGGTAATCACTACTTTTCCAAATACCTTGTGATATGGGATTATTTGGACTACCCAGCCAACCAGTTATAGAAGATTTGATCAAGTAATAGTTACCGAAATTGGGATTTATATTTATCAACGGATATATTTTTCTTCCATTTGAACTGATTTTAATTCTTTTCAGTTGCTTTGATAGGTGCAATTGTCGTGGCTTGTTAGTAAAAAAACTATTTATAAAAACTCTTTCCTTCCAGAAATCAAAATTCAACCTTTTTTCTGTGTTATCAACATCCATTTCCCTGAAATTCTATTTGAATACTGTTCGGTTCATGTATAAAATAGATGATATTATTAATCAACTTTCAAGGAAGCAAGTGATGGACATTTTTTGTCATATTATTGACTTTAGAAGGGAAAGGAAACACCCTTGCTCGAAATTTCCTTTCTTTATTAATATGTTGCCATATTAAATACATCAATTTTTGGGTATGATTCCTTGATTTCATTACAGTATTTTAATTATTATCTTAATTTTTCATAAAATTGAAAATTTTCCAGTTGATATTTGCAATGTAGTTGAGATTGATCACGATGGATGGGGTTATTAGAGTTGTTCTTCTATGTACATATGTACATTAATTGTGCATTGAGAAGTAGTTTGAGAAAGAGTAGAGAACTTTGTGAATGGGCTACTCTAAAAGTAAAGAGAATGAGAAAATCTAAGAATGGGTTGGCGCTTTGTGAACTCCACACGTAAGTTATGAAGAATGGGTTGGTGCTTTGTGAACTCCAACCGGAAGTCACGAAGAGTGGGTTGGTGCTTTGTGAACTCCACCCGGCCGTGCCTCCGATAAGATGAGGCCGTGACATTCAAGTGAGAAAGAATGAGAAAATATGAGAAAGAATAGAGGAAGAGAATGAGTAGAAGTCACGAAGAGTGGGTGGGTGCTTTGTGATCTCCACTCAGCCGTGCCTCCGGTAAGATGAGGCCGTGACATACAACAGAAAGTTAATAGAAAAGAGCTATGTGAAAGAGAAACAAAAAGAGAAAATAAATGAGATGAAAAGAGTGTCAGGAAAGAATTAAGAGAAAGAGTTACGGGGATAGACGAGTACAGGATTTACTTACTGAGCATTATTTTGTGCTCACCCTGTTGTTTTTCTTTGTTTGAGGATCAAGGTGAGGACGCGGTCGGATGGGCATCGGCAAGCGAGGAGTAATAGCTACGCTGTCCACTGTTTTTGATAACTTTTACTTATGATGCCTTACTTTGTATACAGAATGATTAAATGTATTAAAAGAAAATTGTAGGCCCACTTACTTTTGCTAATATAAATATATTTACTTGATGTATTTCTATACGTATCCTAGCAGGAAGCAGTTATTACATACAATCAATCTGCTTTATCTAAATCATGTGATTAGAGTAGTAGTTGACTGCTTAAAATGCGTAAGTTCCACCAAATCTCTTTGCCTAATTATCTTTGCTGGCTGGGGCCAACATTTATACCTACGTGTTTACTGCACTTTCACTTTCCTAAGTTGCTCCATGCTCTTGGCTTGTTCTTCATCTGTTTTTCACTGGTTAAAAAGGAGTTTCTTAAACTGTGAACTATAAAATTTAGACTCATGGTTCTGTCATAAGTTCATTCACTAGTTAAAAAGAGGACGCTCTTAAAGTGTGAACTGTGAATTTAGACTCATAGTTCTGTCATAGGTTCATTCATTGTCATCGCATGAGTCGTACTTAAATGGTGCATGTATTTTGCGGTCGATACGTGTGTCCAAATTTGCATCTTCATTTTACTCTTATGGAAGATAGCAAAGTGTGAACTATAAATTCAAACACATTCTATAGTAAATTCAATTCTCTATTGTTGTGTAAGTCCTACATAAATAGTGCATGTATTATAAGGTTGATACACGTATCTTAGAGTTTACATCTCCATCCCGCTATGGCGAAAGACAGTTCATTGTCAATTCTAAGGTTACCAATACAAACTTCGTCCTGCTCTAATGAAAAGCATTAGGTTGTCAATTTCACATAGATATACATTGATTGTATACATTGATTGTATTGTGAGGTCGGTACATGTCTTTAGTACTGGGTCATGTAATATTAAAGTTTTAATGTTGTGCAATATAACGTAACAAGGACACCCTAAAGGCCAATCTGAAAGTATGTATGTCTAAATTAGTAATGTTCAAAAGTTCAAGGAGTTAATCAAATTCGTGTTCCCTTATACGACAATATGATGTGCATCAGCCTGTTGTTATTGTTTATCTGACATCTTATACATCATAAGCTAATATTATAATTGTTCTATTGCATTTGGAGTTTACCCTTTTTGTCTGCTACATGATCTGAATGTCTTGAAAAAGATTTTAAACATAGGTGGAACGATTATGGATGTGTTAACCTTAGTGGCCTCTTAAAAGTAATGGTTAGTTATGGAAACAGTGGTATGTATCTTTATCTAATCGCATTTTTTTTTTTGTTTTGGATATTTACTTGCAAGGACGAAAAAGAAAATGATATTCTTTTATTACTAATACCTAATATTAGTCCTGTGAAACAATAGCATATTAAAAGCATAGTGCTATCTAGTACTGGTTATCACATATTTTAGTTGTGTACTATAATTTGAAGGATGCAGACATTGGTTGATGGAAAATTCTTAGTCACTCATTACTTTGTAGCTTTTGGTTTTATTTGTCTAGCTAAAGAGGAAAAACATTTGATTTTTTAATTTAACTATCTCCAGGAACAATCTTTGGATTTTGCTTCTTGTGGATAATTTGATTGATCATGAAAAGTTAAATGTTACAATCGTTAATTGTATCAAAGGAAAATTTTTAGAATGCTTAGAACATAGAGATTCAATGTTGGAGTTTTTTTAATTGCACAGAACAAGCTAGAGTATTGTTTAATTTGGGCATTTGCTTTTTCTGAAACCCACAACATTTATAGAAAAGTTCAAAAAAAAGGTATTGGATTTGTGAATGCTTGGAATTTTTATTTTTTAAGGAAAAAAACTTACAAATATAAATAAAGCGCCCAAAACCCTATTGTATATCAATTCCATCTTGAAATTTGCAGTAGAAAATGTCAATGCAAATTGTTCGTATGATAAACCTTGCAATCTAGCAGCTAGATCAAATGGGTGGTGCCCAGATTCATAAGAATAGATTCGACAATTTCGATAGGGTTTTGGTTGACGTACTATAACCATTATAGTGTATAACATGTAGCTTTCTATTGTAACTTGCACTTTAGCCACTAGATCAAGCACTTGTCACCTGGGAATGGTTGTTAGTGATAAAAAAAAATTCTTGAAATGGCACCCTTAAATGTAGCTACTATATCATGTAATGTTCTATTGAAAATCTAGATGGTAAACTTAGTCACACAGTTTATGCATCAAAAAAGGGAAGGCAAAGGGGATTCTAGACTTCAGGTGAAATCTATTTGCTTGGAGAAAATCTTTCATTGATTTCAAATTTTGAAGTATTTTGAGGTTTTGACTCATTTTAGTTTTGTATGACACTTTGATCTTTGTTTTTGTATTTTTTTTTTTTTTTTTGATAAGCTTTCTGTCAGTTATTCTTGGCAAGTATCATTCTTCAAGTGGACCTAAGATTGAGAGTGAGGAGGAAACAACAGGGCAGATTCTCCAGCATGAAAAATCTGCTGTAGGCTTTTTTGTAAGCTGAAAACACGTCAAGGCTCTCAGGCATCACATCTTCAACTAACCAAGGATGTTCTTGGCATTGTTGCTTCACTTGGCAAAGTTGTGGATGAAAATCTTAACAGGTTGATTGATCATGTATTCTATCTTTTTCTTAATCTTAACAGGTTGATTGATCATGTATTCTATCTTTTTCTTCATCTTTCTCTGGTGATATTGTTGCTTTTTGTATTGGCTTGTTTATGTTTGCTTTTTCTTGTTTATAATTAACTGATTTTGTTGTTTCCCATCAATAAGGACCTTTTTAAGTTTTGCAATGGGCAAGAATTTGTTGTATTACATGATTTTCTACAGACAAATATATAATCCATTGAATTTGTTGCCAGTAGATTCATCCTTAAAGTTTGCATGATGTTGTAGTGCTGTTTGCTCCTGAGTGGCGAGTGAGGTTATGTTGTACATTGTTGCAGAGCCGGTTAATGGTTAGAATTCATGTTTAATTTCTAGCTTTTGTTTTACCGAAAAGAGCGACAAAGCTAAATGTATTCACTAATACCCCATGCTTGACATTTTTTTCATCTTCTTTGGAGTGCAGGCTTTTCTCTGAGTACTTAGGAATGGACATTATGTTCGCAATTGTTTGCAAGACTTATGAAGGTGATAAGGCTCTAGAAACATATGATAAAGAGGGTTGCATTATTAAAAGTTCTGGTCTTCATGGGCTTGGTGCTTCAATTGGGAGGACTATACATGACCGGTTTCTTGTCATATGTCTTGAAAACTTAAGGCATCAATTCGACTTCTGCTTTCCTTAGTTATATAGACTTGTATCCGTAGACATTCTAAATTTTTTTCTTTCTCTAGACCTTATGCCGATGAATTTGTAGCTAATGATCCACAAAGGAGGCTCGATATTCTAAAGCCAAGATTGTCTAATGGGGAGTCTCCGCCTAGCTTTCTTGGCTTCGCGGTGAATATGATTGATGTGGAAAGCAAAAACTAGCCAATTTCATCAGCCTCTTTCCAGAGAATTACCATTCAACTTGTCCGGCCTTGATAGAGATCAAAACAAAGCAATGATCCGATTTGGCTGCTTCTTTCATGGTTGAAGTTGTAGCTAGAGATCAAGACTGAAAAGAGGTATGTTCTCAACAAAAATTACATTCAATTTTGTTTAATTTGAAAGATTATTAGCAATTAGGGATGACTCGATGAAGGTAGACCTCTCTATTAATTATTTTTATTCACCCTTCTTTATTGAATTAAAAAGCTTGTTAATATCATTTCAGGGTTGATTGGAGTGACAAGTTGAGTTCCTTTACATAACATTCTTTGAAGAAATTGTCCCTAGTAAGTGAATATTCTCATTTTTAATTCTAATTTTACATGTTCAAAATTTTCTTTTATGAAAGTTGAAGTTGTTGATCTGTTGCTGCACATTTATTTATTTATTATACAACGGTTCTTTTATAGAATTTAATATGCACCTTTTATAAGCACTCTCAACACCCCCTTTTTTTAGTGCATTCTGTCACAAATTATATTTTTACTAAATTCATCATCAAATTTATTCTTTCTAAAAAAAAACTTGTAACTAATGCAAAATCAATAGATCATAATCTATAAAGAACACATTGAAAACAAAAGCTTTTTGTTAAAAACACATTGAAAACAAAAGCTTTTTGTTAAAAGTTCATGTGAAAGTCTTTGGAAGTTCTGTAATTTGTCACATAGGTTACGAGATGTATTTACCTTCTATTTTTTTCTTTAAATCATGTATAAATAAATCAAAATTGTATCGGACAAATATATTGAATGATCTTTAAATTTATGAAAAGAATGGAATACAATTTTTTTTTTTTTTTTAATTTTAGTTTGAGAGTGTACTAAAACCGAAAGTGCTAATAGAATATTTTCAAGTACAAGGTCCTACAACCTTCCTCTTTAATGATCTTATATTTCCCTTAAGCAATGTTACTGGTGAGTTGGCAACGCTTGGATTACGCTCCAAGGAATCCAAGGACTGACCATAGTTCAAGAGACCATGATCTGAGGGTTAAGGTTGTTTGGAATAAGATTGCCTTTTACGTTAACATGGGAAAATTTATATTAATCTAGTTGGTTTTTTTTTTTTTGGTTGAATAATCTCTTTCTAATCACTACTATCTTGGGAGTTGGGATTAGTCTTCACCATGAAATACATGACAAGTTACGCTACACCAAATGTTGAACTATTCCTTTACAAATTTTACAGGACAATTTTATATAAGATTTTCTCTATCATTCTTTCCTAAACTTTGTTATTGTCCTACTGAAAATTTTGAACTATTTGGGATGGGGTTACTTTCCTAATTTGAGCAAGTTGTATTATTTTTTTTGGGTAATCACTACTATTCCAGATACCTTGTGGTGTTAGATTATTTAGACTACCCAAGCCAAACCAGATTATAGAGAAAGATTTGATCAGTTATAGTTAACAGATTGGGATTTATATATCAACAGATGTATTTTCTTCCATTTGAACTGATTTTAAAATTCTTTTAGTGGCTTTGATAGGTGCAATTGTTGTGGCTTGTTAGTAAAAAAAACTCTTTATAAAAACTCTTTCTTCCATAAATCCAAATTCAACCTTTTTTTGTGTTATCACATCCATTTCCCTAAAATTTGATTTGAATACTATTCGGTTCATGTATAAAATAGATGATATTATTAATCAGCTTTCGAAGGAAACAGTGATGGACATTTTGTGTCATATTATTGACTTTAGAAGGAAAAGGAAACACCTTTGCTAGAAATTTCCTTTCTTTGTTAATATGTTGCCATATTAAATACATCAATTTTTGGGTATATTCCTTGATTTGATTATAGTATTTTAATTATTGTGTTAATTTGTCATAAAATTGAAAATTTTCCAATTGATATTTGCGATGCAGTTGAGATTGATCATGACGGATGGGGTTATTAGAGTTGTTCTTCTTGTACATATGAAATCTTTGATAATTATCAATTTATCTTTGTTTCAACAATTGGAAATATGTTGTAATATAAATTTAATCATGTTATTGTTGTTTACAAAGCAGGTAGGTATTAATTTCTATGGTATCAAAGATCTTTTGGTTAATCATGAGAACATTTCAATTGTATTGGTGATGAGAATTCAGATGTATTGTTTTGATCAATTAAAAAGAGGTTCAATAGCTAATAAAAACTAAAAAGATTGATTCTTTGAAATCGTTAGAGCTTTTCTCTCAAATCGATCTTTGATTTGAGAGCCTCGTGGGTGAGTCCGTCTTTGGACAAAGTGTCGAACATCTTGACAGCGTTGTTGATGAGGCCCTCCGTACTCATTTATGGAATATTTCTTGGAGCTTTTTGGGGTCTTCGGGCCCTTCGATAGCGGGCTTCTTGTTGAAGGGGTTATCAGGAGGTGAAAGGTTGGTTTTTTCGATTGTTTTGGTAGTTCCATAATCATCGTTGTCTTGTTCTGAGTCGGAGGATAGAGAAAAGTTAACTTTAGTGTTGATGTTCTTCTTGGCGGTGGGTTGGTCAGAAGAGGAGCTCAAAAATCTTTGGATTAGGGGAAAGGGGAATGAAGTTATAGGGTTTTGGTTAGAGAAAGAGAAAGGGAAGTGGAATCGATTTTTGGGGGCGAGAATGATGAAGCGAGATAGTACACTCCCTTCCATGGCTCACCGTGTTTTGAGTTGAGAGTTGAGTTGGTAATGGATTAGGAGTAGATCTAATATGAATGGTAAGCCCAAAGATAGATACAGGGGCAGAAATCTAGTTTACTTCCCTAAGAGAAAATATCTATTCATTAATTTCTTGTTAGTTATCTAACCATTACTTCATTAATTTCATAGAAATAAAATTGGCGGCCTTATAAGGCCACTTTGATGGTGGCTTTGCAAGGCCACCGCCACCTACCTATAGCACCCCTTCCCCCAATTCCTTTACTTATTTTCTTTTTCTTTTAATTAATTTTTCCTTATTATTATTATTTATTGATTTTGTAATTGTTTTAGAAATAGAATATATCGATTTCTTAAATGTCTATTTACATATTCTTCAATGTATTAGTCATTCTTAAAACGTAAAAGATATACGCATTTTCTTCTGAAAGAAAATACAAGAAATCATACAAGGAAAGAAAATATAAGAAATCATATAGGAACCATATGTTCTTTTTTCTTTGATAAATGATCAGAGCTTCATCTAGTTCAAATTATATGTATATATATATAAATTAGACAAACTAATATTATAAAAGGAAATAAGGTTATGGTTGCTAATATAATACAAGTTTTAAGACAATGCATTTATGTAACTTAATATCACGAATATTGGTAAATATTAATTTTAGTCACTCTTTATCTTGACCTATCTATTTTGGTTTAATCTAATAACATAAATTTGTGTTTAAATCTGTAGGTAAAAAAACAAAAAATAGGAGTTCTGGAATCTCTTATATATATAGAAATTATTTTTTAATTAAATTCTCTTAAATAATTAGATTGAAATCAATCAACTATTATTAAATAATTTTTTAAATTATAATTAAAAAAAACAAAAAAAATATGATTTACATTTGAATCATTTACAAATGATTCGGTCACCATCATTCGATCTACTGGCCTTTAAACCAATCTACAAAACCCCTTTGACCTTAGCTCTTGTAACTTGCCGAAGCGGGTTGAGAAAGTGAAGAGGATTTTGGGTATTAACGGAAGAGTTAATGAACTTTTCTCACCCAAAAAAATGGCACAATGACTCTCTCCCATCCTCAAACTTTTAAAATACCTTTTATTGCCTAAAGCAATAATTTCGTTAGTTTCTCAAAAATAGTGATATTCACTATAAAGACAAAAAAAAACCCTTGATTGTCCGAATTTTTTTTTTTTATTATTATTATATGTGAAGTCAATATAGTCAATTACCTATATACCCATCTTTTTATAACAAAATTAATATCCCCAACAATGTGTAAAAATTAGACTAGTCTTAAATGATTCATGTTTCTTCTTGGTTTAGGCTCTGTTGCATCTACAACAAGGGAGTTAAATTTAACGGCTATGAATTATGACAATTAGTTTGTTTTGTGTTAACAAGGCAGCAGGTTCATAGTTTAATATCTTAGGGTTGTTAGTGGCTATTTCATCCAAGATAGTAGTTGCCATTTGAAAGCAAGGAAGGGGAACAAATTAAATGAGGAAAATAGAAAAACCCTAGTTCAACAATCTTCTAACTGATATTGTAATAATCAATTTAGGGCTATGCTTCTACATGAATTGTTGGAATTTTCTCGGTGTCAAAAAAAATCTTTCTGGCTATCTCAATTTGTAATTTTTCTCTAAACTACAAGATTTTGTTTATTATTGGTCAAACTAATATTTTCATTTAACATTTAACTATGTCATGTTCACATTTTGTAGTTCTTCTAACCTAATCTTCTTTGGGAATTTTGCTATATTAATACTACCATTTGTTTGATACTTTCTCAATCATTTCTATTATGAACTAAACCTGGCCTGAGAATTTTTTGCATGTGGAATACCCTACTCTATATTTTATGAATCTGGTTGCAATTATTCATTTGGACATTAGATGAAATGCAGTTAGGTAAGATGAATGATAATTGTTATAAGCTATTTTTCTTTGAACTTGGGATTAATGGATTAGTAGAAATTGGTTTTTCTCATCATACACCAGTTGACAAGTATAGAGCGATAATGAATAGATGGACTAATAACTTCCCTGATAAATTGAAATTGTAATATTACAAATTGCTCATGGGAACTAATTTTACATTTGTGTTCCTTTCAGTCAATGATTCTTGGCTCGCCAAAGGGGATCCAACTGAAGCAGGAACCAAGATGCTGATGGATAATTGTTGAGGTTGATATAACTAGTCTGTAAGTACAAATTTCTACTATAAATGTGTAAAAGGTTGGTAGGAGGCTGTTCTTCCCTTGTTGTACACATATTTAGTCACATATTTGGTGCCATAATGGAAAAGATCCCTTTTTTGGAAACCTAAAATGTTTAGCAACCCAGATGTGAGATCGAAGCACCCTATAGTAATAACGCCAACTTCCTATCATCTGTTAGCTGCAGCTACAAAATCTCTAACCAGATTAAGCTGAATTTCAAGTTAAAAGCTTCATGTGTGCAAAATCCATGCAGTGGTCCTAATCTGCCACTACTACATGTAGCTATTGTGTCAATTTTCCAAATCCGTTTAACATATTGTATTAGACTAATACGAATGTTTGATTATTTTCTTTTATGTTATTATCGTGATTGGTAGGGCTATTAAATGATGTGACTTCCTTATATAGTCAATTAAAGATTACATTACTTATCAATTTACATTTGAAAACTTCATTATCAAGGAAGCCCTTGGATCCAAGTAAGGTTTTAGGATACTATCAATTAGCTTGCAGCAAAAAGTAGCTCTCAAAAATAAATAACAAATAAACAAGGAGGCAATAATGCCAATCAAATTAAGAATTGATCCATTGTTGTTTTGCTTGTGCTTGGGCAAAAAATCTAAGGCTTTCTTGTGAATTTATCACACATATGACTGTTTTCTAGAATGATTAACTTCTTATTAATATATCACATTTGAGTGCTCATATGATGTGTTTTAAAATGATTTGTAACATGGCATTTCTAGGCTCAATTTTGAAATCATTAACAGGAAAAGAACCTGGTTGTACCAGTCAAAGGTGCCGGAATTGCTTGCAAAGGTCTTTGTAGAGCTTGAAAAAAATCTCAAAAGATCAAAGAGTGTTGTGTGTTATTATCTGACTAGTATATTGTATCCACTTGTTTCCATCTGCATCTGATTCGCATCCAACTTGCTATTTTGTTTTAGCTTAGTACGTCTTGTTTCCTTCGTCGTCATTGTTTGAAGTCCTCCGAAGGTTCGACGAATGCTTTATTTTTCTAAAATTTTGCTTCGCTCAATTGCTATACTACATTATATAGACGTGACAAAAATCTACCTGTACGGAATGAGGGACTGATCCCGTGAGGTTGAGGCCATTAGCGATCTGTTGTACCTGCACATGTAAGGAAACAAACGTGAAGCGACGGAAAACACCGAGGTGGTGTTTGCCGTACGGCACTTTGACGCTCAAGTCAAGAAGGCTAAAAGAGGCCAATTTAGTGAGGGCTAGGGAGAAGAAAGGTTACCGGAAGTCCAATCGGGGATGTGACTACGATTGTAATGCGAAATTCTCAACGGGAACTCCGGGGTCTGAAGGTGTAATGTGATCTCCTTTATGAGAAGGCTGACCTTTGTTTAAATAGTGACTGTATGGTTTCCCAATCCTGGTGGGATTGGAAGTCCTCGTAGTAGTCGTTCCTCCCAGGGTGTATCCTTTGGCCCCTTTATTCTGGTGTGAAAGGGAGTCCGAGCATGACTCGGATACGAACCTTGGAGGAATTAGGGTAGTAGTGGACTGCCTTATCAGAGTTCAAGTAGGAGTGTGATTCGTAGGTGACTATCGGCTCCGAATTTGACCATAAGCCCAGAAGGTGTGCTGGGATCAGGAGGCCTAGGTCTAGATGGTATGGACCGAGTGTACTTCATACCGAATGGGCCTCATCTGGGGAATTCTGGCTTGGGCCGCATCGAGACTAGGCCTAAGCTTTCCCTTTGTTAGAAGTGTTTCCCTATTTGGGCCAAGGACATTTTTTGGCCCTAACACATTATTTTCTTGCATACACAAAACACGCTTGCTAAAAACTGCCAAATTGTTTTTGACATGCTGCATTATCATATTGGTGAATTTGTGATACGTATGACCTGTTTTCTAAAATATTTCACTTCATAAGGCATCTTTGCAACCATATCTTCTTAGATAACTCAAAAGTTGAGTAGCAACATTCTACTTTATGGAAAAAGATCATTGCATGTTGTTGTTCTATATATAAATTTATATTTTTTTTTATGTTGTTTCACTATCTTGTGTTTGAGATTATTTGTAAAGTTTTTTATTATTATTTTTTTTATCCTTGAATTTGTTCTGAACTTTCAATTTAAGTTATCAAAAAATTATATTTTAGGAATAGTGATGGTGGGGATATATAAGGGGTGTTTGTGTGAGCTTATGAAAATTAGCTTATAAGCAATTGTTGCTTATAAGCTAAAATGAACTTATAAGCAATTACGTGTTTGGTTAAAAGTACTTATGAGTGACTGATAAGTATAAAATTACTAAAAAGGTACTACATTAAACGAGGACATACTATGAAATTTTAAAATCAAACAAGGATAATGTGGTAATATACTTGGTCAAACTAGCTTTTAAGCAAAGTACTTATAAGCAAAAAAAAAAAAAAGTACCTCCCCCCAACTTATTTTTTTTGGCTTATAAGCTCAACTTATAAGCTCAAAAAAATTATAAACAAACAGGTCAGCTTAATTTTAGAGCTTATAAGCAAGTTTGACCGACTTATAAGCTTAGACAAACACCCCCTATAGTATAAGGTAATGAAATGTTAACTCTTTTAATATATGAAAATGGAAAGAATGGCACTTATGAAATTTATGGGGTGTCATAAATAAAAAGTAATTTTAAAATTTTAAAATGATGTCTCTAAGAAATGGAGATTATTTAGTCAATTAATAGGATGTCAATTGCTCCACTCTTGTAGAATAATTTCAATATTACCTATTGTAATGCCCAATATCAAAACAAAAGTGTTGTAGGTCTTATTCTAACTTGATGCAAAGTACGTTCAACCCATGTGTTGTATCGGGCTCATAATGCTTTACCCATTTTATTTTAGTTTCATAGAGAATTAGGGTGAGTTTGGAGTTGTAATTTCTCTAATAAGCACTTATTTAATAAGCTATGATCTCAAATGTCTTTGCTATCTACATTTTAAAATTAATTATAAGAGAAGTTGATTATTGAATATTCTATTTCATGAAATGATTCTAGAGGTAGATTTTTTGTAGCTTTTAGAATTTAAATGTTGCTTTTGAAAAGTCTAAAAAAAATTTAAAAAAAACTTCATATATGTACCAAAAAAAATTTAAATAAATATAATTTAAATAATTTATTCATAAATTTAAAATTATTTGAATGGTAGTAGGTTGACAATAAACGGTGGTCAACGTCAATCAACAATATTTGAATAATATATCTTAATAATAACAAAACATATTTTGCTCTTTTTACAGTCAAAGGGAGTTACTCGTAAAGATAAAAGAAAAAAGCATGTTGGCGTTAAAGAGGATTTAGCTATTGTTACCGTGAATGGCTGTAACATCTCTAGTAAAAAGTCTCTAAAGCAGCAAAGGGGTGATTCTTCTACCGGAGCTGGTCTGATTTTAAGAAGGAGTATCCCTCATGGTGTTTGTGTGGTGGCAGTGAGCCTCATGCTTGGCTATGGTTGTTGCTTGTGTTGGGTTGGCTGGGTGGTTATTTTGGGTGTTGGGCTGGAGAAGGTGCAAGCAGGTGGAGGGTTGAGGGTTGCTCTGAGATGGGGTAATCCATTTTGGTAGGCTGGCTACTTTCTTTCTGCAATGGGTGCTATGTCTCCTGGCTGCTTTCTTGCTACGGGTGCTTTGATCAAGAATTCGTTTTCTTTAAATAGTCATAGTACAATATAAATTCTTTTATTATTATAAGTCATGGGAAGCCATAGCAAAAGCATTAAACTGTTCACTAGATGTACTACTTTTCTATGGGAGATAAGACATTTGGCATTACCAAATCTAAAACTTAAACATTGAAAAGGAAGAACAAGAAAAAGAATACAAAAAATAAAAGAAGGAAACACAAGAACTCAACATCTAAAGGACCTAAAGGGCCTAACTCATCACTAGATTAAAACTTTACTACCCTTAAACTTCCTTTCTCTCTAACCCTTTTTTTCAGTTGTCTCACTACAATCCTCTTCCCTTCTCTTCTACTAGCTAAAATATTGGTCGTCTATTGCTTCTAATTCCACCATTCCATTTCCGTAAAAAATCAAATGAATGAAGAAATGAAATAATAGTAAGCAAATAGCATATTATTAAGCCTAGAAAAACATGGGAAGTAGAGGAGAAATATTCCATATTAGGAATGTTGCTCTTTCATCGTCACCCGATACCTCAAATGTATTCCAATGCAAAGTTCTTACTTATTGGAAATCCGGTCTTGGGAATTGTGGTGGTGCCGAATTTGGATATTGCTATTAGGTTCGAAGATGGCTTACCTTTTAGTGGTCACATAACGATTGTTGATGAGAGAATGGGCGAGATTGATCTGGTAGCCCTCCCTCTAGAAATGTTGGAGATGATGGTGGAGGAATGCAAAATTGGGGTTGGGTAAGGTTGAGGAAGATAAAGAAAGGACCAGTCTGCTATCTCGGATCCAAGTTAGGGAAAGCCTTGAAATTTTTGGGACTAGGGCGTGTTATTCTTGGGCGAAAGAGGTGGATCATGAGCTTGCAAAGGGGCCCTTTGTTGCTCTTCAAAGTCTTTGGATGTGGGTAGAGGCTCGTTGGGCTCATCTTGCTTTGGGCTGGAAGGTGATGAAACCCATCAATGTGTTTTAAAGATGGCCTGGTGATTGGTTATGGGCAAAAAGGATTGTCTCTGCGGGGGTTAATAAATCTGGTTCTCCACCAATGTTGTCCGTTGAGCACACTCGTCTTTCTCGAGATTGTCAAGAATCACTCATGGGCAAATGTTTCTTTGATTATTTGACTATAGGATGAGATAAATACACCTTTTTTTTTTCTTTTTTTTGGAGATAAATAGAAAAAGGTGATTTATTTGAATATTTTCAAATTTCAAAAAACATTACAACGACAATATTATCTTATTTGATCTTCTCCAATGTTATATTTCTTCAAATCTCTCCAATTCCTCTCTCTCTCAAATCTCTCCCTACTGCTTCAAAGGTTCTCAATAAGGAGGCTCCGCCTTTGGGGCCACCGAGAATGGCTTGCATGTCTCTCTCTCTCTCTCTTTTGTTTCATTCTAATGTGGTTTTTTCAATTAATTAATTAATTGTTTTTTGCAGACAGAAGCTGTTGGAAGAACAATGGCCAACCTTGTGATCGGAATGTGACGTCATATTGTACTTGTTATAATGAGATGATTATAAATCCTAAGTAGGATATTCCTGGTGCAAACCTATGATCGGATAGATGTGGAAAACTTCCCGTATGATGCTCATCATGTTTATGTTCTCCAAGGAAATGCTTAAGTATCATGAGGAGCTATTCAATCTCTGTGATGCATTTAGCAATCCTCAACCTCAGGAAATCCTAAAGATTCTGCCACACCAGGTTTGGGGCGACTACAAATACCCAACGAAGAGTGAACTTGGGAGCTTGATGTTGGAAGATTATCTCAATCACTTTACTTCTACCGAGATCCTGGTACAAAAGCGTAAGAGGCAGGCCATCAATAGGCTTGGGGGCTGAAATTTATGTTAGTAGTCAAGATCAAGTTACAGAGTGGACGGTTAGTGATTTTGATATTTTAATACCGAAAGAATGAACATATAGAGTTTCATTGTCAAATTAGTAGGATTTAGAAGTTTTTTTTTTTTTTTTTGGTTGTTAAACATTATATACCACAAGGAAATTAATAGTGATAATGCTGTTCTAATCTTCTCTAGAATTTCAGTCTTTAGAAATGATGATAAAAGATGAAGAAGTTTTGGTGGGGGAAAGTGGAGACATTTGGTTGACTGGTTAATCCAAGAGAAGTTTTGTGTTGGTTTTCTATGTATAGAGAGATTGTTGAGGAATATTTGTGCGTGGCACGTGGAATGAGGTTTTACATCAAACGGTGTGGTGTGCAGTTGAGCACTAATTCGTGTGGGATACACAGTGTCCAATGCACACGTGCACTACTTAAATTAAATGTTTCCGAGCTACAGATCTTCATTTCCTCGCTTGTAAATCAATCAAAACCGTCTTCTTTTTTCGATTATCACGCTTTCAAAACAACTTTTCCTTTTTTCCTATCCTCACTTTCTTATTCTTTTATGGGTATAAATTCCCCACAATGTGAATAATCAATCAACTCTCATTCTCTTGTACCCCTCTCTAATGGCTACATTTCTCTCTCCTCCCCTCTTCCTATCTCTGACGTTCTCAATCTCAGCAATCTTGCCCAAATAAACAAACCCTACTCTCTCTTCTCTCTCTGTAGTTTACTGATGATCGGAATAAAGCACTTCATGCAGCCAAGAAACACAATCTTGAGAGAGACCCACTCATGTGAGTCGCCATTTTCGTCGTCTCCAAACCCCAATTCAAAATTAAAGTCATTGCAGAAGCAAAGATCATCCAAAGAAAACGCCCGCTGTCGATCGAACTCACTTCTTCCACCTTCTCCGACATCTTCCAAGATTAAGAGTCCGCTACGCCCGCCCAATCTTTTCAAGCGCAAGCTGCACCGATAAACTACCCGAACGTAATGGTTGGGGTCCCGACTGGGTGTTCAAGTAATTATATCGATCTTCTTCTTTTCAGTGGTTATTTGATATATCAATTGGTGAGGAGCCTTCCAAAAGGGCTGGTGTCGATGTTTTTGCCGAAATGGGAGATGAAGTTACAGTGGAGGCAATCACTCAAGAGGGAAGAGCAAATAGCTTTCTGTAATAAACTTCAATTGATAATAATCTGTCGATTTGATACAAAGGAATACTGTTCACGTTAGTGAGAGAAAATGCTCTGTCTTCTCTAGGATTAGAAACCAGCCTCTTTCCATATTTTCTTCCCCACCCACCACCCCTCTCTCCACCCTCATCCTCCATCCTCCACCTGTACCATTAAACTTCACCTGTCCCTCTAACCATTTCCTTAAGTTCTCTTTTCACATTTTCTTTCACAAACTTGCACTTTGTTTTTGTTTTTGTTAACCTTTTTGTTTGCTATGTTTCAGCCATTCTTTGTTGTGTTTGGGGGTTGTTTTTGGGTTTAAATCGAACTACTTGGTTGTTTGCTTTCCTGTCTTCTCTTTCGCTTGTTGGTGGTATTGTGGTTGAGCTATTTTGTGTGGGCTATTTCTTGGCTTGGCGGATTGGGAAGAAGGTGGGTGGTCTTGGAGGTTTTTTGTTTATTTTCGTTTTTTTGGAGTTCTTGTTTGGTGTTGAAGTGAGGTAGGAGTTAAGGGGCCGTTAATTGGTGGTTTTTTTTGACCGGAAATGTAGTGGGTTGGTGGTGTAGCTGTTGATGCCAGATTCTTGCTAGTCACCGAGTGTAGGCTTTGCTTCTTTGGCCAGACTTTCTTTGGTTGAGCTGGGAGTGTGCGCCATTTTTTGTTGTTGTTCACATATTGAGTGAGATAGTTTGAATCCATCCAAGTGGTATCCATTGGTTCTCTCATTGGCTCATTTGGATTTTTTTGATTTTTTTCTTATCCACATCTCTTTGGACCGGTTAATAGGTCGTTCCATAAGTTTTTAGCCACGTCACTTGTTTTTCATTGGTTCCCTTTGATTTCCTTATCTCTTATCTCTTTGACTTCAAATAATGACAACTCACCAACAAATCATCCATCTCTCCCTCCACCTCATCAATCTCATGCTGACTCATCCTGTCCACGTTCCCCAAGATGCCATGTCAGCCTGCCACGTCACCAGCCCGCCACATCACAAAAAACAATTTTTTTCCCTCCACTTCCTAAACCTTCCCAAAGCCATATTTCGCCTCCCAATGGTCCTTTTCTTGTGAATTCTTTGAATACAAGTGAGACGAAGAGTTACGGTGGGGTGTTTAAGAAGCAAAGAAATTGTGGGTGGAAAAGAGATTGATAAGGTTGGTGTGGAAATGTGCAATGGGAATGCGCTGGTTGATTCAAAGGTGCCTCCAATTATGATGCATGGCGAGGAAGCGAGTGAAGGTGGGACTATGGGGGAAAAGGTGGATGGGGAATTGAAGCTGCTGGTATTGCACCACAGCGAAAACTTTTTGTTTGAAATCCAGGTGCTCTATGGAATATTTTGCTCAAATCCTTGATGACGGCAGGAGGATGAGGTTATACCCCTAAAGAGGTGGCTGATTTGGGGAGGGACAAATGGGAAAATTGTCTCGTTGGTTTCTTCCTTGGTAGAAGGTTGCCATTCTCTCTTGTGAAGGGTTTTATCGATAGGAATTGGAAGTGCTTGGAAAGGTTAGTGTTGTCTCAAATGGGGTTGGGGGCTTTATTCGAAATTTGATAATGAGAGCTCCGGGGATGAGGCCTTGGAAGGGGCCCTTGGCATATTGGGGGCAGCCCCTGTTCCTAAAAAAATGGCGTCCGAATTTAAAAATGGCAGGTGAAGGCATTAGTAGTGTGCCGATTTGGGTCAAATTTAGTGGAGTTCCATTGGAGTTTTGGACTGCTAAAGGGTTGAGCTATGTTGCGCGCTATTGGAAAACCTCTCTACATGGATAACATCACGGATGCGGGGATAGATTGGAGTATGCAAGAGTTTGTGTTGAAATTGACACAGCTTCTTCATTCCTGAATTCAGTGGAACTAGGCCTCCCGAATGGTGATTGTGTAAACATAGGGGTGGAGTATTCTTGGAAACCGAGGGCCTGCCCTTTGTGTAGAACTTTTGGGCATAATTCAAGGAATGTCACTTGGCCCCTCGATTTGAGAAGGAAAGCACCGAGAACAAGAACATAATCTTACTCAAGAATGGCGAATGGTGACTAAGAGGAAGGAGAATGTGTCAAAGGACGTGGTTGTGCAAGTGGAGAACGTGAATGAGAGCTCTAGCCACAAAAACAAAGAGCCCATAAATGAGTCGAGAGTCACGGTTAGTAAAACAAAACCCTCCACTAATCAGTTTGTGCTTCTCGGTTCGGGCAATAGGCTGGATAATGGGGAACTAGATGGTGAAGAGGGTAGTGAGAATGTCAAAGATGGGTTTGGAAAAGATAAGGATGAAATGGGTGGGATAAATGTCCACTGGGGCAATGATCTTAGCAGGGGTTTATAATCGAGGTGTGTGTGATGATAGGGATAAGTGTGTTAAGGGGAATGAATATGGGGTGAGTGTTCCTAACATAGAAGAGGAGGTTGGAAGTAAGCAAAGGTTGAATGCTCCAGAGCTTGGTGACAACAACGGAGAAGTAACCCCGCCTGGGGTCCAGGGGTCCCTTGGTGGAAAACCATGAGGGATGTGAAATGGGGTCTACTTCACCGGCTATTGTGAGGTTCGGAAATTTGATTCGAGTTGATGAAAAGGAAGGTCTTACGGAGGGGAACATAAGTCTTTCTAAAAGCCAAAGGAGGAGATTAGCCGGGGAAGGCGAGAGAAGTTCCTAACGCCCAGCCGTCCCATGATTAAGCTTGCTTGTGGAATGTAAGGGGTCTTAATTCCCCTTTGAAACAAAAAAGAGGTTAGACATCTAATCTCTTCCAATAAAATTGCAATTTGTGGTATTTTGGAAACTAGAGTTCGTGAACCAAATTTTGAGGTTACTAAGTCCTTGACTTTTGGGGGATGGGATGTAATCCATAACTATGTGTGCTGCCCTAATGGTAGAATTTGGGTTGCTTGGAATCCTAGTTTGGTGAGGTTTGAAATCATACAATCTACGAATCAAGCCATCCATGGTAAGGTTGTTATTTTGGAGTCTAATTACTCCTTTGTTTGCTCATTTGTCTATGGCTCTAATGGTCCACTGGAAAGGAAAGAATTATGGAGAGACTTAATGGGTAAAGCTCAAGATTTTGAGGAAATACCATGGGTGATTATGGGTGATTTTAATGCGATGAGATTTGGGTATGAGAAAATAGGGGGTTCTTATAGGTGGAGAAATTACGTTTCGGACTTGAATAATATGTGTAATGAGACTACGCTTGAGGACCTTCGGTTTATGGGTAACTTTTTCACGTGGAGTAATATGAGAGAAGGGGAACATAGGATTACCACTAAGATTGATCGAGCTCTTGTGAATGAAAAGTGGGGCGGTGTGTTTTGTAATTCCGTAGCCAATTTCCCGCCTCCCCCAAGCATCTCGGATCATTCTCCTTGTATTGTTGAATGTGGGGGTTATGTCTTCATTTAGGAAAATCCCATTTCGGTTCTTCAACTTTTGGGCTCACCATGAAAGTTTCAATAGCATTGTTAGTAAGGCTTGGGAAGAAGAAGTTAGGGGGTACCCCTATGTATCGCTTGGTTGCTAAAGCGAAGAGAGTCAAAGCAGCATTAAAAGTGTTTAACAAGAGGGAGTTTGGGAATATCTCGGCAAGAGTTATTGAAGCTAGAAAACCTTCTAAGGGTCCAGATGCTTTTGCTTCTAATCCTCTTGAAGAGAACCTTATTCTTGAGGAAAAAGCCAAAGCTTTTAATTTTAATTCTTTAAGTCGAGCGAGGAGTCTTTAGCTAGGCAAAAATCTAGAGTGCAATGGCTTAGAGAGGGTGACCAGAACACAAG
Source organism: Pistacia atlantica (assembly GCA_026229545.1). Taxonomy (NCBI): domain Eukaryota; kingdom Viridiplantae; phylum Streptophyta; class Magnoliopsida; order Sapindales; family Anacardiaceae; genus Pistacia; species Pistacia atlantica. The sequence continues at coordinate 13,029,959 of CM047908.1, forward strand.
CTATTTCTTCAAGTGTGTGAATGGCAGAAAGAATAGAAATAGAATCACCAAGCTTAAGTGTGATAGCGGCATGGTTATTGAAGACCCTTTGAGCATTAAGGAGGAAATTGTTAGCCACTTTGAAAGAGTTTTTGAAGAGCCGAGGGGTGTGAGAGACTTCCAGGGGTTTAGAGAAAATTATTCAACCTTGCATCACTAGTGATATGGCTAATGGGATGATTGTGAAGTGACGGATGAGGAAATCAAGAACACTCTGTTTTTGTTGGGCAACAACAAAGCTCCCTGGACCAGATGGTTTTGGTGCTTATTTCTTCAAGAAATCTTGGGATGTGGTGGGAAAAGATGTGATTATGGCTATTAAAGACTTCTTCCGAGAGGGCAAGCTTCTCAGGGAGGTAAATTGTACTTCAATTGCTCTTATTCCCAAATGTGATAATGCTTCTTTGTGTAAGGACTATCGGCCCATTTCTTGCTGCAACATAATTTATAAATGTATCACCAAGATCATTGCAAATAGAATTAGGAGTGCTTTACCTCTCTTCATTGACCCGGTACAAGCAGCCTTTGTTGGTGATAGGAGAATAGGAGATAATATCCTTTTATGCCAAGAGTTGGTGCACAACTATAATCGAGCTACGGCCAAGGAAAAAAAGGTGTGCCTTGAAAGTTGATTTAATGAAGGCTTATGACTCGGTTAATTGGCGATTTCTCTTACACGTCCCTAAAGAATTTTGGTTTCCCCAGTTGTTCTTGTCAATTGGATATCCAAATGCATCACTACTCCTAGATTCTCCGTGGTTATCAATGGGGAGTTGGTGGGTTTCTTTGGGAGCTCTAGAGGCTGAGACAAGGGGATCCCTTATCCCCTTACTTGTTTGTTATTGCTATGGAGGTTCTCTCTCGGCTCTTGAATAGGGTGGCTGCTAATCCGAACTTTAGTTTTCATTGGAGATGCAAGAAAATGGGGCTGACTCATCTTTGTTTCGCGGATGATCTCATGCTTTTTTGTAAAGCCGAAGGTACTTCTCTGTCCCTCCTTAAGGATGCTTTAATTACTTTTGAAAGTTGGTCAGGATTGAGTGCAAATCCTGATAAGAGCAATATCTTCCTTTCTTGCGTGAGTGACATTGAAAAGATGGAGCTTTTAAGTTTGATAGGCTTTGCCGAGGGTAGTTTTCCCATCAAATACTTAGGTGTACCCCTCATTACCTCTAAGCTTACCTTTGGAGATTGTCAACCTCTCTTGGATAAAATCTTGGCTCGGGTTGCCTCTTGGAGAAGTAGGTTTCTATCCTATGCGGGGAGGATTATTTTGATTAAATCAATTCTCTGGAGTGCAAATTTATTGGTCCCTCTTTACCCTTCCTTCCAAAATTCATAAGGAAATTGATGCTAGTTTGAGAGCTTTTCTTTGGTCCGGAGTTGATATGAATAGACACAAAGCTAGAATAGCTTGGGAGGAGGTATGTGTACCCAAAAATGAGGGTGGGCTTGGGTTTATGAAATCTAAGGAATGGAACCTAGCAGCTTCTTTAAGACATATTTGGAACCTGTGCAATCACATAAACCATACTTTATGGGTCTTTTGGGTCCGAATTTATCTTCTGAGAAATAGAAGCATTTGGGACATAAGCATTTCCCAAAATTGTACATGGTCATGGAGACATATCCTCAAAAATAGGGAAAGGGCTAGAAAGAATATCAAATATAACATTGGCAATGGTAACACCACCTCTCTTTGGTTTGATAACTGGCACCCGAATGGCCCCCTTGTTTGCACCTATGGGGAAAGGATTATTTATGATGCGGGGATTGCTAAGGATGCTAAAGTGAGTTCTGTGATTGATGGATGCAACTGAAGTGGCCAACGCCAATTCTTGGGCTCTTATTAACATGAGGAATTCTGTGAATTTCACTCCATCCAATGTTGATGACAAGATTTTTTGGATACCCTCACCTTCGGGGATTTCTACCAAATCGGCTTGGGAGGCAATTAGAGGAAGGAGAGCAAAAGTTGAGTGGTGTGACTTGGTGTGGTTCTCAAAGGCTATTCCAAGATACTCTATGATCTTATGGATGGCTATAAAGGAGAGATTACCTTCAAAGGACAGGTTGATGAGGTATGGGGCTACTACTAATGCTGATTGTTGCTTTTGTAACTCATCCATGGAATCTCTTGACCACTTATTTTTTGCATGCCCTTTTTTCTAAGTCTATTTGGAGCAAGATCCTTAGTCTTGTTGACCTTGGTTATGTGGTTAGACCCTGGCATGATTACATCCCCCATTTGGCAAGGATATGGAAAGGTAAGAGTCTTAAATTCACTTTGGGTAGGCTTTGTTTGGGGGCTACGGTTTATTGGATTTGGAGGGAACGAAATTCGCGAAGTTTTAGGGGTGACCATAAGGATTCTTTCACCATAATTGATGCTATCAAAAGTGTTGTGAGAGATAAAGCTTTGGACCTTAGGAATGTCACACATCCTACAAAGAATAGGAAGTTGGCGAATGATTGGGGGCCTCCCTAGATCTATTTTCAAAGACATTCCTCAAGTTCTCAACACCGCTTTGAAGATTGGATTACAGAGGGTTAAGCGAAGGGTTTTTGCTTGGTTGTTTTGTCTCATTGGTAAAGCGTTTGATTTTGTGTTTTTCTCTTTATGATCCTAACCTAGGGAGGTGTCCTATGGTAGGTGGGTTTTTTGGTGTTCTCTTTTCTTTCTTCTTGTTGTTTATCTCCCTTTGTGGTTTTTGATAAACCCCTAGAGCGGATGGTTGTTTGTAGGCTTGTTTCTTTTGTTTCCTATTTTCGGGGCATGTCCCAAAATAGGCTGGTCGCCTTTATTAGGCCTTTGTACATTGTTCTGTTTTCTTTAATATGATTACTTACTTATCAAAAAAAAAAAAAAAAGTTCATTTGCAGTTGAACACTTACATTTGTCATCTGCTGTTGCACAAGCTGGTCTCGGATCATCTGCATCAACTAGATCTTAGTCTTCATATAATTCTTCAAGTTCTACAGTGGCTGCATATTCATCTAGTAAAGTTGGTCCAACTTCATGGATGCACACTATCTCATCTTTTACTGTTCCACCAGGATTATCTAGAGCTCCAGGGACACCAGGCCCTCTTGGACTAGTGCCTTCCCCACTGAAGAATGCTTTATCAGCTTCCTCCAACACCACTCGCCATCCCTCTACGCTTTGGGAATGGCTAGAACCTTCTGGGTTTGCATGTCCAAGTCGTCCCCACTCTGCCCGGCCCAATTGAATTCAAGCTCTGCAAAGAAGAAACACAATAAGATTTAGTAATCAAAGTAAGACAAAGACAAAGTTTCTCACCAGTGGCTCGCCAAGTGCTCGGAATCTCGCCCTCGCCTCTCTCCCCGAAGACCGCCTCACCCCTCACAAAAAAGTACTGATCCTTTCAGTTCTGGTCACTCGACCAAAGGTCGGTTACCAGGTGGGACCGACCATGCTTGAGGTTGATCAGATATCAACCTTTCTCCTTATCGTTTTCCTTCAAGAAATACGAATACAGGAGCTCATGCAACCCAAACATCACTTGGTTCTACACACAAAGGTCCTTTTGTGCCATCAGCAACCTCCAACCGTTCAGCATAATTTAGGACGAGGCAATCATGAAATGGCTCAGCACCTCCCAAACAAGGCAAGCAATGGGAAACCTCAGCCCATCGTGAAACGATTTCTCGTACACACTCACCCAACCTTTTGCCTCCCAATCGACCCCCTCGCACGACCGCGGTGCCCTCAATCGAATTCAAAATATGATACATCGTCCGGATCCACCACACGTCATTATCCTTAAGCACGGACAGATAATCCCAGCTTAGAATCTCACTATAGTAAATAGTCAAAGTTTTGAGTCCATGCAAGGCAATGGGATAGACACATGGTGCATCACTAACTTTACTAATAATAGACGATACAAAAGAAGCTCCACAGAATTCAACAAAAGTCCATATTTATATAATTATTAAGTCGATGTTGAAAGTTCAAATATTGTATAATCCCTTCTCACTTGTATGTGAAACTGAATCAAATGAAAAGGCTTTGAGAAAAGAGTCCTTCTATAGATGTTCTAGCATTTAGAACAAGTCTCTAAACATCAGCATTTGAAACATTGCAGTGTGTAAAATATGAATTTAGGGGAACAAAAAAAAAAGATTAACATGTTTTACAAATTTGATAGGAGTGAAAGTGATGAGCAACTAGGGGGGCTGGTCTACTGTAGGAAGAGTGGAGGTAAGAAGTAGAGGAATATTTGTTATGCAGGAGGTTATGATTTGTTGTGGGAGGACAGGTGGTCTGATAAGATTGGATAAAAGAAGAATTCTGTTAGGAGCAAAACGGTGTCAGGGAATAAAAAGGAGGTGGAGAAAGAAAGGAGGACATTCAGAAAAGAAGGTTGAGGTTTGGAAGGGAGGTGACTGACCCTTGAAGTTCAGCCTTATCGTTCATTGTTTTCTTTACTATACTTAGCATTATTTTCGGTTGTTATTTGTTCATTGGGTTGCTAATAGAACATGACTTCTAGATGTATTGTCTCTGGATGTACTGTTCTGTTTTGATATCAATATAGAGAGTTATTTCTTTTTTCTGTTGTGACCATTGATTGTGAACTGTTGGATAGGCTGTTTGGTGTTACTGGGTGAATTGCAGGTCAAGTTCTATCAGAAAGTAAGCATATCCTAGGAAGAGGTGGTGTGTGGGACTAGTGGAATATGAAGAAAAATCTATAATAATAAGAACGGGAGAAGCTCAGAAGAAAGGAAGAGAAACAGAATGTGTTGACAGAAAAATCAGTGTTCACCATTGAAGTTTAGTCTACCGCTAAACAACTAAGACTATAAAGTGGCCTGAAAAAAAAAACCTAAAACTTCTATCAGCAACGAATGGTTAATAGAATAACATAGTTGGCTTCCCACATTCTCTGGTTGATTCTTATATTTCAGCAACTGAGATCTAAGTAAATGTAGCGTATTTATTATTGATACCATACAACATAGGTTTCACTCACTTTCTATAATACTTGAACAACATAGATTGATAATACTGAAATAAATAATGTTCTCACATAACTCTTTCTACCCTTTTTTAAAGAGAATCAAATGTCTAATTCAATATCAAACCTTGGTTTTGCTGTTGTAGTAATACTTTTTACCATCATTTGTTTTAACCAATGCCCAATCAATGCCAACCAAATAGTCCCTAAACAGAAGAAAACAGAAGAAAATTGCAAAGGAAATACTATACATTTCTTCCATATAGGATACTCCTTAAAAAACTATAATAGAAAAAAGATCACCATTTAACCCTATTAGTGTTCAATGGATAATTTTAACTATGATATAATGTCAATTCAATGTACTACAAGCCAAAAAACCTAATGGATATTGTTATAGGGATGACACTACTCTTTGATTAAGTTCTTAGGCATGTTAGAAATTATATATTATTGACTTACTTATCAACTTATGCGGTCAACTAAATTATAATGAACTGTATTTATCATTATGGTCGTAACTTTTACGAGCAAGGGCAAATAAAGAAGGGTGCTAAATCTTAAATACTATTGTTAGGCCCTTACCAAAGGGAATTTCAGGAAAAGGATAGGGTTCTTCAGGCAAAGTGGTGGTCAGAGGTTTCCCATTGAAGGAATGGTTTGACCATTGTAGTCACTAAAAGCTTACATGGTATTCAACCAAATGGAAAAGTATCCGAAGTCGTGCACTCAAGTTCAAACAGTAGTCCTCGGAAATCATATTTTCAAGTTGTTCCCGTCATTAATAATATTGATTTAATAATTTGAAATGGCAAGTAAATCTATTTTTGGGTGGTTAACATGGATCAAAGGAGAAGGCATAAGCGATTGATTTCCTCACTTTTTTTAGATTATGTCATCATAGAGTTTTTTTTATGTCATAACAGATTTGAGACCATCCATGTTTCCTTCATCAGCTCATAAAAACTGGACCTGGCTTTATAATTTCGAAAGGAATTAAGAGATAAGGAGATCTTGAAATTTTCAACATTGTCGAGATTGATTGATAATGTGCTTTTAAGTAAGAACAAGGCAGATAGGAGGACCACGGAACTTGCTCTTAAGATTGCCACTCCTCTAAATCCTATTTTGACAAACTTTGTGAAGAAAATCTAAATGATGACTTCACCAATTCAATATGATTTGGAAAGCACATGTTCCCCTTAAAAATTGAAGTCTTTGCCTAGGTTTCGCCCTAGAAGAATTCACAGAAAAAAAAAATGCTATTCATGAAAATACATACAGCAATAAACCTGCCCCTTCTTTCTGTACGTGCAAAAACAATGAACAAAAAATTTCTCCATTTACCACATATTGGCTTCATTTTCATAGAAAGCTAGCAAGTAAGTTAACTTCCAAAGGGTCATCCTGATATTATCTTACCTTTTAGCATAAAGTTTTTGGGCTTTCATTGAAGGAAAGAGAGCTAGTACCTCAAACGGGCCAATATAAAATTTGAACTAAGGCCAATGCTTCATGAGGCGCTCTAGCTCAATCAAAAGCACCAATAAATCTCAATATGCAACTGATTATTGCTGATGATCAATATATTTTTGAAAATTACACAATAGACAATGAATCTTCAGCACTCGATATAGAAGTATAAAGAATCCAGAAAACTGAACCAAAAAATTACATGACTCGAAACACATTTTGTTTTCTGAGGACAAAATGGTTAGTAAGATATTGCCAAAATTAAGAAACTTACATTGAAACCAGAGTTGGTTGCACAGAAACTTTGTCAGCCTGCACAATGTTAAAACAAAATACGACACATGATTAGACACATTCAACAGCTCAAGAAAAGGCTAATTGAAGCCACAAATGAAGCTAAAAGGGAAGCAAAACACCACTAGCCGAGAGGTCAACGAACACTAGTTTTATACTTCAATAAAACTCCAATGGTAAGATGCTTTTTTGCATCTTAAGAGTTCAAGAAAATAATAATTCCTCAAGCACTATATGTTACCCAGTCCACATATTTGGAGTAATACGCCAGCAAGAATTTTGGACAGTGCCAGAAATGATAAGCAATCTAATATAATCTCATTATCCCTCCCCTGTATTTTTCAGAATCTTCCAGCAGTATATCCTACGCCTTTTTTGTAGTTCTAAACAAGCGTGCTATCATTATTTGTGCACCAAATTACTCATGACTTCTTTCATATTATAGTAGGCTGGTTTTGGGTGGGAAAATTAAAACAAATACAATTATATAGACTGGACCAAAAAAAATTCAAATAAGAGGTCAATCTAATGAAATGCATCACCAATAGAATTTTACCTCAAAGCTATTCCATTGACATTTTGGAAGTTATAGAAAATTTAGTACCAGAAGTATGCTTTGCATTAGAATATATAAACAAAATAGCATGCATAGTGCTCTAACAACTTATCAACAAGTGACCATAAGTAATAATTACATATAACTCCCCCTTAAAGCCAGCAGGTTTGTTATAAGTTGATTCTCCTGTTTCAGTATTATAATAGTAGACAACCCCTGTATCAGTCTTGGGGGCTGTCCATGCACAAATTGTTCATTCACAGCAGATCCTTCCTTTGCATCGAACTCATGTACACGTTCCTGTTATCTACAAAGCCATGAAAGATTGATGAGGCAAAAATTTACTCTAGGTAACAATAATGAAGGATAAACAGCTCTTACATTGCTAGCTGATCAGTAATCTAGCATAAACATTAAGCGTACCAATTCCTGAAGGTGGTTCTGTCTACATCCCTGAAGCCCGTACCACTTGTTGCCGTGAAGCAGCAGAAGATGTGGGAGTTGCACCAACATTTGCCACAAAAAAAGCACCAGGAGGTAAAGAATCATTTGATGCAACAGAAAGATGAGGCATGCCAAGTGTCGGCAAAAGAAAGGGAATAGGATAAACAGCAGGATATGACGAAAAAGGCGGCCTAGCATGACACCTGTCTGTGGGTGCTCCAACCAGTGTCCCTGAGAGGAACCACTTATAGGAGGTAAGGATGGATGGGTAAGGTATATCGGATGCTGAATTCTTTGATTTGATGGAGCAGGAGCAGTTGACACACTAGGTCTCCATACTGCAGAAGAGTTTTAATCCATAATTGCTGATAAAGCATTCTTCAGTGGGGAAGGCACTAGTCCAAGAGGGCCTGGTGTCCCTGGAGCTCCAGATAATCCTGGTGGAATGGTAAAAGATGAGACAGTGTGCATCCATGAAGTTGGACCAACTTTACTAGATGAATATGCAGCCACTGTAGAACTTGAAGAATTATATGAAGACTGAGATCTGGTTGATGCAGATGATCCAGGACCAGCTCGTGCAACAGCAGATGATGTATCTTGGAAAAAATAATGTTCTCAATACGAACAAACAAACAGTTAACCTCCACTAATCACAAGCTTTAATTAATTATCATTCAACGACAAGTACCATTCCACTACCTCACAAGCAATAACCAGGCATCATTATGTACATTCTAGAGAACTAACTCCTTGCGAATATAACTCAAAACGACAAAACCAGCCAAGTAGCTTGGTTAGGAAATTCTTAAGACTGAAATATTCACGAATTCAAAGAACTAGATAAAGAGACTATAATACAACAGCGTATTATCCTTCAGGTTAAAACCTAATTTATTTTGATAATAAAAAGTTAGTGGCTATGACAACATTCATTATTCTTTTTTTTTTTCTTTTTTTTAATACAAGATTTCATTCATAGTATCAGTCTATGAACTCTTCAATTCTAGCTATGCAAACTTTGGAAGTGGAATATCTACAAACACCATAGTATCTACCTCGATTAGGCTCAGAGAAAGAATAAAGAAGAAAAATATGCTACACGGAAAGAAGAATAGAAACACCTTCCAATCATATAGGTACAGTGGGATATGTTACAAAAAAACACACCCAAAATTTTGTGTACAGCATGATCAAATTAAGTCAAGACTACTAATTAAAGCAGATTTGACTAATTCAAACATTCCTTCATCTGATTGAAATGGGGCATATAATAATCTGATTGAAATGGAGCATATAGTACTCCTTGCCTTGGCAAGGGCGTGTTATCAAGTTAACAAATGTAAGTGTTCAACTGCAAATGAATTTTTTCATGAGCTTCAGTAATGTCTCCAAACATTAATACAGTCATCAGAAAATTAAAGTTCCTAGAAGGCAAAGAATTGGGCTCAAACCATTACAAAAGGAAAGTGTTAAGAAATCAATTACCGAAATGGACATCTGATCTGCTGAGAAATGAACGAAATTGGGCAATTGGAAAAGAGGAGGGAGAAGCCAACTAGTTTTGCAACAAGCCCCCTCACCTCCATCATCTGCAACCAAAACTCCCCACCTCCATCAAAGTTGCAATCAAAACTCAATTTTGAAATTCAATTTATTGAGCAGCTGTGCAACGGAAGTTTACTCCTATTAAACACCATGCAATCAACATGCATCATCACAGGATGAACAAAAGCCTCAAAATCTGATAACGATATAATCTTCAGACAAGATAACCTCGCATAAACTAAGTCATAAGGCAATGTTTAACACAGGAAGCAAGCAGCAATATCGTCATCTAACAAAATCCAAAACATTAGTTCAAGGGCAGGTGGTATGAAATGTTAACAGAGGTGGCAATTGCAAACACAAACCTTGAACGGAAGTCAAATCAAACATGAAGTTCACCACTTGAGGTTTTACCTAAGTGCATTATAATCACCTATCACCACCGACCAACAAAGCAAAGTAATTATTCTTCAAGTGAACTAATTCTAAAAGGGGTACTCCATAATCAGTTTTCAAACGTTCATTCTACAAACAACTTTTTACTTGGAATAGATTGTGATGGACTAGCTGTTACATTATTCATTTGTATAATTATACGGCATAAGGACGTTGTTGCATGATCACATATCACTAAAATGCAGCCAGATAATATCTAAGACTACACTGCTTAAACTAGTAAATATGAAAAAAAAAAAAACCTTTACCTCATTAAAATATCTTATTAAAATATGTTTGGTGATTCTCCCAATCCCAAAACCACAGTCTGAACCATTTCAAAAAAATGCACAAACACTTATTCGTCAATTCAAAAGAAAACAGCATAACAGCTACACATAGCATACTTAATCATAAAAACTCCATTAACATAGTTACCGAGAGCAACAAAATGCCGAGTTCTAGCCGCGTTGTTAAAGCGTTCAAAGAAAAGGATCTTTAAAAAAGCTTCACTGCCCTCTATATCAACATCATTAACCTTTCCAAAGCCATTTAAAAAAATACATGCACAAACACTTATTCGCCAATTCAAAAGCAAACAGGATAACAGCTACACATAACATAGTTAATCACCAAGAACAATTAAAAACTCCATTAACATAGTTACCGAAAGCAACAAGATGCCGAGTTGTTAAAGCGTTCAAAAAAAGGGTCTGTAAAAAACCTTCACTGCCCTTTATATCAACATCATTAACCTTTCCAAAGACATTTCAAAAAATGCACAAACACTTATTCATCAATACAAAAGCAAACAGCATAACAGCTACTGTTGAATTCCTAAGATAAGAATGTGAAAACTTAGGAGTTATCTAGGCATTATCTAGTTTTTAAAATTTAAAAGTTAGGATAATCCTAACTTAAGGTTATCAAGATATCTAGAGTTAGTCTATAACTAGAGATGTATGATATGTATTTTTTAAGTGAATAAGTTTTCCCTCTATTTTTCATGGTATCAGAGCCAGGTTCTCTGGCCATAGTAATTGATGGTTAAAACAGCCATGGAGGTGGCGGGCAGGTAGGAGCCTAAGTCCACCACATGTTCGACAGATTCCTTCTTCAGATCTGAAATCTGGACAAACAGGAGTCCAACCTCAGTTAAATGATAATAATTCCATTCAAATTAGTGTTCACAAATTGAATGCAAAAAATTATATCCCATGGTCTCAAGCTATGAAGTTGATGGTTCGAGGTAGAGGAAAATTGGGTTACTTGACTGGAGCAGTCAAAGCTCCGAAGGAAGATGATCCGGCATATGAGAAGTAAGATGCTGAGAACAGTACAGTAATGGCCTGGTTGATCAATTCCATGGAGGAGGAGATAGGCCGGCTCTATTTGTTTCTTCCCACTGCAAAAGATATTTGGGAAATAGCAAAAGAAACATATTCTGACATGGGGAATTCAGCATGATATTCAAGATCAAATCAAGGTTGAGAGAGACCAAACAAGGTAACATGTCTGTAACCCAATATTATAGTGTATTGGCTAAGTTGTGGCAAGAGTTGGATTTATTCTATGAGGCAAATTGGAGTTGCTCTCAAGACAATATAAAGTACACTAAGATGTTGGAAAAGAAGAGAGTGTTTGAGTTCCTTGCAGGGCTGAATAAGGAACTAGATGAAGTGAGAGGTAGGGTTTTGGGAAAAGAATCCTTACCTTTTATTCGTGAAGTGTTTGCGAAGTAAGAAGAAGAAGAAAGCAGAAGGAAAGTGATGATGCGAGATTTAGCAGGAATTAGCAGTTTGGGTACACAGCCAGAATCAGAATCCTCAGCTCTTGTTTCCAAGGGTTAGGAGACATACCAATCCTAATGTAGATCAAAAACTGCTGAGACGAGGAGAAAATCTGGTGTGAATATTGTCATCGGCCAAAGCATACTAAGGCTACTGAAACTACATGGCGACCATCAAATTGGAAGACAAATAAACCTAATGGCAAGGGATTTCTGCTGATGTGGAGGAAAATACATCTCTGAAAGTTGAGGATCATCCAAGGCCTGTACCATTCAGTAAAGAGCAGTTAGAACACCTACATGAGTTTTTTAGTCAGTCCAGTTCTGGTTCTTCAAGTCATTCATGTTTATTTACTGAGACTGGTAATTCCCTTATAGCTCTGCATACTAGTTTAGGAACAAATAGACCTTGGGTTATAGATTCAGGAGCCTCAGATCACATGTCAGGTAACTCAAGTGTGTTTGTGTCTTATAGTCTAACTCTCTAGAAATCTTTGTTTAAATTCCGTCCTTCATGTTCCTAGCCTGTCTTGTAATCTATTATCCATTAGCAAACTAACCAAAGACTTAAAATGTGTGGCTAAATTCTCTTCTTCCCACTGTGAATTTCAGGACTTACTCTCGGGGAGGATGATTGGCAATGCTAGAGAAGAAGGAGGGCTCTATTACTTTGATGAGAAGGCTAATGAGAATAATCCAGCTATAGCATCTAGGTGTAATCCTGCCTCAGTTTCTTGTAATTTAGAAATAATGTTATGGCCTAATCCTTGTTTCCCTTATTTGAAAAGGTTGTTTCCATTATTATTCAGAAATAAAAATTCATTATTATTTCAATGTGAAATCTGCCAAATTGCAAAGCATACTTGTTCAATGTATCCAACAAATCGTTACAATAAGTCTAGACATTTTTCTTTAATCCATAGTGATATTTGGGGACCCTCTAGGGTTAAAAACATTGTAGGATCTAAGTGGTTTATTACCTTCATTGATGACCATACTAGACTAAGTTGGGTATATTTTTTGAAAGAAAAATATAAAGCAGGTCAAATTTTTCAGAAGTTTCATTCCATGATTAAAACTCAGTTCCAAACACAGATTCAAATCTTAAGGACTGACAATGGTAGAGAGTATTTCAATTCTATCCTAGGAAATTATCTATCCAGCCATGGGATTATCCACCAAAGCTCATGTGTAGATACCCCACAGCAGAATGGGATTGCTGAAAGGAAAAATAGGCACCTATCAGAGGTTGCCCGGGCCTTGATGTTCACCATGAACATGCCTAAATATTTTTGGGGTGAGGCAGTCCTCACGCCACCTATTTAATCAATAGCCTGCCTTCTAAGGGTTTAGAGTTCAATACTCCTTTGTCTGTCTTCCTTGAAACATTTCCTACCTTTAGAGCCCTCAATTCTCTTCCTTTGAAAACTTTTGGGTGTACTGCATATGTTCATGCCCATTTTCCGAATAGAGGCAAGTTAGAACCTAGGGTAATTAAATGCGTGTTTGTAGGATACTCTCCCACACAGAAAGGCTATAAGTATTTTTTCCCTATTAAGGGGAAAATGTTTATTTCTAAGGATGTGACTTTCTTTGAGTCTCATCCTTATTTTCCCAATCCTTCTCTTCAGGGGGAGAACTTAAATGAAGATTGTTTTTGGGAAATAACACTTCCCTTAAGTCAGAGTTCTAATCCTACTTTCACATTAACACCTCTAAACCTGAATTTACCCCTAACTCAACCTCTTCTAACTAGACCAGATTATGAGGTTATAAGTCCCATTTCTATCAGAACGATAAAATCATGAAGTTGTAGGTAAAAAACACATAAAGACAAGGGAAGGATTAGCAAGACTCAATAAGCTAGGACTGAAATTTTATTCTCAGAAAGTTGATCATCAAAGTAATGAGCATCTTAATGATCTGCAAGGCCAATTATCCTAACCAGAAGAACTCATTGACTCACAGTCATCAGTTGGAAAAGATTTTTCTCCTAGTAAGTCTGAATCAAGAGATGATCTTCCTATAGCTCTTAGAAAAGGAGTTCGATCTTGTACTTTACATCCTATTTCTACGTTTGTGTCCTATGATAAATTGTCCTTTGGTTTTCGTGCATTTGTTACTAATCTTTCAACTATAGAAGTTCCAAAATCAGTAGATGAAACCTTGGATGATCCTAAATGGAAAGAGGTTGTAATGGAGGAGATGAAGGCCTTGGAAAAGAATAGGACTTGGGAGCTGGTGAGCTTACCAGAAAAGAAGACTATTGTTGGCTGCAAATGGGTTTTTACATTGAAATACAAGGCAGATGGAACAATTGAGAAATACAAGGCAAGGGGTTCACACAAACCTATGGAGTAGATTATCAGGAGACTTTTGCTCCTGTAGCCAAACTGAACACTATTAGAGTGCTTCTATCTCTTGCTACAAATTTAGATTGGCCCTTGCAACAATTGGATGTTAAGAATGCTTTCTTGAATGGTGATCTTGCAGAAGAAGTTTATATGGAGTTGCCACCATGTTTTGAAGGAAATCGGGCTGACAAGAAGGTGTGTAGGTTGAAAAAATCTTTGTATGGCTTGAAGCAGTCTCCTAGGGCCTGGTTTGAGAAATTTACAGAGGCTATCAGGAGTTATGGTTTTATTCAAGGACAAGCTGATCATACACTGTTTTTCAAGACTAAGGATGGTAAGATTACTATCTTAATATTATATGTTGATGATATTATTGGATGGTAAGATTACTATCTTAATATTATATGTTGATGATATTATTCTTGTAGGGGATAATCTTGAAGAAATGGATATGGTAAAAAAATTTCTTGCTCAGGACTTTGAGATACAGGATTTGGGGCAGCTAAGGGTGCGTTTGGCTTATTATTTCTGCCGATATTCCAAATCCTATTCTCCAAATAATGTTTGGCACATTATTCCAGAAATATTACCCTATTTTTTTAATTATTTTTAGACCCCATAAGGTTATTAATTTCATTAAATACCCCCTGAAAAAAGTTTAAAAATGAACAAAAACACCCCCTCCCCGTGACCCATACTTGATTAACCGGCAACCACCGCCGTGGTAGCTGAACCTGCCACAAGCCAGGTAATTCTGATATGGCATTTTCTAGCCAATCCAATAGATGGCGAGCTAGATGCAGCCATCAATAATGACCAAAGAAATGGCCGTCGTTGTCGGTCAATGAGGGTCAAATCTTGGCCATTGACAACCACATATGGTCGAGATCTGGCTGGAAAAGACCATAGTGACACCATACTGGCAAGATCCGGCCGGTATGTGTGGTTATGCAATTTTCCGGCCAGATTTCGACGGTGGTGGCTAGAATCTGGCACTGCAGGTGGTGGGGGTCTTTTTGTCATTCTATATACTTTTATATATTGGGGTATTTATTAAATTAACAAACTTAAGGGGTTTTTTTATAAATTTTTAAATTTTACCTCGTAATGCTCCGATATTCAATTATCCAATACTATCCCCAAAATCCTATCCGAAAATAATAAACCAAACGCACTCTAAGATATTTTATAGGCATGGAGATTGCAAGGAATAAGAAGGGAATTTCTATGTCTCAGAGGAAATATGTTCTCGATTTATTGCAGGATACTGGAATGTTAGGTTGCAAACTTGCTGGGACTCCTATGGAACAGAATGTGAAACTTAATGAGATAAATAGAGATACACCAGTTGATAAAGGGAGGTATCAAAGACTAGTTGGGAGATTGATATACTTATCCCGTACTAGGCCTGACATAGCATTTTCTGTAAGTGTTGTAAGTCAGCATATACACAATCCACAAGAGAAGCATCTTGAGGCTATAAATAGAATTTTAAGATATCTGAAGAAAACTCCTGGGAAAGGACTGTTCTTTAGGAAGACTAATGAAAGAAAGGTGGAAGCTTTCACAGATGCAGACTGGGCAGGTTCAACGAGTGATAAAAGGTCTACCTCAGGATATTGTACATTTGTTTGGGGAAATCTGGTGACTTGGAGGAGCAAGAAGCAAACTGTAGAAGCAAGGAGTAGTGCAGAGGCTGAGTTTAGGGCAATGGCATAAGGTATTTGTGGTGATCTGGTTAAAAAGATTATTAGTTGAGTTGGGGATCAAGAGTGAGGAACCTATGAAGCTCTATTGTGACAACAAGGCTGCAATTGGTATTGCACACATCCAATTCATCATGATAGAACCAAACATGTGGAGATTGATCACCACTTTATCAAAGAAAAGATAGAAGAGAAGCTTTTGTGTGTTATATATCTACCTACAAGCCAGCAGACTGCCGATATCCTTACAAAAGGATTGTCTAAACAAAGTTTTGATAGTCTTGTCTCCAAGTTGGGAATGCTAGACATCTTCCCATCAGCTTGAGGGGGAGTGTTGAATTCCTAAGATAAGAATGTGAAAACTTAGGAGTTATCTAGGCATTATCTAGTTTTTAAAATTTAAAAGTTAGGATAATCCTAACTTAAGGTTATCAAGATATCTAGAGTTAGTCTATAACTAGAGATGTATGATATGTATTTTTTAAGTGAATAAGTGTGAATAAGTTTTTCCTCTATTTTTCAGCTACATATAACATAGTCAATTACCAAGAACAATTAAAAACTCAATTAACATAGTTACCGAGAGCAACAAGATGCTGAGTTTTAGCCACGTTGTTAAAGCGTTCAAAGAAAAAGGTCTGTAAAAACCCTTCATTGCCCTTTACCCTTTATATCAATGTCATTAACCTTTCCAAAGAATTGATGCCTCCACGCCCTTTTCTTAGAACTCACAACACAAAACTTTCAATTCGCTGATTTTGACAAACTGATACAACAAGAAAGAAAAATTTTTAAAGGAACAATCAAACTAATTTAAAAGAAAAAATGAAAACAACTTACATCCCAATATTTCACAGCTTTTTTGCTTATAGTACTCCCTTTGTTTTTTGTAATTGCAAATCATTAAAAATCATCTTTTCTAAAAAAAAAAAAGGTTTATACAATTTCTTATCGAATAAAGAAAAAAAATAGAGCAAATTCATCAAAGGGTAGAAAAATATCTTATCAAGCCCAGCACTTGAAAAACATACATTTCAATTTTACTCAAGAAATTTTTTCTCTTTGAGACCTTAACATTTTTATGAGTCAAATGGAACCTTCTTTTATTTTGAGAATGCAACTAGGTCTTATAATGAGGCAATGAAGGCAATGACAAAACATAACATAAAATCTTGGGGAACCTACCAAAAATAACTCAACCCAGCTCATCATTTGGAATCGATGAATCCATGAAAAATTCTAGTAGGTTACCAAAATAAAGTTAAGAAACAAGAAGAAGAAATTACCATCTCCAAGAGGTTGTATTAGTTGCACTCGCAACCGCTTTACAAGATCTCGCACCAACATTCTTGGCCTTGCCTTTGAATTTAATGCTTTTTGCCATAGTGACACCATCCTTTGTGACCTTCGGATCCCCTCTACTTTTCTCAATAATCTGATGGACCTCCTGTAACCAAATGGTTCTTTAGAACCAAGCACAAGGGAAGAGGCAAGGCTGGACAAGTGACAAATTCGCACAACCAATTGCACAACCAACTGGGGACAGATGGCAACAAGGAAAAAAGCAAGGGCTGGCACAATGAAAGGTTGACAGGTGTGAAGAATTGGTTATGAGGTTGGCACAATGGAAAGGTGACAAGTGTGCTGGTTTGTTACAAAAGGAAGCTGGAAAGCAAGTGTAAAAGGGAGAACAGTAAACGTGTTGGGCATGGAGAATTAGTGAGATGAATTAAGAGGAGTTGACCCTCGAAGTTCAGCAGTGTGGAGTCCATTTCCATTTCTGTTTTATTTCCTATTTTAGCATTCGTAATCAAGTATTGTAAAAGACATTTCCATTCGGTTCTGTTATCGTTATTTCCCTTCTGTTTTGTTACCTTTTAATTCCATACTGCTCTGTTTATTCCTATTACGTGTTATCCACTTTTAACAATTTATTCCTGCGTTATCTCCCCAATTATTTTCTGTACACTTATCTTTCTTTGATTAATGCGTGAAATATATTGCTGTTTGCTAGTTTTTCTTGTCGGGTTCCATTAATTGGTATCAGAGCCCGGTAAGGGTGGGGCATGGTTGGTACAAGAATGGAAGCCAAGATGGATAACGTTGAAAGAGATGTGGCCAAGGTGAGAGAAACCATGAATTCCATGCGTGAAATTTTGATGGGCATCCAGAATTGGATGAGAAAAAAAAGATGAAGAAGACGATGAAATGAGGGACTCATCTGGAACTTCAAACGGAGGCAAGGAGACCCAACACGATCTGGACCGAGACCGACAGGAAGATATGGAAGGAGATCACGGTGGTGGTCAGATGGAACACGAGTCCCACCAGTACAACAGGCAATCCAACGGAGAGGGGTTGGGACGCCGCGAGTGGGGAGGCCGGAAACTGGAATTGCCAGTTTTTTCCGGCGAGGATCCTCATGGCTGGATCTTTCGCGTGGAACGCTACTTCACGCTCAACCAGATTTCTTAAGGCCAGAAGGTGATGGCGGTGGCACTGTGCATGGAGGGGGAGGCTCTCCACTGGTATCAATGGATGGAGACCAGGGAAGCCATGACGACGTGGGCTGAACTAAAGATTTCTCTCTATCAGCGTTTCAGTGGAGGGAAATCAACTCCGTCACCACCATTGCATTCACCGGCAATTGCTCTTCAAAAGCCCTAACATTCCGGTAGTCAGTTGTTCATCGATCATCACCTAAAATCCTAGGGTTTTAGGTGAATAGGAAATAATAAACCCAGCTCGTTGAAGTTTATGGGTCCCAAGCTTGAACCAGTTAACCTCCGGGCCAGGCCAGGGTCGGGTTTTAAAACATTGCCTTCTACTCAAAAGTACTCAAGACGACTTTAGGAGCCTTCCAACGAATCTCAACCGTTTATCTTTCTTCTTCCTTCTTCTCTGCAACCTCATGCACTAGATCCCACCCCTCTATCCTCTGTACCACCAATTTCACCTCATACTTCTTCGTCAAAACTCACAAGAGGCGGCCATGGTCGCCACCTCATCATCTTTGCCTCCATTCTTCATACCAAACCCAAACTCAAAGGCAAATACCCAAAAAAGAACAACCTCAAAATCCTCAAATCCTTAAAAAAACCAAAAAGAAAAGAAAACTTTTTTCCAAAATTACACAATGTTTTTCTTTTCTTTTTTTTTTTTTTTTTTTTGGGTAAGCAAGCTTTTATAGAAAGGGGAAAGAATGTACAAAGGGCCTAAAAGACGGCCAACCTACCTCAGGACAAGCCCTGGGTTAGGAGCAAAGGAATGATACTATCTAAACCCCTAATCTTCTCTTTTTCCCATTCCTCTTGTCAAAGGAATGGAACCAAGCAGAGATTAAAGAATACAATAAATCCCACCTACCATAGGACATGCCATGGGTTAGGTTCAAAAGTATCAGAGCAAAAAACCCATATGCATAAGCATAAGCATTATCAAGAAGAATTCCACAAACATGGACATTAACAAGGTAGGTAGGGCCTTTTAATGACACAAAGACAAAGCACTAGATCAACACCCCAAGTCTTCCAATTGTCAAAGTAGCCTCTTCTAGCACAATCACCTGTCGGGATGTCATATAACCAAATCCCCTTACACGACAAAAAACCCATCACATAAATACAAACCATATAATTACCTCCCATGGGATGTTTTAAAAATAGACATGGGGAGACCCCATTTCTCGGTAAGTCTTCTATTGCAGGTATTCTTTATGATCTTGCTAAGGTCCATAGCCCTCTCCCTCACCACATTCTTGATGGAATTGTAGAGCGTATGTGCATCCTTGCATTCCCCACCAAAAATCCGGCTATTCCTCTCTTTCCAAATAGAGTAAACGGTGGCTCCCAAACTTAGCTTCCCTATAGAGTATTTTAACTTTTTCTTCCTCCACCTACTAGCTATGTGCTCAACATAATCATTCCAAGGCTGGGTGACATACCCAAGAGAAGAGAGCTCAAGGATTCGGTTCCAAATCCTTTGGGTGAAAGGACAAGCAAAAAAGAGATGATCGATCGTTTCTTGCCCATGATTACAAAAACAACACGCATTGCAAGAGGCTATTCCATACCTCATCAGTTTGTCCCTGGTCTGAAGCTGATCCTTACATGCCATCCACGTGATCATGGAGTGTCGTGGAATAGCTTTTGGGAACCATACAAGGTGATGCCACTCCACTTGGCGTTGGTGCGCGCGAGTAACCTCCCAAGCCAATTTTATAGAGAACTTACCGGATGCACTAGGCTTCCAAACAACCACGTCCTTGCCCTCCTTTGGATCAAAGTCGATAGAATCCTTCATGTCCATCAAAGCCCAAGAATTAGTCGTTGGCCATCTCCACCTTGTCCCATACCAAATCTGACACACCTTAGCAAGATGATGTAGCCTCGAATCATACACAATGCGGCTGCCACATCTATCCTTGAGAGGGCCTCTTGGGTGCCAATTATCATGCCAAACATAAGTTGCTTGACCATTTCCAATGATGACTTTGATGTGCTCTCTAGCTTCCATTCTAAGCTTCAAAATGCTCTTCCAAACCCAAGAAGCATCCGAAGGTATAGGAATCTCCCAAAAGCTCTTCCTTGCCAAGTAGGTTGCTTTGATCCACTTAGCCCATCCGAAGCCACTACGTACTTGATTAAGATTCCAAACATGTCTCATCATGGCTACCTTATTCCAATCCTTAGCTCTCACAATCCCCAACCCACCTTCTTCAACAGGGACACAAACCTCTTCCCATGCAACTTTGGCCTTTGAGGTTTTCATGTCACTCCCAAACCATAGGAAAGCCCTTAACTTAGCATCAATTTCATTGAGTGTCTTTGAAGGGAGAACGAAAATAGAAGACCAATAAACTTGAATGCTAAAAAGAATGGCTTTAATGAGAATTACCCGACTAGCATAGGAGAGGAATTTGCTCCACCAAGATTGAATACGAGCCAAGATTTTGTCTACCAAAGGTTTGCAATCAGCAAGGGAAAGCTTTTTGCTCTTTCTCTCCACTCATTTCCAAAGATGTTTACAGGTCATTACACTTAAGTTTCTTTCTGAACATGAAATTCTCTTAGTTTTATACATCCATCGGAGACCCAAGACTTCACTTAAAAGGGGCACAAAATAAACATTATTTAATACTTTTATAATGTTGCCTTATACTCTCAATTTTATACTTAAAATATAATTTGTATATATACTTTCACTAAATATTTAAAAAATAGTTATGGAAACAAGATTTACGATTATGATTTAAATTTGAATACTTTGAAAAATATTATTTATTACCAAAACCTTGCACCTTATTATTGAAAAAAAAAAAAAAGAAATAACAAAAAAGATCAGAAATTATATTGATCCTTTTGGATCTTGCCCTTTATTGATATGTTATAGATGACCATTCGAGCTATTCAGTTTTCCATTGGTTCTTCAAATATTTGTTCCCTTTTTTGAGTTACTTCATTACCAAATTTATTGTTTCTTTATTACTAAAGAACAAAAAGTTTAAAAAAAATGAATATAATTTTGTATCTCAATTCTTATGACAGTTAATTTGATTTATCTCAGCATCCTATAATTAAGGACATGTTAAATCAACTTTAATCATTAAAGCTTTGCCCTTTTATTGAGCTCTTTTTGCCCCAAAAATTGTCACTTCACTTGATAAATTTCGATAAAGCAATTCTAAGAAAAAGAAGGGTTGATCCACTCTCAGCTTAGAGGAAATTAATTAGAAAGTGAAACAAGAAATTAATCTGGAAAGTAAAAACAAAAAGTTTTGGAGGAAAAAATAAATAAATAAATAAAATAAAAGAATGAATCTAAACCATTGAATTATAAAAATGACCCATGGCTTGGATTAAAATTAAACGATATATTTTTTAACTCGTTAACAATTTCAAATGTGTTAATATCATTAAAATGTTTCATTTTTGTGGTTAATACTTCAAGTTCCTTTCTATGTACTAATTGCAAAATATGTGGACAAGTCACTATACTTGGGGTGCTTTTGGGGCCTGAGATTGGTTTGGACTAATTTTCTGGCATTGAATTGGATGACATTGAATTGTATTACATATAGTATGGTCATTGACAGCTTGACTTAAAATCACATTTTGTTTTATTTGCTTAAGTATCTACCCTCGTTTCTCACTCAGTAGAGTAGGCATGGCAATGTTCCCCGAATTCCGAGGACCCGTCCCGACCCACCCCATATGGGGAGGCGGGAAGCCTCCGTTTTTTCAGGGATAGAGGCGGGGGTGGAGGGCATTTTAATCCCCATCCTTGGTGATGGGGTGGGGGTGGGTGATGCCTTTCCCCGCCCCGCCCCCCCCGCCCCGTATATAATATATAAAATTAAAAATTATCTATATATACTTTTCACTAATACCCATATATTTCACCTAATTACACAATTATCCTACCTATATAAACCCATATTTTCCCAATTTCCCTCATCCTAAACAATTGAACAAGAACAAACCCTAACCCATATTTATGTATAATTAATTATGTTTAAACGATTAATTTAAGTCTTTGTTATGTGGACGAGAATTAACTATTGTGTTTGGTAATACTCAAATTAATTTATGTTTATGTAAAATTAACAGGTTGGGGACAGGCCTCCAACATTCCCCTTTGGGGCGGGGAAGGGAGATTCATGTCATCCCTATAACGGGGATGGGGCGGGAGTGGGGAGTGATTTTGAGGGCGGGGATAGGTACGGTGAATGAGATCCCCACCCCGCCCCATGCCTGGGAGTAGATCTGAGGCGGGGAGTGATTTTGAGGGCGGGGATAGGTACGGTGAATGAGATCCCCACCCCGCCTTGCCCCATTGCCATGCCTACAGTAGAGGTTTTCACTTGACGCCCTTGAGGTTTTAGTAAAAAAACCAAAAACATACAATATTCAACATGAAACACTTGCACCCTTATAATTGACACACACTTTGTGAAAAGTTAATTTATACTACAATGACTAATATACCCTTATTTTGTCTCTTATGGCACAATTAGAAGAATTTAAAATCAAACATTTGTTACAAATGAAAATATTAAAAGATACTAAACTTTGACAATTATAAGACATTTAGGAATTTTTTTTTTTTTTTTTGGTCACTCTATTAAAGGGCGTAAGTGTTTCATTATTAACCTGTAAGGGTATCCTTCACCATTCAATAAATCTTAGAGGTGCCAATTAAAACCTCTCCCATAGTATTACTATTTTAAGTTATTATAAAATATTTTTAAAAGTTATTCTTGTGTTTGTAGCATCAATAGTTGCCAAATAATTAAAGCTTGTATTTATTTTCATTTTGTATGTAATATTTAAAGAAACGTCATTGATAACTTGAATCAAAACCACATTCAGCTTTATTTGCTTGAATATCAACCGACGTTTCTCACGCAATAGAGGTTTTTATTTGACACCCCTATGGTTTAAGGAAAAAGAAAAAAACCCGCATGTTTCGAAATGAAGCACTTACAACGTTACACGATTACACCCTTAAAAATGAGAGATACTTTGTGAAAAATTAATTCAGACACTACAATGACTAATATACTCTTATTTTGTCTCTTTTCACGCAATAAGAAGAATTTAATATCTAACATTTGTTGCAAGATCAAAATATTAAATATATTAAATGGTTTTAAAGATACTAAACATTGAAAGTTATAAGACATTTGGGAAATAAAATATTTTACTTTTTTTTGTTTTTTTTGTTTTTTTTTTTTTTTTTTTTTTGTGTTGTCATTCTATTACAAGGGTGTAAGTTTTTCATTATTAAACTGCAAAAGTGTAAGCATTTCATTCTGAAACATGCAGGTCTCCTTTATCCTTCAATAAATCTTAGGAATGCCAGTTAAAACCTCTCATATAGTATTACTAGTATGAGTTATTTAGAGAATTTTTTTTATTGTAATTCTTGTCTTTGTAGTATCAGTAGTTGCCAAATAATTAAAGCTTGCATTTATTTTCATTTTGTACGTAATATTGAAAGAAATATCATTGAAAGCCTGACTCAAAACCCCATTTTGTTTTATTTGCTTGACTATCACCCACGTTTCTCACGCAATAGAGGTTTTTCCTTGACACCCCTGAGGTTTAAGGAAAAAAAAAAGCCCCACATGTTTCTAAATGAAACACTTACACCCTTAAAATTGATAGACACTTTGTGAAAAATTAATTTGTACACTACAATAACTAATATACCCTTATTTTGTCTCTTCCCCCATAATAAGAAGAATTTAATATCTAACATTTGTTACAAGATAAACAAATTGAATATATTAAATGATTTACAAGATAGTAAACTTTGATAGTTATAAGACATTTGGGAAATAAATTTTTTTCTTCTTGTGTTGTCATTCTATTATAAGCATGGAAGTAACACATTATTAAACTACAAACGTGTAAGCATTTCATTCTGAAACATGCGATTCTCCTTGATCTTTCAATAAATCTCAGGATGTCAATTAAAACCTCTCATACAATATTACTATTTTATGTTATTATGAGATTTTTTAACTGTCATTCTTGTCTCTATAATATCAGTATTTTTAGACTAATTAAAGATTGTATTTATTTTCATTTTGTACATAATATTGAAAGAAATGTCATAGATAGTTTGACTTAAAACCACATTTTGTTTTGTTTGTTTGACTACGAACCCACGTTTCTTACACAATAGAGGTTTTTACTTGACAATCCTAAGGTTTAGAAAAAAGAAAAGAGCCCCACATGTTTCGAAATGAAACACTAACACCCTTCAAATTGACAGACACTTTGTGAAAAATTAATTTAGACACTAAAATGACTAATATACCCTTATTTTGTCTCTTCCCCATAGTAAGAAGAATTTAATATCTAACATTTGTTACAAGATGAAAAAATTAAATATATTAAATGATTTAAAAAATACTAAACTTTGACTTATAAGACATTTGGGAAATATTTTTTTTCTTGTGTTGTCATTCTATTAAAAGTGTGGAAGTATTACATTATTAAACTACAAACGTGTAAATGTTTCATTCTTAAACATGCAGGTATCCCTAGTCCTTCAATAAATCTCAGGGGTGTCAATTAAAACCTCTAACAGTATCAGTAGTTGCCAAATAATTAAAGCTTGCATTTATTTTCATTTTGTACGTAATATTGAAAAAAATGGCCCTTGATAGCCTGACTCAAAACCACATTTTGTTTTTATTTGTTTGACAATCGACCCATGTTTCTCATGTAGAGGTTTTTCCTTGACATCCCTAAGGTTCAAGGAAAAAGAAAGAGCCCCACATGCTTCGAAATAAAACACTACACCCTTAAAAATGAGAGATACAGTAAAACCTCTCTATAATGATACTCTATATAAGAATAAACTCTACATAGTCATAAAAAATTATATTCCCAATTTGGGATAGTTATAAATAAGAATAAACTTCACATTGTAATAAGTTATAATTTTTCTAATTCCCGTCTTAAGGAAAGTTGCCTCCACATAATAATAATTATCTGTATATTACAAAAAAATATATGGTATGTTACATTAAAGGTTTAAGATGAAATAAAATATTTATCTAAAGTTGTTTGGGACAATAATTTATGTTTTAGAGTTGTTACCACATCTTTTAACTTGCGGGTACATTATTCATTAGCATGGAATATTTTCTTATTAAAGCCAGAACATTTCTAGCTTCTTAAGCATGTTTAAAGCTTCTTGACATGAAATTTTTTTGTATTTTCATATTATTATCCTCATAATTATTTCATTTCTCTTCTTTTTAATTGTAGAAATGATTTCTTCTTTTGTTAAAGCATACATAACTTGTTACTCATTTGGATGATTAAGGAAGACATTAATATTCATTCGATTAGTGCAGTGAAGTTGTCAGAATCTAATCACATAATTCTACAATGACTCTTTGATTCTCCTCATCTACTTCATTTGTAACTTGCAATTCATCGACATTGGGGAGGGTCCTAATTTTGTAATGCTTAAAACTAATTGACAATTATTTGTGGTTTCACATCAGTTGTCATGTAACAACTACATTTACAATTCCTATCAAGGACAATTATCTTTGTTGGTTTCAAAACACGATCTTCTATTCGTTTCAAAAGGAGGCAATTGAAGCGATGAATTGAAACCCTAATATTATTAAAACATGAATTGAAATCTTAATATTGTACTACTAAAACATTAATTATGAAATAAGAATTTTTTTTAACTACACCTCTATTAAGTTATAACTTCCTTATAGTAATAAAATTAGTTAGTCCCACCATTATGACTATAGAGAGGTTTTACTGTACTCTGTGAAAAATTAATTCTAACACTACAATGACTAAGATACTCTTATTTTGTCTCTTCTCCCGCAATAAGAAGAGTTTAATAACTAACATTTGTTACAAGATCAAACAATTAAATATGTTAAATGATTTAAAAGATACTAAACTTTGATAGTTATAGGACATTTGGGAAATAATTTTTTTTTTTTTCTTGTGTTGCCATTCTATAACAAGTGTGGAAGTATTACAAATTAAACTACAAACGTGTAAGCGTTTCATTCTTAAACATACGGGTCTCCTTAATCTTTCAATAAATCTCAGGGGTGTCAATTAAAATCTTTCACACAATATTACTAATTTATGTTATTATGAGCTTTTTTAACAATCATTCTTGTCTTTGTAGTATTGGTATTTGCCGACTAATTAAAGCTTGCATTTATTTTCATTTTGTATGTAATATTGAAAGAAGTGTCATTGATAGCCTGACTCAAAACCACATTTCGTTTTAATCACTTGACTATCGGCCCACGTTTCTCATGTAGTAGACATTTTCACTTGACACCCCTGAGGTTTAAGGAAAAAAAAGACCCCTACATGTTTCAAAATGAAACACTTACACCCTTAAAATTGATAGACACTTTGTGAAAAATTAATTCAAACAATACAATGACTAATATACCCGTAATAAGAAGAGTTTAATATCTAACATTTGTTACAAGATCAAAAAATTAAATATGTTAAATGATTTAAAAGATACTGAACTTTGGCAGTTATAAGACATTTGGGAAATAAATATTTTTTTTTTCTTGTGTTGTCATTCTATGACAAGCATGGAAGTATTACATTATTAAACTGCAAACATGTAAGCATTTCATTCTAAAACATGCGAGTCTCCTTGATCTTTCAATAAATCTCAAGGGTGTCAATTAAAACCTCTCATAGATTATTACTATTTTATGTTACTCTCATTTCGAAACATGAGGGTCTCCTTGATCTTTCAATAAATATCAAAGGTGTCAATTGAAGCTTCTCACAACAATATTGTTTTTTAAAGTTATTATAAAAAAAAAAATTACAATCTTTCTTGTCTTAGTAGTATCAATATTAACCAAATAATTAAAGTTCATATTTATTTTCATTTTGTATGCAATATTAAATGAAATGTCATTGATAGCTCGACACATAACCACATTCTCGCTTTTAAGTGCTTGACTATCGACAGACGCTTTCACACATAGAGGTTTATACTTGACACCCCTCCCGAGGTTTAAGGAAAAACCAAAGAGCTCAAGTGTTTAAAAATGAAACACTTACACCCTTAAAATTGGCAAACAGTTTGTGAAAAAATAATTCAGACACTAAAATGACTAATATACCCTTATTTTGTCTATTCTCACAATAAGAAGAATTTAATATCTAACATTTGTTACAAGATCAAAATATTAAATATATTAAAATGATTTAAAAGATAATAAACATTGAAAGTTAAAAGACATTTAGGAAATAATTTTTTTTCGTGTGTTGTCATTTTGTTACAAGCGTGGAAGTATTTCATTATTAAACAACAAACATGTAAGCGTTGCATTATGAAACACGCAAGTCTTCATGATCTTTCAATAAATATCAAGGGTGTCAATTAAAACCTCACACACAGTATTACTATTTTATGTTATTATGAGATTTTTTAACTATCATTCTTGTCTATGTAGTATCGTATTTGCTAACTAATTAAAGCTTG